>CM070687.1:1399175-1961701 GCA_036346265.1 Melocanna baccifera | reverse complement strand
AGTGTGACTCGGGTTCTTGTACGGCTGGTGTGTTGTAACCTTGCGTACTCCATGCCGCGAATGAATTGCAAACCGCCGCTTCCTCGATCGATCTTGCCACTTTGCTCGAGTAGCCGCTCGGTGGGAATTCTTCTGCTGGTTTGTGACGTCAGAACTCGGCGCCACGTCATTGGTGGCGGGCGAAGACTCACTTGACTTCGAGCAAATCGACCCTCGTGGCGAGACGGTGGCGCGAAAGGTCATCCAGTGAAGCGGATGAGTAGTGCTACCGGCGGGTTTTGTAAGAACGTAGTGGCGGTGTGGTAGACAAGTCGGGACATTCATCCTGCCGTTGTTTCGGATGCATCCGCTTGTGTCTTCTTTTGGTGGGGTTTGTTGGTTGGGGCGGGCGCTTTGGGGTAGACGTGGAGCGGGGCATAGTCGCCAGACGCGCGAAGCGCTCCGCCCCTACCCTCAAGCGGTGGTGGCAGCGAGCTGGCGCCTAGTCGTCAGTGAGGCGACGAGCGCTCCATCTCCTACCCTCCGGCGGCGGTGGAGCCTGGCGCCTAGTCGGCGAGACGCGCGGCGCTCCATCCCCTACCTCCGGCGGTGGCAACGAGTGGCGCCTAGTCGGTGCAGACGCGGCGCTCTGTCCCCTACCCTCGAAGTGGTGGCGCGAGCCTGGCGCCTAGTCGAAGTAGACGCGCGAGCGCTCCGTCCCCTACCCTTTGAAGTGGTGGCAGCGGAGCTGACGCCTAGTCGATGTAGACTCGCGAGCGCTCCGTCCCCTACCCTTCGAAATGGTGGCAGCGGAGCTGGCGCCTAGTCGAAGTAGACGCACGAGCGCTCCATTCCCTACCCTCCGAAGTGGCGGCAGTGGAGCTGGCGCCTAGTCGAAGTAGACGCGCGAGCGCTCCTTCCCCTACCCTCCAAAGTGGTGGCCGGCGCGGGGAACGGATTCACGACGCGTGGTCGGGCGCCTTGCTGGCGTCAGTAAGGCGTGGCCGGCGCCGCGGATGTGCAGTGGCGGCGCGGCGACCGAGGCGAGGCGTGGGGCGAGGCAAGCGGCGACGCAAAGGCGACTTGGGCGACGGAGGCTCACAAGCGGCGAGAACGGCGACGAGGGCGGGGCTCTGGCGACGCGATGGCTCCGGCGACGTCGGAGGCGGCCGCGGGGCAACGCGGATGGCGGCAGAGCGTCTCCAGCGGCGACACGGGCGCGCGGACGGGCGAGGAGCGGTGGCGGCGAGTTCGGGCGACGGGCACGCGAACCGAGGAGCGTCGGCAGGTTTTAACACGCAAACCGAGGAGCTCCAATCGGTTATGGCTCGGGGCGGCAGCGGCGCGGATTAGACGGCTAGGATGCGGCCACGCGGCAAGATCGGACGGGCGAGCGCAAGCTAGGGTTAGGGTTAGGGTTTGGCGCGAGGGCGGGTGCGAACGGTCGGGATCGAGCCACGACGCGGGATCGGGTGGCTGAGGGAGGCGCGAGGCGCGGGCGCGGCTGGTGCCTCCGCGTGGCAAGGCGAGGGCGCGGGCGGCGGCTCTCGGCCGAGCGGATGTCGACGCGTGGAGGCGGCGGCGATCGTGCTGCTCTGAGCGGGCGAGGGCAGGAAGGGGTGCGGGGGTGGCGGGGATGCGCGACGCGTGGCGGGTGTTAGTGATATGCCCTAGAGGCAACATGGAGATGTTGTATATATCACATACTATGTTTATGATACATTACTTTGTTCCTTGGAATAGACATCATCATTATTGATTAATGAGTATGTGACTTATTCATGAGACTCTTAAATACTAAGATGTTGCTATTTCTAAATGATCCCTGATCGTATATCATATGAGGAACAAATATGATTCAAAGACAAAGATCAGCATATGTATTGATTGATGATCATGTCTCATGGATCATGGTATGGTGATACCAAATCAATAATATGGACATGTGTTAGTGAACATATGTTGGATAGACCTGCCATGAGACACTGCAGAAATTCCATGTGTCATCAGTTGGTCTCAAGTAGTGTTTATGTAGAGTCCTTAGACTTGAGATCATCATGGTTCCCAACATGAGTAGTAGCTTATTTTGGGACTACTAAACACTACTCCGTAACTGGGTAGTCATAAAAGTAGTCTTCGGGTTTGCCATGAAACATGTAGTGGGATGTGAATGATCAAGATAGAATTTGCCCCTCCTTATGGGAGAGATATCTCTGGGCCCCTCGATGTAATGGATTATGAAAGTGCATGGCCATGCCAAGGTGATTGAGGAGTCAATCACGAGTTTATAATCCATCACGGAATCGAGAGAGTGATTGAGCTATTAAGAGGATGACACATGTCTCGCCTTGAGTGGTATCAGAGCCATCTTGCTTAGTTTGCAATCTGGATTAGCGCATATATGTTGATATGCGATAGTAGTAGATTGGATCTATTACAGTCTAAATAAGGTAGCACGGGTTGATGAGATCAATCGGTCATAAGGGGTTGAAATTGGTATGAGTTGATAGCATCACAAGGCCAAAAAGATTAGTTCGTGCTCCTTCTTTGATGTACGCGCGACTTGCCCCTACCGGCTGGAATCACCATCGGGTCTAACTGCGCGCACAATCAGTAGATCGAGCCAACAGATCGAGGTCTTGTGTTGTGGTCTCCTCAAGTATACCGATCGCGATGATCAATATGATTGATCTAATGAAAATTGAGACATTTTGAATGGCTCGGATTTGGGTTGATTTGATCGGCTCGATAAGATTTTCATAGCGATTTCATAGATGCGATCTAACTTGTTTTTGCAGAGAATGATGTGAATAGTATGGCCCTATAGCTTATTTGAATGTATGAGATGTATATGATGCATGTAATATTCGTTCATGGCCTGCGTGTCATGATTATTACAGCTATTGTTAGCTGTATATATTGTATTTAACGACCTGCATGTCGACCTTAATGCTTGAATCTATCTTTGTAATCTTCGATTTCTAGCTATTATAGGTAGTAGCCTAGTTTTGAGGTTACAAGCTTTTAAGCATGGTGGCCTAAAGGAGTGATGTGGAGGATGGAGATCGTCTACACCTACTTGGAGATGGATATCACCATTTTTGGGCCATACTACTTCACAGTTAAATGTGTTTATCTATGATGTTATCTATCTTATTCTTATGCAATGATATATGTGATATGTTGCTTTGGTAGGATAGAATCCCTCTTAAAATTAGGTGTTAATGCCCTTCCATATGTTGCACCAAAAGATAATGATCACCGCATGGTAGGTCTACCAAAGTAGAGTGCCATCGGTTATCATCATCATTTGGGGTAGATGTCGGACATCTACATGCGGAAGCATTTGATTTACTTAACAAGGTTATCAAAATAGTTTTGGACCTTGGGGCATAGATTGGGGCCGAGGCATACTAATGTCACCCAAAGTAGAGTCACATAGGGATGTGATTAGCAAAGTGTTGCTTACCCATGTCACTAGTTTTCTAGCCGTGATGCCAAAGCTCACTAGGAATTAGTGAAATGAGGATCTTTACCCACTATGTAACTTAGAGGAGTTTTTGTTGCAAAACTCATAGTGGAGTCTTTTGCTAAATAGTTTAATAAAGATGAACATAAACATAGTGCTAAACTTTGCATATTCTTGTGTTGTAGATCATGTCACTAATGCCGCATCCGGTACTTTTAATTTGCGATCTGTTCTTGAGAAAGAAAAACTCAATGGAACAAACTTTTGGATTGGTATCGCAACTTGAGAATTGTTCTCAAGCAAGAGCGCAAGGAGTATGTCCTTGAGTCTCCTTACCCAAGACTTGCTCGATAATGCTACTGTGGCTGCACGGAGAGCTTATGAGAAGCAAACGAATGATTGCCTTGATGTGAGCTGTCTCATGCTTGCCACAATGTCCTCTCGAGCTTGAAGCAATATGAGAACACAGATGCCTACAATATCATTGTGGGGTTACGTGGTATGTTTGAGAACCAAGCAAGGGTGAGAGGTTCAATACTTCAAAGTCCTTATTTGCGCATGAGCTTGCGAAGGGAATCGTCCACCCTCATGTGATTAAGATGATTGGCTACATTGAGAGTCCGAAAAGCTTGGTTTTCCCCTTAGCCAAGAGTTGGCATCGATGTGATTCTCGATCGCTTCCCCGAGCTTTGAGCCATTCATAATGAACTTTCACATGAACAACTGGACAAGACCTGGTGAGTTGCATGGGATGCTAAAATCTGCCGAGGAAAGCATTAAGAAAAGCAGCAATCATGTGATGATGATGCAGAAAGGCAAGGGCAAGCCCTATGTCAAGAGAATCGCGGTCAAAAGAAAGAAAGCTCCTGATGCGATCGCGAGCAGAATCGCGGTCTTTTTGGGGGTACGCTCTTGAAACAGCCGCATTCACACTAAACAGGGTTCCATCAAAATCAGTAGAAAAGACACCATATGAGATATGGACAGGACAACGTCCTAGCTTGTCTTTTCTTAAGATTTGGGGATGTGAGGCTTATGTAAAACGTTTACAATCTGAGAAGCTCACTCCTAAATCTGATAAATGCTTCTTTATCGGGTATCCTAAGGAAACAAAAGGATATTACTTTTATAATCGAGGAGAAGGCAAAGTGTTTGTCGCCTAAGCATGGTGTCTTCTTAGAGAAAGAGTTTCTCTCAAGAAGGGATAGTGGAGCACAAAGTGCAACTTGAAGAAATTCAAGAAACACGATAACGTTTCAGCTCCTCTGTAACCACAACGGGATGAACAAACTGTTGAAGAACTGTTGTGGACACACCAAACACCACGAGGTCGAAGGTCACGTCGTGCACCGAGAGGTACATGTTCTTGACTACTCAACAACGGGACATATTGTTGTTAGACAACGATGAGCCTAAGACCTATGAAGAAGCAATGGTGGGACCGGACTGAGAAATGGCTTGAAGCCATGAGATCCGAAATTGAATCCATGCATAGTAATCAAGTTTGGAACTTGGTTGATCCACTGATGGTGTTAAAACCATTGAATGCAAATGGGTTTTCAAGAAAAGATAGACATAGATGGAAATGTTCACATCTATAAAGCGCGACAGGCCAAAGGTTTCAAACAAATTCAAGGTATTGATTATGATGAAACTTTTCGCCCGCCGCAATGCTAAAGTCTATTCGATCATTCTAGCGATTGCTGCATATTTCGACTATGAAATATGGCAAATGGATGTCAAAACAGCTTTCCTTAATGGAAATCTGAGTGAGGATGTGTACATGACACAGCCCACGAGTTTTGTCGATCCGCAATCGTTGGAAAGATATGCAAGCTCCAAAGATCCATTTATGGATTAAAGCAGCATCTCGGAGTTGGAACATTCGCTTTGATGAAGTAATCAAAGGGTTTGGTTTCATCAAGAACGAAGAAGAGCCTTGTGTTTACAAAAGGCTAGTGGGAGCGCACTCGTATTTTCGGTCTTATATGTGGATGACATATTACTGATCGGAAATGACATTCCTTTGCTCGAATCTGTTAAGTCTTCATTAAAAATAGTTTTTCTATGAAAGACTTAGGAGAGGCAACATATATTCTGGGCATCAAGATCTATAGAGATAGATCAAAAGGCTAATTGGATTAAGCCAAGATACGTACATTGACAAGGTGTTGAAAAGGTTCAATATGCATGATTCCAAGAAAGGTTTTCTACCTATGTCACATGGTATAAATCTTAGCAAGAATCGTGTCCTAGTACACCGATGAGCGGGATAAAATGAATGCGATTCCATATGCTTCGCTATTGGGTCCATTATGTATGCCATGCTTTGTACACGCCCGGATGTTTCAGATGCTTTAAGTGCTACGAGTAGATACCATCGATCCGGTGAAAGTCACTGGATTGTCAGAAAGAACATCTTGAAGTACTTGAGAAGAACTAAAGATGTGTTCCTTGTCTATGGAGGTGAGGAAGAGCTCGTTGTAAATGGTTACACCGATGCTAGCTTCCAAACCGACAAAGATGATTTTAGATCGCAACTGGATTTGTGTTCTGCTCGAATGGCGGTGCAAGAAGTCGAAGAGTTCCAAGCAGCAGACGGTTGTCGATTCTACAAATGAAGCCGAGTACATAGCAGCCTCAAGCCGCCAAAGAGGTCGTTTGGATCTTGAAATTTATTTCTGAGCTTGGTGTGATGGCTAGTGCCTCCAGCCCAATGGACCTCTACTGTGGCAATAGTGGGGCCATTGCGCAAGCCAAAGAGCCTAGATCGCACCAGAAGTCCAAGCACATTCTACGGCGATTTCATCTCATCCGCGAGATAGTGGAGAGAGGCGATGTGAAGATATGCAAAGTACAAACGGATTTGAACATTGCAGATCCGTTGACAAAGCCGCTTCCCCAGCCAAAGCATGAGGCTCACACTAGGGCAATGGGTATTAGATACCTACATGGTTGACTCTAGTGCAAGTGGGAGACTGTTAGTGATATGCCCTAGAGGCAACATGGAGATGTTGTATATATCACATACTATGTTTATGATACATTACTTTGTTCCTTGGAATAGACATCATCATTATTGATCAATGAGTATGTGACTTATTCATGAGACTCTTAAATACTAAGATGTTGCTATTTCTAAATGATCCTCGATCGTATATCATATGAGGAACAAATATGATTCAAAGACAAAGATCGACATATGTATTGATTGATGATCATGTCTCATGGATCATGGTATGGTGATACCAAATCAATAATATGGACATGTGTTAGTGAACATATGTTGATAGACTGCCATGAGACAACTGCAGAGATTCCATGTGTCATCGATTGGTCTCAAGTAGTGTTTATGTAGAGTCCTTAGACTTGAGATCATCATGGTTCCCAACATGAGTAGTAGCTTATTTTGGGACTACTAAACACTACTCCGTGAATCGGGTAGTCATAAAAGTAGTCTTCGGGTTTGCCATGAAACATGTAGTGGGATGTGAATGATCAAGATAGAATTTGCCCCTCCTTATGGGAGAGATATCTCTGGGCCCCTCGATGTAATGGATTATGAAAGTGCATGGCCATGCCAAGGTGATTGAGGAGTCAATCACGAGTTTATAATCCATCACGGAATCGAGAGAGTGATTGAGCTATTAAGAGGATGACACATGTCTCGCCTTGAGCTCAATCTATATCGTGAGGCAAAGGGATTCGTACATGAGAGAACATTACAGTTCAATTGATATGATCTTTACATATACTTTGGGGTTAATATGTCTTACTAGAGGCCGCTATTAACATGGTAGCGGAAAGGCGTTTCCGGTCACGACCAAGTATACGTGAACCTACAGGGTCGCACGCTTAACGGGTTGGAACACTAATTCGAATATGATTCGGATATGGGCTCAATTCGGATAGAGATCCGAATAGACTCCTATTGGGCCTCGGTCCACGAGGCCCACGTGAGGAGGTCTATATATATGGAGGCGAGGGGCGGAGGGGATTCGCCCCGATTAACATCTAGCAAAACCCTAGCCGCCACCTCCCGAGCCAAACCCTAGTCGCCACGAGTGCTAGTACACTCGCGATCGGCGCCCACCCGGGACGTGTGGATACCGGTGGAGGCGCGCTCGTTGCGATCTTGATCGGCGTGCGTGGAGAGACGATCTGTTCGGGACGATCGGCTACTTCCACTACTACCTCGACACGCGAGATTGGATCGGTTTCCAATTCTTCTTCGCACAAGGCGTCTAAGTGGTAACGATCCATGATCCTTCCTTAGCATGATGTTCTTGGGTGCGCGGTAGAAAAGTTTTGTTTTCTGCTTCCGTAGCCTACGCGTATTCCAATAGCGGGGAGGAGGATCGGGTGGCGGGGAGATTTTCTTTTTCTTTTCTTTTTCCAGAAATTCAAATAAACTTCCAGAGGCTCTAGAAAATAGCAAATAATCACAAAAATTCACCAAAAATACTAGAAAATTCCTTGAGACCTGAAGAATCCAAATAAAATATTTTCAGCTTATGTTAATGTTTATTTTAATAATATTAAATCTTTGAAAATTCTAAAAATTCATTTGAAGCTTGAATTAAATTCAAAAAATTCCAAAAAATTCATTTTTAAAATCCTAGCTTTAAAATTGACAGAAAAACAGGATGTTACATGCGGCACCTCGGGGGTCCGTGCGCCGTTGTATGTGGACTCCGGCAAGTGCGTGGGAATACCATCCACATCTTATTTATACTCCGGAGAGTACGCGCGGTGAGAACACCGGCGCGTGCGCAGGACATCCGCGTCTTGTTTAGACTCAGTAGAGTGCGCAGGGAAAACATCCGCGTCTTTGTTTGTACTCCGGAGAATGCGTGGGACTATCAACCACGGCTTACTTAAATTCCGGAGGGTACGCCCTCGCGCGCGCGGGACATCCGCGTCTTGTTTATACTCAGTAGAGTGCGTAGGAAGAACATCCGCATCTTGTGGTGCTCGTGCGGAGGTGGGTCTCCGTGCGGTGCGTGGGAACATCAACCACGTCTTTATACTCCAGGGAGTATGCGTGGTGACAACACCAGCGCGTGCGCGGAATCCCGCGTCTTGTTTATACTCAGTAGAGTGCGTAAGGAAAACATCCGTGTCTTATTTATACTCCGTGGAGTGCGTGCGGGGGCGAGCCTCCGCACATTTGTGGCGGTGTGGGGGGCCACGAATAGCCTCTCAAACGGTGAACTTTATTAAATTCCTGTTTGCGCGTGTGAGCGAGCACAAAAGGGTTATGAACTAACCACCGGACTCGTTGCCGTGGCGATGAGATGCGAAGCCACTTGTGCTTGGGCTGCTGCAGGGTGTGTACAGGCGCGTCTGACCTAAGGGCTGCGGTGGGTTCCCAGGCTTGGGCTTCGGGTTCCATGCTCCAGGTGCTGGGCCACGTGCTAATCGCCAAAAATGGTGATGACACCTCGCGGCCCCGGAAGCTTTACACATAGGAAACCATGGTGCGGTACTGCCCTAAAGGAGTTGAGAGTTGGTCGCCCCAGGATGGCGTTGTAGGGGTACTGGATGTCGACGACATCAAAGGTGACGTCCCTGGTCGCCACGTTGTCATCCTGGCCGAAGGAGACCTGTAAACATATTTGACCCAACGCCAATAGGGGTTGGCCTTCGAAGCCCTGCAACGGGATTCGAGAGGGGCCTAGGCGACTCCGAGGGATCGCCATCCGTCGAAGCTGTGCGCGAACAGGACGTTCGCGAGCTGCCTCGCCGACCAGATGCGCTCGACATCGCACCCAGTGACCGCGACCTGAATGACTAGGGGATCCTGATGGGGGAACTCCACACCTTCAGCGTCGGCCGGCGTGAAGGTGATTGCGTGCTGCGCTCACTCTGGCGGCGGCTGGGCTGGGTATGCCGCCACGTGGTGTAGCCTCCGCACATATGCTTTGCGCTGTCGCTCCGAGGCAAACTCCAAGGAGGAACCGCCGGAGATGACGTTGATGACCCTACGCGGGGCGCCCTCCAGTATGTGGATCCGCAGGGACTTTCCCGGGCTGCCAGACTGGCTTGCATCCGCCGGGGACCTCCCGAGGCCGCGCTTCGGTCGCAAATCCTCGGGGCCGACCGGTGGCTGCTGAACGTGCGCGACGACGGGTGATCGCGTCTCGAGATCCCTGTCTCTGGCGGTGCTTTGGCGAAGCGCTGCGATGGTGGTGCAGGAGAGGGTATCATGATTGCCTTGACCGTGCACCTCGCACCACTGCAGGCGCTGTTGATCGCCGTACTTCGCTCGGGCCCAACCATCGCGGCCCCGTCCTCAGCCTTGCCCCCGACCTCGTCGGGCCCTAGTCCCGCGGTTGGCAGGGGCGTTGTCCTCGGAGCCGGCCTCAATGTCAAAGATGTACCGGGTTCGCCGGGACGTCTGACGGTCGCGCTGGGCCTTGTCAGCCGGCGTGTCCTTGTGCCGGGAGGTGTCCTTCCACATCTCCTATCGGCGCTTGCTCCGCGAGGAATTTGCTTGCGATGGGTCGGCGCTCTTCGCGACGCTTCCCGCTGGGTTGATGTCAGCGTCGTTGTCCTGGCGCCGCTTCGCGTCTTCTTCCGCCCGAGCATATTCCTCCATCTTGTCGAAGAGTTTTGCCACTGTCTTGATCAGCTTGCGCGTGTTGTATTCGGCCAGTGGCCCTGGGCGAAGACCCTGCACCGCTGCGTTGATTATTGTTGTCTCGTTGACATCTTTGACCTGGCAGCGGACCTTCACGAAGCGTTTGAAATACTCGCGGAGCCTTTCGATGGATGTTGCTTGATGGCGAAGGGTTGATCCGCGTCGACGCGCTCAATGTAGTTCCCCTAGAACTTGTTATAGAGGCGGTCGCGTACCTGCTCCCATGCATATATGGAGTTCGGCTCTATCGTAAAGAACCATAAAAGCTCCACTCCTTGTAACGCGAGCGGGAGCCCCTTCGCCTTGATGGTGTCATCCCCACCTGCCGCCTCGATGGCAGTTTCGTACACGTGCACGAACTCTCGGGGGTTCGTGTCGCCTTTGTACGATGTAACAGAGCTGGGAAATTTGAAATCCTCCGGCCACGGTACTTGCTGTAGGCCCGGCGATAACGGGGATTCTGGGTCCACGCGTCGTGAGCGGCGGCCGAAGTTGGGGCGTCGCGGTGTCCGCCTCTCGTGCATGAGCTCGACGCGACCACCGGTGGGGGCGGCAGAGCCTGAGCCTCTTGCATGCTCCTCATGGCCCCCCTGAGATCCGCCAATTCTCGCTGGAGCGTGCGAAGGGCCGCCAGCAGGGCATTCTCCGTGGCGGGCGTAGATGGGGCGGCGGGCGCGCCTGGCAGTGCGGTCGATGTCGTCGCGACCGCTGCTTGCGCTCCTAGGTTGCTCCTCGCGTCCGCGTAGTGGAGTTCGGTGCCGACGGTGGGGCCGCTTGGCACTTCCGCACCGGGTGCAGAGGCGGTGGTCGCGCCTTTACGACCGTCGAGGCTACCGCTCCCTAACGCCCGGCCGGTGTCATCAAGGTGACTCGTCGCGCCAATGGCGGGTTGGGGTGCAACGGGTGGGTTGGGGCCGATCGTCACGTCAATGGTGGCGGGGTGGATGGCGTCGGTGGTGGCGGGGTCGATAGCGTCGATGGTGGCGGGGTCGATGGCGTCGATGGTCGCGCAATTAGCGTCGTCATTTTCTTCCCCGACCGCCGATGCCGAAGCCCTGGTGCTAACGCGGGGCCTCGCCGCGGCCGCTTCCTTCTTCCTCGCCACCGATGACGAAGCTTTTTTCGGTGCCATCCTCCTTCTTGTAGTCTTGAGGCTTGCTTTCGTCCTCCCCACGGACGGCGCCAACTGTTGTGGCTACAGACCAAACAGACAGAGAGAGTGGTGGTGGAGGGTTAGGTGAACAAATGACCTCTTGGGTCTTTCCCAAGACTCGATATCATATATATACATGTACCCTCGTAAGGAGTGTCTTTACAACCGTAGCTTCACACCGAAGCCTTCCTTATTACATAGTTCTCAACAGGCTAGCTGGGTTTAGGTGGGGGCCACCCCTACAACAGGAGCATTGTGGCTACAAACCAAACAGAGAGAGAGAGTGGTGGTGGAGGGTTAGGTGAACAAATGACCTCTTGGGTCTTTCCCAATACTCGATATCATATATATACATGTACCCTCGTAAGGAGTGTCTTTATAACCGTAGCTTCACACCGAAGCCTTCCTTATTACATAGTTCTCAACAGGCTAGCTGGGTTTAGGTGGGGGTCACCCCTACAACACTAGCTATTACTGTCAATAATGGATCATTATTCTTCATCATCGTATCATTAATGATCCTGTCTCTGCTTTGCAATCGCAAAACAATTATGAGCACAGATTCAATATTCCACCTAATGTTCAAAAATTAGAATAAGATAAATTTAAACCTCAATAATACCAGCTTAATAAGATAAGATTCCACAAGTCAATACATCAGCCTTCATCTATTTCTTTATGCATGTTTCAACATTTTAGCATGACAAAAGTTACATGAATTTAGCAGTTATACATGCTCATCAGATAAGTAAAGAGAGGACATATTAAATATTAATATTACTAAATCAATATTCCAACACCTCTTTACTTAACCATACTAAATGATCAGATCAATTACTTAAAAACGAATATCCAATTTACATAACAAGTTACAAATTTAAACAATCACAATAATCAAACCAATTCTATTTTCTTTCATATTCCTCAATAACTGCATAAGTTCTAAACATGCATAGACAAATTCTTAGCCACAATTCTTGAAGAAACTATAACAGGACAATATCATATTAATCAACCTCACTTCTAAGGATATTGGTAGAAATTAATTATGTACCACGCTAGCATCTCAACTTGATAATTCACAACTTATCAATTACTTGCATAATTGCCACCTCCTACTCAGACAGAACAAAACATCACAAAGGGTTTTAACACTTCCTTTTAGAAAAAGAGGATTCAAACTTCAATACCCAAAATAACTCAAAAGAAATGCATAGAGCCAAGACTTCCACAATTTAACGAACTTCCAACATAAAACTTTGATTTCTTTTCAAAATATCAATGAATTAGTGAGTCACATTTTCCAGTAAGAAAGATAGGACAACATAAAAAACCAATCTCATCAATTAACAGCGCTCACGAGCAGCAAAAGCAACTCATCAATCAGAAGAAACAATATTTGGTCTCAAGAACAATTAGAGGCCTATTGGGACCCAACAATTGCATTGAACCGCTAACCCAAGAGAAAACTCATTAACCGCAATAGGCCAAGAATTGGCAAAATCAACTCCAAGGGAATAACACCTTTTCTAAGAAACTCACCCTCGACATCTGCAACTAAGTTACCTGAGGTAACTACACAACTATCCCCATACCACGAACGGTGGTATAAATTACCAATGCCCAAGGCAACAACTACAACCTCTATCTCTTATCAAAAGCTATCCTCACCCATAGCAGTCATAGAAACAAATCATAATCATACAAGATTATCTCATAACATAAATCATCAATACAACATGTCAAAAGCATAAATGCAATACTTAACCCATCCCATCCTACTGTGCACCAGTGTATCAATTTAATAATTTAATTACCACAAACCTAACGCCCGCTCTGATACCAACTGTAACACACTAGGACCCACATTATCCTGGGATGCCACTAAACCACTCTACAAGCTAGCTAATTTACATGATGACATAAGCTGGCAACAACTTCTAAATCATGATAAACTAAGTGGAAGCATACTAAAACAAAGGTAATGGGACACTAATAGTCAAGAAACAACCGCTATTAATTTTAACCAATTAAAGCGAACCACAGCCTAACATTAATAATTATACATGATCAACAATGAGAGTAAAGATGAATGACCGGAGACTACACTTATTTATTACAATATGAAATATCATATGGTGTGTGACAGTGATGTGCCGCTCTACTCTTCCCATGCATGCTCTACTCTTACTTTACAGTAAGAGTGAGATAAAAATCTCAGCAAGCAAACTGTTTAATAAGCTAATTAAACTACAATGTTGTTAAGCATCAACATTTATTTTCCACAGTGACCACAAATATAGCTTTAACCACATTTACTACCAACAATAATAAAACATTAGCAATAAATCTTGTTTGACTACATCATAATCTCACCTAACTATCACTACCAATGACAGGAAAGCATTAACAGTTTTACCTCACTATCTTTATTATTTCTCGCATCCACAACTACCATCAACAGTTTCCACAAGAGAAAGGAATCTCATACCAAAATTTCAACCCCTACCATACCAAAAGGAGTGAACCTCATTCCATGACCACAACCACATTCCTCATACCGCAAGTGACTCTCATGAGCTAAATCCACATAACAACTATGAAGTTGCTTTTATTTGCAAAATAACTTCACCACAATACATTGCATAAAAATGCATATGATCTTCCCACAATGCAATGCATATGAATGCTCATGCTCCACTTCACCCTTACCCAACAAGGTAAGAGTGTGCATCGTACTACGGCAATGTACGATGCTGTACCGGTACGGTCGCGGCTATAAACGGTGACATTCTCAATGCAAATGTCATGACATGTTATGAATGATATGATAATCATAAACGACAAGAATCTAACCACAAAGATTAGCAACATAATCATCATGAATACTTCCTCAATATCCACATGTATCTCATTAAGCACAATGCAAATGCTTCATAAGATCATTACCACATGACCCACATTCAGTTCACCAAAATTATAATCAATCGATCTATAGGGAGTTATACCACATAGACCACAATTTATTTATCAAGAATACTACCACCATAACCACAAATATTCACTAAGAATACTACCACTTAGGCCACAATATATTCATAAAGATTACTACCCCACAACTACACATGTTTCATTAAGAATAATTCCCCATACCCACTATTAACCATCAAGATCATAAACTATTGAATTCTTAAAGTACTTCCACATGAACCACATTAAGAAGGCATGTAACAATGGCATGGAAACTCAAATTAAGAGAAATACTTAATGTGCAGGTAGAGTTATTAACGACTTAAACTGTAGCACAACCGCTACGTTTACTTGCCTCTACCATTGAAGCGAAGCAATCACGTGCATTCAGGAGCAACACCACCTGTTCAAAAGTACTGCTCAGCTCAGTAAAATAGCAATGAACATGCATCTTAAGAAGTGAAGATGTCGCTAAGAGCCGAACTCCCACAACATCCCTCTCTGCTTAACGGTTCTACCTCTGTCCGCTGTAGCAGAAAATGCTTAATTTTTTTGTATCTTTAAGATTAATAATCCTCTTACAGAGAAAGATACATTTCTGGATTCCTCACTTAAATACCTTCACTTTTCATGTAGAACATATATTTTTATCTTGTCAATAGCAAGGTGCTACCTAATGCGCAAAACAGAGGACGTTCTCTGTTCTGACAGTCTGGGCAGCCGGCTTCTAACTCATCCCCAGAACAGAGAAACACTCTAAAAATTCTGGTTCTTTTACAGAAGCTAGATTACTGAATTCCCTACAACTTTCTCAATGGTGGCCGAAAATATAAAATTCATCTACTATCCCTATTTCCCATCTGAACAGCGGTCTATCCCTGTCTGTAACCCTGACGAACAGCGAGATTCCAGACCCTGTTATGTCTAACTTAAGCAGCCAAAAAATCTGAAAAAAAATACAGTAGATGCGTATCGTCGTCCTCTACGTTTTTACTTTTTGGGAGACCCTCGGGAAAAATCGTCTTAGGGGTCTAAACCGCACGAACAGAAACACTGCGCGAATCAATCTACAGACAGGCAGCAGGGATTCTCTAATCGGGGGTTCTAAATCCTAATCCCCACCAAAATCTTGAGCTAAGAACCCTAAAATAGCAGAAATCAGAGGGATTGGGATGAGGGAGAATTACCTAGGGATTTGGGATCACCCCTCTTCTTCTCCTTCCCTTCTTCTCCTCCTTCTCTTCCTCTCCTTCTTCTTCTCCTTCCTCTTCTCCTTCTTCTCCTTGCACAAGGGCAGCACCAAAGGGGAGGGAGAGGGCGCAAAGAGGGTGGGGGTGGTGGCTTGGGGTGGGAAAAGGGGGAGGGAGGGCTCCCCAAGGGGTTTATAAAGGGGATGCTAGGGTTTTGGATGGAGTACGGGCCCCCGTTTTGGCTGCCTGGCCCAAAGTGGTTAGCCCACCCCTCCGGACAGCCCAAAACCTTTTAATTAATTATTTTAATTCTCTTTTTATTATTTTAGACTATTCTAAAGAATTTATTTTCACCTCCCGCAATTTACCGAAAATCCGGGCGACTCTGCGATTAATTTAAAAACTGACGCCGAAACGACGTTCAGGATATTACAAAACTTGTCCAAATATTCCATGAACATCTTATTCATTAGATACATGAAATAAGCTGGGGCATTGGTCAAACCAAAAGACATCACTGTGAACTTGTACAAACCATAACGAGTCAAGAAAGCTGTCTTAGGTATATCCTTTTGATGATTCCTCATCTGATGGTATCCTAACCTCATATCAATCTTGGAGAATACTCCTGCTCCTTTGAGTTAATCGAACAAATCATCAATCCTGGGCAAGGGGTATTTATTTTTGATGGTGACCTCATTAAGTGCTCAGAAATCTACACACATGCGCTAACTACCATCCTTCTTTTTGACAAACAACCCTGACGCTCCCCACAGGGATGAACTTAATCTGACATAACCTTTGTCCAAAAGCTCTTGAATTTGCTTCTCAACTCTGCTAACTCATTAGGAGGCATCCGTATGGTCTCTTAGATATCGGAGATGTATCAGGCACTAGCTCGATCAAAACCTCAACTTCTCGCTCTTGTGGCATTCTAGGGAAATCATCTGGGAACACATCGAAATACTCTCTGACAACTGGCACATCCTCTAACATGATCCCTTTGCTCTGGCAAACCATGACTTTCTCTAGCTAACTCATACTAGCTGTAAACTTTGCTTTCCTTCCATCTGGACTGGTCAAGGTTACAGCCCTGCTTCCACAATCCAACACCGCCTGGTGCTTTTTAAGCCAATCTATTCCCAGAATCACATCTAAAGACTGAATATCCAATATGACAAGGTTAGCGACAAACTCCACTTTTTGAATGGCTATCTTGACTCCTGAACAACCTACGTTCGTACTCAAGTCGGAGCCCGGGGATTGAATCAAAAGAACAGATCTAAGAACAACAGATTTCAACCATTGCTTTAAAGCAAAACTCTGAGAAACAAATGAATGTGAAGCTCCAGAATCAAACAAAACTGTAACAGGAACTGAGTTGACTAGGAACTTACCAATCACAACTTCTGACGCTGCTTGGGCCTCCACTGTGGTGAGATGATTCACCTAACCTCTCACAGCTAATGGCGACGCTCTACTGACTTGGCCTGACGCCTGGGGTGCTCCACATCTTGCTTCTAATGTAGGAGTCTGATCTGGTATAGCTCCCAGATTGAAGCGAACCGGCGTCAAAGCTTGCGTCTAGGGGCACTTGCTGGCACAGTGTTCTAGCTCATGACACTTGTAGCAAGTGACAGAAGCTACCGGGTTGGCGCTCCTCCGTTGCTGGTTACTCGACCCACTAGGATGTTGTCCCAACTGACACTAGCGCGACGCTGGTGCCGGTGTTCGGAGAACTGGCTGCTGCGGCATTTGAGCAGGCTGATATGTGCAAAAATGAGCCTTCTAAGCCTAATGTATCTGGGATCTTTGCTGCATCATCCTCCTATTGTGAGACTCCTCAATCTCGCGACAACTCTCCTCAATGAGCATGGCCTTATCCACCATATTCTGAAAGCTGGCATAATCAATGCCCACCACCTGTACCTTCAATTCTGGGTTCAATCCGTTCCTGAACCTCTTCTGATGGGCATCATCCATGGCTACATCCTCTAGTGCGTAGAAAGCTAACTGGGTAAACTTATTGAAATACTCGCTCACCGACATGTTCCTCTGATTTAGCTCACAAAATTCCTCCTTCATCGTGATCACCCCATCCAGGATGTGGGGATGACTGTAACATCCTTTTTCAGAGCCTTTTGAAGCTTTTAAAATAAAATTCATTATTGGTATTTTCCTAAAATTAAGTAAAGCTTAAAATGAATTTTTATGAATTAAAAGGATTTCATATTATTAAAATAAATATTAACATGTGCTAAAAATATTTTATTTAGGGCTTGTTTGTTTCAACTGTAGATTCTGAGAAGCAGCTGGTGAGTATCTAGCTAGTCGACGGAGAAGCCGGATAACCCCACTACCGCTACTAGTTCATTTTCTGGATTCTGTAGCTTCTGGCTACTTAGATTCTGGATGAAAATCTAGACTGTTTGGGGGAGCTGCAGATTCTGGGAGTAGCTGCAGCTGCCAGAAGCTAAAAAAACAAGCCCTTAGATTCCTTGTGTCTGAAGGAAATTTTTTGGATTTTTCTGAGAATTTTTTGGGTTTATTTGCTATGTTCTAGAGCTCTTTTTATTTTATTTGTATTTCTGAAAAAGAAAATCCCAAAAATCTGATGAATAGTACCAGGCCAGCCCATTCCTGTTCGTGTTGGTCCACTCAACCACAACCGCCCGATCCTTGCCAGGCCGCGTGTCAGCCATCGGGCCGCCGCACTCTGCGACCACCGGATCTTCCCCCGAGCCACGCGTCAGCCATCGAGAGTGCCCCACACTGTGCATCTATGTGTTCTCTTTCGCCTGTCTGATCGCCACACATCACACATCCGCACACCCCAACACTGTTCATTGTTGTCTCCACCAGAACTCCGCATGTAGTTTGTCTCAGACACGTCTCAGTTTGTGTGGTCAACAAGGATTCTGTGCGCGCACCGTCTCTGAGCTGGATTTCTCCGCTCCCCGTGCATAAAACACTATACGACACCTTTGCCTTTTGCATCCCAAAGTCGCCGCTTGCCTAGCTGTGAGTTTCATCACGTTTGCGCTGTCGTCGCCTCTCGTCAGAGCTCGCCATTCGAACGCAACTACAAAATTGTGCATTTGCGTCATTCCTGTGACCCACCGCCATCGTTCATCGCCACCGGTGAGTCGCCGTCACTGTCTAGTACTCCTCGCTACCCTTGCCGGAGCTCCGATGCCTGCACCGCCGCCTTGTCCCGCGTTCGCCATCGCTTTCGCTCTGTGTTACCCACAGCGCTGCCAATGCCAGCACCGCGACCCCTCACGTGCCGCACCAATGCCTCACGCCGCATGCCGAGCCACGCATTGCCCCATGAATCATCCGATGCAGCCATCCTAGCTATTCATCCAGATCTGCACTGACAGACAGGATCAGTCCACGTGTCGCAATAGCCACCATCAGATCGCGCTGACGTCAGCCCGCAGCCAGCGCTCTACATCATTTTGCCTTCTCTGTGGATGGTGTCCACCGTGCTTTGAGCCGCTGCCAACTAGGACCCATCGGTTAGAACTACTGTGCTGTGAGCCTGTACGCTAGTCCCCGTCTGTGCCAGCCTCCAGCCCAGCTGACAGCTCATCCCTAACTGCCACGTGGTCCCATGTGTCAATGCCATGTTAGCACTGAGCCATCCTAGTTGCCACGTCAGCATGCCACGTCATCATGCCAAGTCATGAGCCACGTCAGCACTAGTGCCACATGTTAGCCCAGCCAACTGCCACGTTAGTCCTATCCACCGCATCAACACCCATTTGGCCGTGCACTATTCTATGCACCACGTCCACCGTAGACCAGCTTTTGCATGCACCACAACACACTAACATTTCTGATTTTCCAGTATTTTCCAGTCAATTAATTTTCCAAGGGCATGTTCTCCTCCATCCTAGCTCTGATGGACCCTGTTCTTTTTTCTAAATTCATCTAAAATCAACCTCTATCTCTTGGTTCTAGTTTTGATGTTTTTGGAGTTCATTTAAATTTTATTTGATTTTATTTTTGTGCCTCGGTCATTTTCTCTCCTGTTAGATCGTGCCTTCGAAGGAGCAGGAGCACCGCCAAAAGATCCATAGTTCCTCGCTGAGCAAGGCCAAGGCAAGTCATGTTTTTTGATCATGTTGAACGTAGCAAGGCCAAGGCAAGTCATGTTTCAATATATTATTTATTTATTTTGTTTTAAAATTATCTTGCATCGCTGTTTTATTACAAACCCTTGTACTTGGTAGTTATCATCCTGATTACTTAATCCCGCCTTGATATTTTTTAATACCCTGATGCCATTGTCACCATAGGTTGAAAAATTATTTAGTGATACCATTCTAGTTGTCACATGGGTGGTACGATTAATATGCTTAACCATACTTGTAGTTCGATGGGTTCATCATCACATGTGATTAATTAATTAATTTGATTTATTGAGATATTAAATCATGGTTGGAACCACAAAGAATCGTGGTTGGAGCCACAATTAGAAAATTCGTATGATATGATATTGGTGTGTCATTGGTGTTGGTTATACAAAATTGGTTTTCACTTGGGCGAGTGATCGTGTAGTAAAGGGCGAAATATGGATTCACTTCGATGGATGTGGAAGTCTCGCCTAAGTAATATTTAGGACTTAACTTTGAGCGCTATTGATCTGAGCCTTACCATGCAAACCACATCTTTAGTATGGGATAGACCTAGCTGATTAATTTGGGATATTTCAATTTCAATCTCAGCATTGTGATGAATATGGTTGCTTATTTCCATGAGACGCAAGGGGGTGTGATGTGAAACCCTAGTGCGCAGGATTGAGTTGAGGTTGAACTTTGTAAAGGTCTTGTTGTGATTTTCTTAGCGCAAGGCTAATCACATCGTGTGGGTACAGTTGTGCAAACTATGCAGAGTATAAAACTATTCGAATAGCCGTGTCCCTACTTATGGACAATGCTCGGTGATTTCACACGAGGGGTAGAGTTTTCATAAAACCTGGTTAGTTATCGTTGGAAAGTGAATGGTTAGTTCACTGTTGGTTTAGCTTATGAATGGGAGGTTCACAAGTGGTTTATTCAATTTTGTTGATTATTTATTTATTATTATTTTTTCTTAAAGTTGTTTTCAATCTATTTATCGTATTTGCTTTCAAATATTACTTTCTGTAAATTAACCTTTTTCAGTTATACAGTGGTAAGTCTTGCATATTATATCGTATTCATTTGTTAGAAATGACTTGCTAAGTACCAATGTACTCACGGCTTTATGCCCACTATTGCTCAGTTGAGGAGAAGGAGCTATATTAGCAAGAGGTTCCAGAGGAAGAATACTTCAGCAACTTCACAGATTAGTCCTTCACTTCCTAGTCCGTTGCCTGTGGGCATGTCGAATGGTTTCTATGCTTGTTTATATTTTTCGTTGCAAGATTTTAAGCCCTTCAAGCTAGTAAGTTATAAGTTTGTCCATATGGTCGTACTCTGATAATTATTAATATTTGAGTTTTTCCTTTATTTTATCGTGTGTATAGTTGATATTTTATCTATGTTAAACTGTATGCACTAGCATGATCCTATACTAGTGCAATATACACAGAGAGTCCGGATTTGCATATTCAGGTCTCGATAGAGGTGGTATCAGAGCCATATCGACTGCAGGATAAAGCCCTAGTTAGAGTGATCGTCTTAGGCCGATTTCAAAATTTATTTTCTAAATCAAACAAACTAAATTGGATATTTAGTAATATCTCTGTTTCCTTACCTCTTTCTTAAGGTTCTCTACCGCAGCCGCAGGCGAGGATAGATGCACTGGTAGCTGTGGATGCAGTACCCCTGTTCTCAAAATTTTGTTTTTCCCAAATTCTTAAACTAATCTTCTCTCCCTTATAATGCCTTGTCTCAAGCTTCTTACAGCCGGTCTGGAGGATGGCAAGGACTTCTTCGAGTTTTGTTGTAGAGCCTCGGATTAAAGAGATTACCAGTTTACCTCACCAAGGATGAGAAGGCAAAAGGCCAAAATATCGGATGCATCACCAGGTTGTACTTCACCACCAAGATTGGAAACCAAGTTCTACACTATAGCTTCAAGAGTACCAGTGCTTGTGGAGAGTGGTCAGCGCAAGGAGCCGCGCACAAGGCCATACGACGACCTTGCACGTTATACAAGATTAGTATGCCCAAGCTTATTCGGAGGTTCAAGCAGTAGTATGTAGCTACCCCCAGCGTAGGAGAGCTAGCCATGGAGGAACCTCAACCGCAGCTGCCAGTGCATCTACCCTTGCCTATGCCACTAAGCCCGGAGGAGAGACGACGCAAAGTAGGCAACCGTTAGGAGTGCCTTTGGCACTTTGTTTTAGCTATGGCCAAGGAGCAGTCATCGTGAGTCCACAACTCGTGGGTGGTCTATACTGACTCAGAGGAGGAGTCTAGCGAGCCCTACCTATCAGGACCCTAGTGGGAGCTCCTAGATTAGAGAGAGCGAGTAGAGTGTTGGTTTTCTTTGCCGTTGTGTGCGATGTGAGCTGCAAATTTTGCCCTTAGAAGCATTATATTGCATTCATATTAAACTTTTATTGGAATTATTTGCCCAGTTTTGTTGTTAGCCTATTGGCTAAGTGTTTGCTTAGTCTAGGTTGCCATTAGAAATCCCTTTAGATGAATTTAGCCCTTATCCGTGCTTTTCCCTCTCACCTTTTATGCCTTTTGAAGTCAGCATTTGTTTCCCTCTTTAGAGTAGCAGAAAGATGGTTGACACCAGGAACACAGCAGGTCGTAGCCAGGCGCATTAGGATCTAGGAAACAGCGCCACCAACCAGTCAACCTAGGTAGCCCCAATGGGTTTAGATTCAGTTCTCAGTCAGTTTTGGTAGCCCAGACGCAGATGATGCACACCATAATGCAAAGTATGAACACCATTATGCAACGACAAAACCAAGAGGCAGTTGCACCTTAGGCCACTCGTCAGCAGTCTAGGTTTGCAAAGTTTATGAGGACGAGACTGCCCACCTATCCTAGTCTTTGAAGCCCTTGGAGGCAGATGATTGGATACCTTCAATTGAGAAGAAGACAAACATAGCTCAGTGCACAAACTGAGAGAAGGTGCTATATGTCGTGCACTAACTAGAGGCAGTCGCTGCAGAGTGGTGGGAGAACTACTGCACCGCTCATGAGCACCAGGACAGCATCACTTAGGCAGAGTTCACCGTCGTGTTTCGTCATGCCCATATCTTGGATGGGGTGATCGAGATGAAGGAGGAGTTTCATGAGCTACAGCAGAGGAACATGTCGGTGGGCGAGTATCTCAACAAGTTCACCTAATTAGCTCGCTACACACCAGAGGACGTAGCCACGGATGACGCTTGCCAGAAGAGGTTCAAGAAGGGATTGAACCTAAGATTGAAGGTACAGGTGGTGGGCAATGATTACACCAGCTTCCAAAATATGGTGAATAAGGCCATGCTCATTAAGCAGAGTCACCATGAGCTCAAGGATTCTCGCAAGAGAAGGATGATGCAGCAAGGATCTCCGATGCATCAGGCCTAGAAAGCCCATGTTGGCACATACTAGCCGGCTCGGTGCCACAGTAGCCAATCTTCAGGACACTGCTCCCAGTGTTATGCCAGTTTCAGTCAGGACAGCGTCCCAGTGGATCAAGTAGCCAGCAACAGAGGAATACCAACCCAGTAGCTTCCGTCACTTGCTACAAGTGTCACGAGCCAGGACACTATGCCAGCAAGTGCCCTTAGAGGCAAGCTTCGACGCCAGTCCGCTTCAATCTGGGAGCCACACCAGATCGAACTCCTGCCTCAGAAATAGGATGAGGAGTACCCTAGGTGTTAGGCTAGGCCAGCAGAGCACCACCATCGGTTGTGAGAGGTCAGGTGAACCATGTCACCGCAGAGGAGGCCCAAGCAGCGCCAGATGTTGTGATTGGTAAGTTCCTAGTCCACTCAGTTCTTGCTACAGTTTTGTTTGATTCTGGAGCTTCGTATTTGTTTGTTTCTTGGGGTTTTGCTTTAAAGCAACAGTTAAATACCGTTGTTCTTGGATCTGTTCTCTTGATTCAATCCCTAGGATCCGAGTTGAGTACGAACATAGGCTATCTAAGAATCAAGATAGCCATTCAAGGAGTGGAGTTTGTTGCTGCCCTTATCACATTGGATATCCAGTGTTTGGATGTGATTTTAGGAATGGATTGGGATAAAAAGCACCAGGCAATGTTGGATTGTGGAAGCAGAGCAGTCACCTTGACCAGTCCAAATGGAAGGAAAGTAAGGTTTACCGCCAGCATGAGTCAGCTAGAGGGTGAGCAAAGGGGTCATGTTAGAGGATGTGCCAATTGTCCGAGAGTACTCCGATTTGTTCCTAGACGATCTTCCCAGAATGCCACCAGAACGAGAGGTTGAGTTTTTGATCGAGCTAGTACCTAGTACCTCTCCGATATCCAAGAGACCATATCGGATGCCCGCTAATGAGTTAGCAAAATTAAAGAAACAAATTTAGGAGCTTTTGGATAAAGATTATGTCTGACTGAGCTCATCCCCATGGGGAGCGCCAATGTTATTTGTCAATAATAAGAATGGTAGTCAGTGCATATGTGTGGATTACTAGGCACTTAATGAGGTCACCATCAAGAATAAGTATCATTTGCCCAAGATTAATGATTTGTTCGATCAGCTCAGAGGAGCAGGAGTATTCTTCAAGATTGATTTGAGGTTAGGATACCATCAGATGAGGATTCGTCAGGAAGATATACCTAAGACAACTTTCTCAACTCGTTATGGTCTGTACGAGTTTATAGTGATGTCTTTTGGTTTGACCAATGCCCCAACTTATTTCATGTATCTGATGAATAAGGTGCTCATGGAGTATTTGGACAAGTTCGTTGTTGTGTTCATTGATGAAATTCTGATTTACTCCAAGAATGATAGAGAGCATGAGGAGCACTTGAGGATGGCATTGCAGAAACTAAGAGAGCACCAATTGTATGCTAAGTTTAGCAAGTATGAGTTTTGGATGAAGGAAGTCACTTTTTTAGGCCATGTCATGTCAGAGAGGGAGTCGCAGTTGACCTCGGGAAAGTAAAGGATGTGTTGGATTGGAAGTCACCTTTGTCAGTGACGTATGTTAGGAGTTTTCTTGGTATGGCAAGAAATGTCTCTTCATTAAAGGATTCTCCAGTGTAGCCAGACCCCTTACATAGTTGCTGAAAAGGGAAAAGAAATTTGTTTGGACACCAGAGTGCGAGAAAAGTTTTCAAAAACTGAAGGAGAGTTTGACCACAGCTCTGGTGCTAGTTTTCAAAAACAAGGATTTTGAGATTTATTGCGATACTTCCTGTAAAGGTTTGGGATGTGTGCTGATGTAGGACAAGAGAGTGATAGCCTACGCTTCATGTCAGTTGAGACCACATGAGGAGAACTATCCCACACATGACTTGGAGCTAGCAGCCGTAGTGTATGCTTTGAAAATTTATCGTCATTATCTCATGGGTAATCGATGTGAGATTTACACGAATCACAAAAGTTTGAAATATATATTTACCTAGGCTGAGCTTAATCTCAGGCAAAGGAGTTAGTTGGTGCTAATAAAGAATTACAATGTTGGGATATATTATCACCTAGGAAAGGCCAATATGGTAGCAGATGTTTTGAGTAGAAAAGTTTATTGCAATATAGGGATTATCCAGGAAAGTTAGCTAGCTTTGCATGAGGAATTTCATAAGCTTAGCTTGGAGTTGGTCGAGGTAGGATTCGTAGCCGCGATGGAAGTGCAGCCAACTTTGGATGGCTAGATTCGTCAAGCACAGATAGAGGACGAGGAATTCCAGCGGATCAGAGCCAACATGAGTAAAGGAAAAGCGGCCTAATTTAAAGAGGATGACAAAGGAACGTTGTGGTTCAAGCAGCATTTGTTTATGCCAAGGAAGAAGGAGCTAAAGGAGTTGTTACTCAAGGAAGCTCATGAGTCCTTGTATTCGATTCACCCGGGTAGCACCAAGATGTACCAAGATATTAAGAGCAAATATTGATGGCCAAACATGAAGTGTGATATCATAGAGTATGTGGCACTTTGTGATGTATGTCAGATGGTGAAAGCTGAGCATCAGAGGCCAGCAGGGTTGCTACAACCGTTAAAATTTTTTGAATGGAAGTGGGAAGAAATTCTCATGGATTTTATCACAGGATTGCGAAAGACCAAGGATGGATATGATTCAATTTGGGTAATTTTGGATCGGTTGACAAAGATTGCTCATTTCATTCTAGTCAGAACAACTTACGCAAGTGATAAATTGGTAGAGTTGTACATATCGATGATTGTGAGTCTCCATGGAGTACCAAAGAAAATAGTGTCAGATCATGGATTGTAGTTTACCTCTCGATTTTGGGAGAGTTTCCATGAAGCTATGGGAACCCATACGAATTTCAATACATCATATCACCCCCAGACTGATGGACAGACTTAGCGTGTGAATCAGATTCTCAAGGACATGTTGAGAGCTTATGTACTAGATCATGGAGCATGGTGGAACAATTGTTTGCCGTTCGCAGAGTTCTCTAACAACAACAGTTACCAAGCCAGTTTACAAATGTCACCATTTGAAGCCTTGTATGGCAGAAAGTGTATAACCCCTCTCAATTGAAAGAGACGGGAGAAGGCCAAGTGTTTAGGCCAGATTGTTTAAAAGAAGCTGAGGAAAAAGTCCAATTAATTCAGGAGAGACTAAGGACTGCCTAGGCCAGGCGGAAGAGTTATGTGGATACCCATCATCAAGAGTTGAGCTTTAAGCCAGTTCATTATGTGTATCTTAGGACCACACCATTAGGGGTGGACATATGGCTCGTGGCTCAGCTCGGCTCGATACAGGCTCGACTCGGCGCGGCTCGTGGAATTTATGAGCCGAGCTGAGCCCGAGCTGGCTCGCAAGCCGCTCATCTGGCTTGTTTGGCTTGGTCGGGAGGGTGGCTCTGGCTCGGACCGGCCCCCATTTGTGCGACTACGCTCATCTTGACTCGGTGCCTCATCTCGCTCGGCCTCACGCCACCAAGCGGCCGAGCCGCCCTACGCTCTGGCCTGCTGTGCCGCCATGCGCCGTGCCGACCCTACGCATGCTGCCACACCGCTGAACTGTTGTGCCTCCCTGGCTTGCCATACGCCGCCCGCCTGGCCGTGCGCCTCTGCCCTGAGCGCTGCGCCGCCCCAGCCTGCCATGCGCCTCGTCGACCGCCTCCCTGCCTGGCGTCGCATGTTGCGCTCTCACACCTAGCCGAGCCGTCGTCGGCACTCCACTCCGGCACCGCCACACACAGAATGAACTGCCGCCGGCCGCTGCCCTTACACGGGAGAGAGAGAGGAAGGAGAAAGAGGGAGAATGAGAGAGATTGAAAGGGAGAGAGAGAGATTGAAGGAGGGAGAGGGAGAGACTGCCTGGGGAGGGAGGCGGCGTGATAATGGGAGGGTGGCGGTGTGATGGGGGAGCCAGGGGCTCCCTAGGCTTTTATAGGATAGGGTTTTCTCTTCTTTTTTTCCTTTTGAACGGGCGTTACATTGATAACGAGCCTAACGAGTCGAGCCCGAGCTTTTTACCGAGCCGAGCTGAGCCTATTTTTTAGCTCATTAGTCTAATGAGCTGAGCCGCTTTTTTACCGAGCCGAGCTGAGCCAACTCGATATCCACCCCTACACACCATTCAAAGGTGTCAAGAGGTTTCAGATGAAAGGAAAGCTTACGCCAAGGTATGTTGGGTCGTTCAAGATCCTAAAGCGTAGGGGAGAAGTTACTTACCAGTTGGAGCTACCAACGTCCTTCTATGGAATACATGATGTCTTCCATATGTCCCAGTTGAAGAAGTGTCTGCAAGTACTAGAGGAAGTTGTGCCAGTTGATGCCGTCGATCTTCACGAGGATCTGTTGGACAAAGAGCACCCTACCAAAATTTTGGAGGTGATAGAGCATGTGACTAGGAGCAATATTGTCCATTTTTGTAAAGTCTAGTGGAGCGATGTGGGGCGCAGGTGCGGGATGTTGTCGGCGTGATCCGATGACGATGGTGCTGACACGTGGGGAGATCTTGACCGTCAGTGCAAAGCTAGATGAATGGTTGGGATGGCCGGATCAGACGATCCGTTGGGCAAGAGGAACCGGATAGCGGTTGGGACTCACCGACGAGGACGGACGACGGTGACGGGTCACAGGAACAGGGCGCAAACGTCCGGTTTCGAAGTCGCAAACGAACGACGAACTCCAACGAACTCCGATGGTCGTGCACAAGTGGCGAGAGCGGCGAATCTCACGGCGAGGCTCGGTGGCGGCTCTGGGATGTGAAAGGCAGAGGCGGCGCGTGACATTTATGCACGGAGGCGGAGGGAAATTGACTCGGAGACGGTGTGGAGTCTGGGTCGGACACACATGCTGTGGCGCACACGTAGCCGATGGCGGCGGTGGAGTCCCACGCGGAGACGACGGTGAACAGTGCCGGGGTGGTGCGTATGCACGACGTGTGGCTAGCAGGTGAATCAGACGGGCGAGCAAGAATGCACGGTTGCACAGTGCTGGCGCTTCCCAATGGTTGACGCGTGGCTCAAAGAAGGGATCCGGTGGTCGGCTTGCGGGGCGGCTGAATGGCCAACGCGCGGCAAGGGGGAAAGATCAGGCGGCTGCGGGCGAGTGGGCCGGCATGAACAGGAACGGGCCAGCCTGGTACTGTTCACGGGTTTTTGAGATTTTTCTTTTTCATAAATCCAAATAAAATAAGAGAAGCTCTGAAAAATAGCAAATAAACCCAAAAAATTCTCAAAAAATTCCTTAAGGCACAAGGAACCCGAATAAAATATTTTTAGCACATGTTAATATTTATTTAATCACATTAAATCCTTTTAAGTAATAAAAATTTATTTTAAGCTTTAACTAATTCTAGAGAAATCTAATTAATGAATTTTATTTTAAAGCTTTAAAAAGGCTCTGAAAATAGGATGTTACATACCGGAAGATGGCTTAGTGCAAAGTCATGGTCCAGACGGTCAAGAATGCTGGAGGAGACAGTCGTGCTCGAGTTAGGACGCGTGGAGATCAAAGATGGATGATACGTGTTGGAGTTACGGAGGTCCGGTCCGGAGGTTACGACATGTGACAATTTAATTTTAGAGTGTCCAAAATTGAGTAGTGTGAAAACCTATGTTACATAAGTCATTCGGGTCCCTTATTTAGAATTTAAAAAGAACTTATGGTCTCAGGATTAAGATTATGGTTTGGGCCTAGATTATAAATAAAGGAGTTAAATGCTAACCCTAAGGCTAGATAGATATAATTTTTATACAAGGATTTAAGAAGTACTGGAAAGATACTTTGTAATCATAAATATGATCATAAAAAAGGTAGATTGATCGCAAGAAAAATTTACAGTGATGTGTTTCAGTTGCTGGCTTTAACTGCGTCCTCTCCTTCGCACAGCATGTCACATCTCGGTTTGTCCTCGAATCCTCACACGTGAAATTGCTTCAAGGACGTTCGGAATAGCGATGGCTTTTGGCTGAAATTTTACTGTAGTTGGCTTATTTTTTACTGTATCTGAGTTGGTTTATTGGGTATAATTAAATTTAAAAAATATAAAAATAAAAAATAGCATATTAATCTATCACGGACAATGCAAAGGAATACCAAAAAAAAAACAAAACACAAAAAAAACAAAAAACAAAAAAAATACACAGTGCTCTTATCGCCGAACGCCACCACTCAACGCATAGCCATCGCGTCGTTGAGCGGGCCTCAGATGGCTTTGTCACACTTCACCCTCGATACCCACGCGTGAAGTCGCCACCTCAGTCAGTGCTCTCATGTCCACGTGAAGAAAAGTGCTTCACGCTGTCACAGTGCAAATAAAGATTAAATTTAATTGTTGATCAAAATACTTGTTTGACAATTATAATACAAGAAAAAACTCACAACTTGACTCAACACAGGTTAATCTGATAACTAGCAATAACCTACAAATGTTTCAGTCTATAATCTGAATGCATGTCTACATAAAGACTTTTTCAACACACAAGGTCATCTGTTTTTTCTTGAAATGGCACCACAGAAGGTCTGAACGCAATTCACTTTGAGAACTTCAAAACATTTGCAGATTATGTAAGTCACAGAGTTAAAATCATGACTGGTTAATTGTGAAAGAGAAGAATATTATAGGTGGACTTTGTCATAAGAAGCTGATCTGTAAATCACACTACTACAAAAAAGTTTATATTATATGCCTCATCACAGACGGTTCATAAAAACCGTCTGTATTAAATGCAATCACAGACGAGATATTGCGGAATATCATAGACAGTTATTAAATAAGAACCGTCTATGGTATGCCAATATCACAGACGGTTCTTAACTAAGAAATATCTGTGATATGTTTCCCGCCTTCTAATCCTCCAAATTTCATAATCTCCCGCCTGATGCCGAGTAGGATTCCTTTCCGACACATCTTCAGTAAAACAGACATAACTTTTGCATACGGTGTCCGTTTTCGACGTTATTGTACTCATTGGAAAGCTAACGATGAGCCCAATCCAAAAAAAAAATGATCCGCTTGCGCTAGTCACCCTCGAAGACCTCTAAAATCGGCCATCTTTAGCCTTAAATTCGAATAGCAAGTTCTTGATTTCTGTTTTTGCCAAAATTTTCGATCTTCCTTTCGAAATTTGGGATTCATCTCAACTGCAAAGTTGTAGATCTCATTGAAACCTTTCAAATGAGTATATATAAGCCATACAGAACTTTGTTATTTCATATTTTGAGACTATTTATTTTATATTATATCGGTATATATATATAGCCAATAACACAGACAGTTCTTACCAAGAACCATCTATGATAATTTGTTCTCTGACCGCTGAGCCTGTCAATCCTCATTAACTCAATTGCAGCCAATAGAAACCGACCAATCCACACCCTACAGATCGTAGCTCTCCCTCCTCTATAAATACTCACCCGAACCCATCCGCCCCCTCCCTTCAAATGTGTTTTAAGCTTCCTCGCTCCATTGTTTCTTCTAATATTTGATCCTGTGGGGTTTAGGTCTCCATCGTAGCCTCCATTGCTGTCCAGGAGCTAGTGAGGCGACCACTAAGAAGGACTACCCGAGCTGCTTCAGTGATGAGCTACAAAGTCATTCTCTGTTGCTCCATTATTTGTAGTATTTGATTCTGATTCTTCTATTTTCTTTCTTCTCTGTTGCTCGAATTGTAATAGAAATGGAATATTTTCTGCTATTGTAATGGTGGATTGTAATCCTGTGATGTTGTAATGGTGGATTATAATATAAATAGAATGTTCTCTGCTTTGTTTGTTGTCGTATTTGCTTGTTTTCAAATGGTATAGCTAATATTTTCTGAGACTAATTTAAAAATAGAAAAAAAATTAGGTATAGAATGAACTATCACAGACGGTATATGTTGATCTGCTTGTTTCAAAGGGCATAGCTAGCATTTCCTGAGGCTAGCCAATAAACAGAAATAGATTTAGAGGTAGAAAAGAATATCACAGACAGTTTCTAAGTAAAAACCGTCTGTGATAGCTGATAATCACAGACGGACCGTCTGTGATATATAAATATTACAGACGATTTTTAGTTAAAAAACCATCTGTGATTATCAGCTATCACAGACGGTTTTTACTTAAAAATCGTCTGTGATATTTACACCACAGACGGTTCAAAAACCGTCTGTGATAACCTTCGATTATCACTGACCCATAAATTCTGACGGTTCAGAAAATCGTTTGTGATGTCATTTTTGAACTGTCTATGATGATGACTTTTGTAGTAGTGTCACGATGTGTGCAGATATCAATTATCAACAAATTAAAACCATTGATAGTTGACAAAGTCAAATGGCTCCATCATCTCCTAACTGCTAGAAGACAACGTCTCCATTTAGAGATCAGCACATGTATTGATTGATAATCATATTTCACGGATCATGGATATGGGATATCAAATCAATAATATAGACATATGTTAGAGAACATGATATTGGGTTAGCCCACCATGAGACACTGCGGGAATTATTATATTCTTAAGTGTCATCAGTTGGTCCCATACTTAGTGTATGTAGGATTCTTAGATCTGAGATCTTCATTATTTTCTACATGTGTAATAGTTTATTTAGGGGTTACCAAACACTACTCCATGACTGGGTATTCATAAAGGTAGCTTTCGAATTTACTGTGCAATATGCGGAGGAATATGAGTGATCAAGATGGAATTTGTCCTTCTATATATGTGGTTGCATTAAAGAAGTGCATAGCCATGCCGAATGTGGTTGAAGAGTCAATCACAGCTGAGTAATCCACTACAGGTTCGAATGAAGGATAGAGCTATCATAGGATGGCATACTTGTCGCTTTGAGTTCGATCTGGTATCATGAGGCAAAGGGATTGGTACAAAAACACTATATAAGTTCATCCGATATGATCTTTATGTATATTTATGAGTCATTATATCCTACTAAGGACCGCTATCAACTTATAAACCGAAAAAGAGTTTTCGGCCTATGGCCAAATATACATGAACATATATGGTCACACATTTAATGGGCTGGAACGATAAGGGTTCGGATGATAGTCTCTGAGTAGGATACGATCTATACTCGTATTGGATAAAAATCTAATTGGAGGCTATATAAAGAGAGGTGCAGGGGCTAAGAGAGGCATCCCGAAACATCCCATCAAAACCCTAGCCACCACCTCTCATAACTCCTACGTATACCCTCCTTGGACATGTGGATCTCGGTAGAAGCGCTACTACGATTGCGGCGCTGATCGAGATGACTGTGACGAGAAGACGGTTGGTCGAAGGACGATCGACTACTTTCACTACACTGATGCTCTCTTCGTTGAATCGGTTGCCTTAACTCTATTTCTGCTGCACTGCGCGTCTCGTGGTAACGATCTATGACTCTTACTTGTATGGCTTCCTAGTTTACACGGTAGAAAATTTTAATTTACGCTAGTGTAGCCTACCCATATCCCAATAGAAAAAGCAGATGACATTGGCAAAAAAAAGGGATTTCGCTGCGGATTTCAATCATTTACCTCATCTGATTGCCGTCGGCAATCTTCCACACTTAAATATTAAATTTAATTGATCAAAATACTTGTTTGACAATTACTATACAAGAAAATAAAACTCGTAACTTGAGGACTCAACACAGCTTAATCTGATAACTAGCAATAACCTGCAAATGTTTCGGTCTATAATCTGAATGCATGTCCACATAAAGACATTTTCAACACACAAGGTCGTCTTTTTTTCTTGAGATGCTACCACAGAAGGTCTGAACGCAATTCACTTTGAGAACTTCAAAACATTTGCAGAGCCTGTTTGATATGGCTGTGACTTATAGTTTTTGGTTGAAATTTTTGAATTTTATCTGTTCATAATAGAGATTACGGAGAAAAATAGTCACTTATGATTTTAAATGGTACAGATATTGGGCAGCTGCCTTTATTGCTGCCGTTTCTTGTCCACCAAACATACTACCATCTTTGCAACAGTTTTGGATGGGCAGGCTTTCGAAGCTACAAGCGCTGTCTTTATTGCTGCCGTTTCTTGTCCACCAAAGATACTACCTTCTTTGCTTTGGATGGGCAAGCTTTCGAAGCTACAAGCGCTGCCTTTATTGCTGCCTTTATTGTGTGATGTCTGCAGTGTTGACATTTTTTCCAAGGGCGTATATGAGCTTCTAACAATTCACTTGGTATAATTAGGAAGGTAGTTGCGTGAGAAGATACTACCTCCGAAGATACAAGCGCTGCCTTTATTGTTGAGGACTAGAGAGAACTAATCAAAATATTGTTGAGGACTAGAGAGAACTAATCAAAATATTATTCCTAGCTGTGTCTGTGTGATGTCTGCAGTGTTCACTTTTTTTTTCCAAGGGCGTATATGAGCTTCTAACAATTCACTTGGTATAAATAGGAAGGTAGTTGCATGAGAAGTGCACACCAGCAAAGTAAGATACTACCTTCTTTGCAACAGTTTTGGATGGGCAAGCTTTCGAAGCTACGAGCGCTGTCTTTATTGCTGCCGTTTCTTGTGCATTTCGCGTTGGAACTGCAATTGTCGAATGGGCTCCAGGGTGAACCAAGACAAGTAAGCCATTTCCACCTTCATCTTGCTAACGCTAGCAAAGTACGTGGCGTGTTTATCACCATGTACAATAATAAATTGATTGATTGATGCATGCTGATGCCAGTTATACATCGTCTACCTCGGGGAGAGACAACATGAAGATGCTGATCTCGTCACCGCTTCACACCACGACATGCTCGCTTCCATTCTTGGAAGGTATGGACTCCATCTGCTGCATTAGATTAAAAAAGTGGACGCCCCGTTCCACTTTTCACATAGATTAAAAAAGATGACAGATTAAAAAAGTTGACAGGTCTAATCCTGTCTAAAGGTGCAATTAATCACTCGATGCTACTCTTCGGTCATGCTCTTTTACTAGTCTTTTAGGACATCGACATGCTCTTCGGTCACATAGTCTTTGACCACATCGACATGCTCTTCGGTCACAAAGTCTTTGACCATTATTTTTGATGATTATATGGTGGCAAAAGTTATTAAAAGTATAATGATATGGAAGTATTTTTGATGATAACTCTACTAATATAATTTCCATGTCACAAACATGAATACTTCCATATGGAGTATACTAGCTAGTGGTAAAAGCTTTATAAGGATGACTGGGAATTTTGTCATGGAATTACTAAAGCTGATTAATTTACTGCAATTTTACGGTTTTGAAGCAAGGAGGAGGCTCTTTAGTCGATTGTCTACAGCTACAAACACGGTTTCTCTGGTTTTTCTGCAAGGCTTACAAAATCACAAGCGAGAAAGATACAAGGTAACTGGTTCTCTTTTATTCTTCTCACAGGAGCACTAATATAATTATAGCTAGTTGCTTGCTTGATTATCACCATGGTAATAATCGTTGAGAGAATAATTGATTGTTGTTTTCATTACATATACGCACTGCCTGGTGTGGTGAGCATGACAAAGAACCAAATCCGGCGCACGCATACGACTCGAAGCTGGGATTTCCTTGGGATGGACTACAACCAACCAAACGGGCTACTTGCAAAAGCAAAATATGGAGATGGCATCATTATCGGTGTCCTTGACTCAGGTTGCTTCATGCGTAAATAAATTCCATTGACAAAGTCATTCCAAAGACAATGTCGTTTTAGAACAGATACAATCAAACAATTAAAACTTTCATTAAAATACCACCATTCCATTGGAGTATTTCAGGTATTTGGCCCGAGTCGCAGAGCTTTGCTGATGATGGTGGCTACGGACCCCCTCCATCGAAATGGAAGGGAACCTGCCAGGTCGGCGCCTCATTCGGCCCCCACAATTGCAACCAGAAGCTCATCGGCGCGCGGTGGTACACCGAGGGCATCGACAAAAGCTTGTTCAAAGGCGAGTACATGTCTCCCAGGGACGCCAACGACCACGGCACCCACACGGCTTCGACGGCCGGTGGCAACATCGTCCACAATGTCAGCTTCCGCGGGCTGGCGGCCGGGATGGCCCGCGGTGGGGCGCCTCGAGCCCGGATAGCCGTTTACAAGGTTTGTTGGGGTGCGCATGGTCAGTGCTCCGCCTCCGATGCTGGCATCTTGAAGGCCATTGATGACGCCATCCACGATGGCGTTGACATCTTGTCGTTGTCCCTCGGCGGCCCGGGAGAGATTCCGGGCACGCTGCATGCCGTCGCGAGCGGCATCACGGTCGTGTATGCGGCTGGAAACAATGGACCCACCACGCAAACGGTTGAGAACTCATCGCCATGGCTACTCACCGTTGCAGCAACTACAGTTGATCGACAGTTCCCCACAGCTATCACTCTCGGGAACAACCAGAAGCTTGTGGTACGCACATCAATATTAGGGTGGTTCTTTTTCAGCAGCGGTTTATGGCTGTGGCTCATAGTTTTTTATTCTAATACGAGTTCTTACATGAATAAACCGAATACCGATAAACCATTTTGAAAAGGCTATCCTGATAAATCGCTTCAAAAAGGTAGCGAAGAAATTGTTCTGTTTATTTTTTTGGGAAAGCTCTAGGCTAAAAAGAACATGGACTTAATTAGTTGTATTTGTGTCCATTTCTTTTGTATACATAAAAAGAAAATTCCCATATGAATGATTGATGGATGCATGATTATTACAGGGGCAATCCTTGTTCGCGGGCATGGAAGGCCGGGCGAATGACGACGAGTTCCATAAACTTATGGCCTTAGGGCTCGATGACGACTCTCCGTGCGACGCATCCTTCGTCAAAAGCACCGGCGCGGCCATTGAGGGGGTGGTCGTCTTCTGCGTCACGCCCAACGTCCCGCCTGGAGACCCCCCCCCCCCGCCTATGACGAGATCGCATCAGTTCTGGCCAAAAATGGAGGCAAAGGAGTCATATTCTCACAGCGTAACACTGACCTCCTCATCGATTACTTGGAAAAAGCATGCAACTCGCTTCCATGTGTTGCCGTCGACTACGAGATCTCCAACCAGATTTTGCAGTACTACAAACAGTAAGTTTATGTATATAGATATCACTCCTTAACTTCTCTTCTTCTTCTTCCTTTTTTTTTCCAAATTATAGTTTTTCTAGGTTTCAGTTGATAGTCATTTTCCTTTTCCCGTGCAAGTAATAACAGGTACTCTGATAGCGCAAAAGTAAAGATATCTTTTGCTCGAACAACGATTGGAACTGGAGTTCCTGCACCAAAAATAGCGAATTTCTCTTCTAGGGGGCCTAGCCTTATCTATCCTGGGGTTCTCAAGGTAATTTATTAAGGTGGTAGTTATTAATCGTCATCCTTTTTACTTGTTCTTATGGCATTGGCCAGCATTCCAATATTTATTCAGGGCACTAATGTTGTACTTCGAAATTAACAGCCTGATGTTGCTGCACCTGGGGTTTCCATTTTAGCTGCTGCACCGCAGACTCCTCTTTACAAAATTCTTGGTGTTTTCTACCATTTTGAGTCTGGAACATCCATGTCTTGCCCTCATGTATCCGGGATCGTCGCCGTGCTCAAATCGCTACATCCTGACTGGTCACCTGCTGCGCTGAAATCGGCACTCATGACAACTGGTAATTAACAGTTAATCAGATTGTTGGACGGGCTATTCCGTTTCCTGAAAAATTAAGTTTCAAATGGGCCCCAATTATTCAGATTGTTGTACACATTGTTAAGATTGTTGCACCAATTAAGAACAAGCCAACAGATTATTAATGTCTCAAAACATTCTGTCTCGCAGCTCTTACCACTAACAACAATGGGATCCCAATACAAGTAGATGGCAATCGAGCAAAGATTGCCGATCCTTTTGACTACAGAGCAGGGTTTGTGAATCCAATCAAGTCAGCTGATCCAGGCCTCATATACGACATCAGTGCGTCGGATTACCTCAACTTCTTCAACTGCATGGGAGGATTAGGTTCAAATGGCAGCTGCACAGCTCCTAAATCATCTTTACCAGACCTGAACCTCCCATCGATCGCGATTCCAAATCTGAAGATGTCTGAGACCGTTGTGCGCACCGTCACCAATGTCGGCCAGCCAAATGCGGTGTACAAGGCCTTCTTCCAGCCTCCCGTCGGCGTCGAGATGTCCGTCGAGCCGCCGGTGTTGGTGTTCTCCGAGGAGAGGAGGGTGCAGAGCTTCAAGGTGACCTTCAAGGCGACTCGAAAGATTCAAGGCGACTACACGTTTGGAAGCTTGGCGTGGCACGATGGAGGTGACCATTGGGTACGGATCCCAATTGCAGTTCGCATCATAATCGAAGAGTTCTATTCCAACGTCTCCTAAGTTATATATGCTGGATCGACACCGGCTAAAATAAAAGTCGAATTTATATGAAACGAAGCCTCCATGTGCCATTCCAACGCCAAGTAGTGTATACGTTAAACTCCACAATGCAGTATTGAATGTATGTGTGTACCTTATGTTCGTTTGAATAATGGAGTTAGAAAACTACATTGAAAACTTGATCTGCAAAATTTTCGGTGTTCTTTTGCTATTAGTGAAATAAAAAACCTGCAAAATCAGTTTGGTGGCACGTGCATAGGGATGGCAATGGGTACCCGAAACCCGATACCCGATGGGTTTTTACTCTATTAGGGTATGGATTTAGGTCAATTTTCTAACCCATGGATTTCTTAATGGGCAAAAAGTATAACCCATCGGGTCTGTTGGGTTCGGGTACGTTCTTATAGTACCCGAACCCATAAACCCATGGGTAATATAAACCCAGTAAACCAGCCTATACCAGCCCACAACAGTCGGTCTGGCCCAACTAATACATATAAAAGATGTAAACCCTAGCTCACTTGCTCACTCGGTCAATCCTCATTCCTCCCCAGTCCCTACCCTGAAATCCCGAATCCTTACTTGCTTGCTCGTGTCGCGTATCAGGCCACCGTCTCTTTCCGCTGGATGTTTGCCACGTGTTGGCCATACATGATATTCCTTCGCCCACGCTATGAACTCGACTATTTCTCCCTCTTCTTGTTGACAAGTGCGGCCCACCTATCAGTCATCGCCTTCACCGTGTTCACCTCGATAACGTCTTAGTGTCCTATCCGAGTTCGCCCCGGTGTTCGAGCTGTCTCCACTGTGGTCTCTCGATGTCCGCACCATAAAAGGTCGTGCCTCCCATCGTTGTTCTGCATCCCGAAGTGTTGTCTCCACCTCCTAAAGCCACTGCCGTCGTATTCACTGTGCCACAATCACCATGCGTCGCTGATGTCATCTTCGTCTCCATCCCGTTCATTGTTAAATTGTCTCACTTTGCTGTCATCTTCCTCGCCGGCAGCTGCTCCACCATTGTTAAATTGTCTCACTTTGCTGTCGCCACCGCCAGTAAGTCATCAATCAGCCGCCTCCATCTTCCTTCACCACTAGTAGCCTCACCCACCATGTCGTCATCTGCTTTAGCTGTCGTGCGCATCATGCCCGTTTAGCCCCCGAAGAGACACCTTCATCCTCACACCGGCCAACGTCAACTGTGACGTTGGCACGCACCCATGCTTGGCCATCATTTCTCCTTCTCTGTGAACCCAGTCCATGTGTGTTGTGTCTCTAACATGCAGGACCCACTGGTCAAGTGTACTATTTTGTAGACCCGTATGCCGAGCCACGCAAGCACCCACGCCAACAGCCATGCCAGATGACACATCAGCCCTAATTCAACGTGCCAGTCCACATCACTGCCATGTTAGCACAACCATACCACCGCACTATGCCATATTCAGCCGCCACGTCATCCTACCACCTCAACAGCCACGTTAGCCCTAGTGCACACGTGTCGTGCCACAGTAGCAAGCCTTGCTGCATGTGCACTATTCCATGAACTGAGCTCATCATAGACCCATTCTATTCCATGCACCCGGTCGACAACACAGTATCCTTTTTAAATTTTTAGTATTTTCTAGCTAATTAATTTCTCAAGAGCCTATTCATCTGTGTCTTAGCTCCGATTGACCTGATTCTTTTTTCTACATTTATCTAAAATTGAGCTCTATCTTTTGGCTCTAGTGTTAAAGTTTTTAGAGTTTATTTGAATTTTATTTGATTTTATTTGTATTTCATTCGCTTTCTCTCCCATTAGATAATATTTTCGAAGGAGCTGAAGCAGGATTTGAAGGCCAAGGCAAGTCGTGACCTTTGATCATGTTGAACCTATTTTTTAAATACATTTATTTATTATTTTATTTTAGATTATCATGCATTGCTATTTTAATATCAACCTTTGTATCTGGTAGTTATTGTCTAACTTGATTGATTCCACCTTGATAATTTGAATGCTATGAGTCCATTATCACCATAGGATGGGTATTTATCCAGTGATGTAATACTAGTTGGCAAATGGGTTGTACACTTAGTATACTTAGCCATACTTGTAGTATGTTGGGCTCATCATCATATGTTAATTAATTAATTAATTTTAACTTAATGAGATATATTGAATCGTGGTGATCAGCCATAGTTATAAAACTTGAATACCATGATATGGGTAGTGTCATTGGTGTTGGTTATACAAAATTGGTTTTCACTTAGGCAAATGATCGTGCAGTAAAAAGGGAAGTATGGTTAGCACTTCGTGGGGTGTAGATGTCTCGTTTGGTTAATGTCTAAAGACTTAATTTTGTGTGCCATTGATCTGAGCCTTATCGTTCAATTTTGGTTTCACCATCGATATGTCAGTTGGTGTTGGTTAGATATTTCCATGGTGAGTAAAAGGGATTTGTTCAACTAGGTGGTTAGCTTACTTGATTGTAAAATCTTAGCACGCGTAACTGAGTTGAGATTGAGCATTGTAACAGCCTTATTATGATCTTCTTGGTCAGCATGACCAAGAAAGCATGTTGCTCTAGTATCACTATGAGATGATTATATCATGTGGGTAAAGTTGTGCAACTCTGTAGATTGTAAAACTATTCGAATAGCCATATCCCTAGTTATGGACAATGCTTAGTGATTTCACATGAGGAGTAGATATTTCATTGAAAACCTGGTTGGGTTAGGTGTAGAAAGTGAGTAGTTAGTTCACTGGTGATTCATTAGGTGAATCATTAGTTCACAAGTGATTCATTAGGTGAATGGTCAGTTCAATTTTAGTTTAATCAATGCCTTTGATTATTTACTTATTTATGGTTTTCAAGTTTACTTTTAATTTATTTACTGTATTTACTCTAAATTATTGCTTTCTGCAAAATAATCACTCAGCCATCATTTGGTAAACCTTGCATAAATATATTGCATTCTTGTTACAAATGATTTGTTGAGTACTCTATGTACTCTTGGCTATATCCCCATTTGCTTAGTTGAAGAAGAGGAACCATATCAACTGGAGGTACCTGAAGGAGAATACTTTGATGACTTCTCATATTAGGTTCTCACTTCCCAGTCGATTACCTTTGAACATGTCGAATGGCTGCTTCATTTTTATTGTGTTTCCACTGCTAGTTTTGTTAAACTCTTTCGGCTATTAAGGTATAAACTTGGCCATAAGGTCGCAACTCTGATAATTATTAATATTTGAGTATTTGTCTTGGTTGATCGTGAATATGGTCGATATTTCATCTATGTTTTCACTGTATATACTAGTGTGATCACTACTATAAAAGAGCCTATACTGGACAACTACATCACATACGGTTAAAAGGGAACCATCTATGCTATAATTATCATAGATGATTCATACGAATAACCATATGTGAATATGTGATAATATAAGCTATCACAGACGGTTCATATTAATAACTGTCTGTGATAATTCATAGACGGTTATTTATATAAACCGAATGTGATAATGGCGGATATCATAGACCGTTTGTATAAATAAACTTCTGTGATAGTTGACAGACGATTATTAATACAAACCGTTTGTGATAGTTTTATATCAACTATCTATGATAATTCATAGATGGTTATTTATATAAACCGACTATGATAATGGCGGACATCATAGATGGTTTGTATAAATAATCTTCTGTGATAGTTGACAGACGGTTATTAATATAAACCGTCTGTGATAGTTTCATATCACACATGGTTTGTGGTTAGAACTGTGTCAAGACCCAAATATGTAAATCTGGACTCTCTATATATACCGCACTAGTTTAGGATCACGCTAGTGCTCATAGGCTCAAATATTATTAATTATCAGAGTACGACCTTATGGACAAACTTACAAATAATAACCTGAAAGTTTTAAGAAACTAGTAGTGAAAATTTGAAATAAGCATGGCAGCCATTCGACATACCCACAAGCAATCGACTGGGAAGCAAAGTCTTAATCCATGAAGACATCATCCTCCCTCTGGCACCTTCTACTGATATGGCCCTTCCTCCTCAATTGAGTAACAGTGGGTATAAAACTATGAGTGCATTGGTACTCCGTAAGTTATTTGTAACAAAGATGCAATATAGTATACAACGCTTACCAGTGGATGGCTGAAATGTTATTTTATAGAAAGCAATAATTTTAAGTAAATACAATAAATAGATTGAAAGCGAAGGTTAAAGAAAATGATATTAAATAACCAATCAAAGGAATTAAATAAACCATAAGTGAATTACCATTCACTTATCAAACACACGTGAACCAACCATGCACATAATAAACCACCAGTGAACTAACCATTTACTTTCCACAGCTCTTCTAGATAGGTTGTTTAGAAAATATCTACCCCTTGTGTAAAATCACTGAGTATTGTCCATAACCGGGGACACGGCTATTCAAATAGTTTTACACTCTGTAGAGGTTGCACAACTGTACCCACATGATGTGATCATCCTCACGTTAAAGAAAATCACAACAAGGTATTTACAATACTCAAGCTCAACACAATCCCGCCCACTAAGGTTTCGCATCACACCCTCCTTGCATCTTATGAAAATTAGCAACCATGTTCATCACAATGGCGAGATTAAAATTAAAATATCACAAATTAATCCCATAATAGATATGTGATTTGTACGGTACGGCTCAGATTAATGGTGCACAAAGTTAAATCCTTAGATATTACCTGTGCGAGACTTCCACATTCCTCGAAGTGAATCTACACTTCCCCCTTTACTGCATGATCACTCGCCCAAGTGACAACCAATTTTGTATAACCAACACACATGACACACCAATATCATGGTACATAAATTTTATCACTGTGCCTACAACCACGATTCAATATATCATTAAATCAAATTAATTGATCAATCTCATGTTATGATGAACCGATAGTGTCTATAAGCATGGCTAAGCAATTTAATAGTACACCCTATGTGACAACTAGTATGACATCACTAAATAATTTCCCATCCTATTGTGACAATAGCATCATGGTATTCAAATTATCAAGGGAGGGGATTAATGAAATTAGGACAATAACTTCCAAGTACGAGAGTTTGCAATAAATTAGCAATACATGATAATTTAAAAAAAAATAGCTAATTAATAAATTGAAAACTAGATTCAACATGATCAAAAGACATGACTTGCCTTGGCCTTGCTCAATTATGAATTCTTGATCTTCTGGTTGTGCTTCCACTCCTTCGAAGACACAATCTAATGAGAGAGAAGACGAATGAGGCATAAAATAAAATTAAATAAAATTTCAAATGAACTTCAAAAACTTCAAAACTAGAGCCACAAGATAGATCTCAATTTTAGATGAATTTTGAAAAAAAGAATGGGGTCAATCGGAGTTAAGATGGAGGAGAATGAGCTCTTGGCATATTTAATCTAGAGTTAAGACGGAGGAAAACGAGCTCTTGGAATATTTAATCTAAAGGAAAATACTAGAAATTTAGAAAATCTATTGTGTTGTGGACTCGGTGCATGGAAAGGCTACTCTACAATGAACTTGGCTCACGGAACAGTGTGCATGCGAATAGGGTGTTGACACGGTAGGCTAGGGCTGACATGGTCGACACATGGCTAACAGCTAGCACTAGGGCTGAAGTGGCTAATGACATGGTAGGGTGACATGGCTAACATGTGGTATTCTAATGTGGCATTCGATGTGGTATCTGGGATGGCTCTGGTGCTGACATGGCGCTGACATGGCACTGACACGTAGTGACATGTCAGATCTAGGGCTGACGTGGCATCTAAGCTGGCGGTTGACTCAGCTTGGTCGGTGCACGGGTCTACAAAATAGTAGGCACTGACATGCGGGTCCCTGCTATCAGAGACTCAGCTCGTGTGGAGCTCGTGTCGACTCATCGAGAAGTCAAAACATCCACCGGGCATGAGTGCGGTTGGCGTCACGACTGACGTCAACAAGCGTGAAAACCGAGGCGGCTACATGGCTATACGAACAGCCGTGCGAGCGGCGGCGAACTGTGCAGTGGCTAGAGTGGAGCGAGGTGGCGCAACAGGGTTCGATCGGTGAGACTGGCGGTAGGCCAGGACAGCGGATGGCTCGACGAGGTTGGCGGCAAAGTGGCAAAACCCACTGATGGTGATGCTCACTAGCAACAGTGAGGACGATGACTGTTCTCGACAGCGCAAACACAGGCTCCGGTAACAACGGCGAGGTCAAGCAGCTTTACGGTGGACTTTGGCGACGGGTTGCGGCTGCAGGATGCAAGAACTAAGGGCCGGTGCACTACTTATAGCACAGACGATGAGGTATCCTGCTCGAAGACAGCGGTAGAGCTCAGCTTGAGCATGAGAACCAAGGTGGCAGTGGAGTCCGTCTGGGAGACAAAGGTGAACAGTAGCTTGGTCGGGCAATGCATGACACATGGCAGTGGAGAAGGACAGATGCACAGTCCACGGCCCCTCCGATGGTGACATGTGTCAACGGACGAGATTCGGCTGCTGAGGTGAAGCACGGCCGGATGGCTGACGCATGGCAAGAGGAGGATTGGATGGCTGAAGTTTAATGGGTCGGGGTGAACAGTAATGGGCTTGCCGAGGATTTTGGGCTTTTCTATTTTCAGAAATTCAAATAAAATAAAATGAGCTCGAGAAAATAGCAAATAAATCTGAACAATTCACAGAAAATTCTTTGAGACACAAGGAATCTAAATAAAATATTTTTAGCATATGTTAATGGTTATTTCATTCATATTAAATCCTTTTAATTAATAAAAATTTAATTCAAGCTTTAATTAATTTTAGAAAAAACTAAATGGTGAATTTTATTTAAAAACTTCAAAAAGGCTCTGAAAATCAAGATGTTACAAATCATCTGAGATACACCATGTTATTATACATACATATATATATATATATATATATTTATATATATATCCAACATGATCTTGATAGATCTATTTTTATTGCGCTGCATTGAAGGAGACGACCTGCTTTAGGGAGTTTGGTGAAAACGTACTGCTTGTAGATTGATTTGTTCTTGATGATTAGAGGTTAGTATTTGCTTCTAATAACTTATATGCCTTGTAATAGAGAGAGATGATAGCTAGATTTCTAGATCTAGCTACGTACCTAGGTTTAGAGAAAGATGGTAGTTTGCTCCAATTTAAGAATGGGTCAGTATTCATAGTTTACTTCAATATATTTTTTGTTTGACATATATATACATATATATATTGCTTTATGAATACGTGGCTAGCTACTTAATTTAGATATGGATAATTTATTATATGGTGAATGATAATTATGTGTGTAAGTAGCTAGGTTGGTTTGCTATTGTAGCATTAATAATCCAATTTGACACTAGCTAATTTTTTACATATGTAGCATAGATGGACCAAAACTAGATGTATGTTGGACCAGTCATGGTGAAGAGAACATTATATTGGAAGGTAGTTGTAACATCGTCGAGGGAGACAACGATATGCTGGTCGTGGATTGTGTTTTCGATGAGGATAGGTTGCACGACGATAATATGGATCAGATGCTATGCAATGCAGAAGGAAACTATAGTGAGAGAGAGTTTGGTAAATTTGAGAGCTCGATGGAGGACTTAGAGAAATCTTTGTTCCCAGCTGCAAGTCACAAGACACAAGGTTGTCATCCGTTCTTGAACTACTGAAATTAAAAGCAAGCAATGATTGGTCCGACAAGAGTTACACGGCATTGTTAGGTCTCCTAGCGAACTTCCTTCGAGAGAAAAATGTGTTGTCGAGAACCACTTACCAAACCAAGCATGTTCTTTGTTTATTGAGAATGGAAGTAGAAAGAATACATGCATTTCCGAATGATTGTATCCTCTACCGTAAAGAGTATGCAAGCTTACATGTTTATCCGATGTGCAAAGCATCCCGATACAAGCATAAAAATGACTCCAATGACAGGGAAGACATTGAGATGAAGCAAGGATCTCCTTATAAGATGTTGTGGTATTTACCTATAATTTCTCGTTTGAAGCGTTTATTTGCAAACCGAAAATATGCAAGATTGCTGCGTTGGCAGTCGGAGCAGCGTTAGAAAGATAGAATGATAAGACATGTTACTGATTCTGCCTAGTGGAGAAACATGTAACATCCTAATTTTCTAAGATTTTTAAAACCTAAAATTTAAAAATAAATTTTTTGGATTTTTCTAAATTTTAATCAAGCTTCAATTGAATTTTAGAATTTAAAAGAATTTAATATGATTAAATTAAACTTTAACATAAGCTAGAAATATTTTATTTGAGTTCCTTGTGTCACAAGGAATTTTTTGGTATTTTTCGTGAAGTTTTAGGATTTATTTGGTATTTTCTAGAGCTCCAAGTATTTTAGTTGCATTTTCTGGAAAAAGAAAAGAAATTAAAAACTCCCCGGGCCGCTCCCCGCCGCCCGATCCTCTTCCCTCCGCGTGTCGGCCATCCCGGCCACCCACGCCCGTACCGCCACCTTGCCCCGCTCCCGCCCCGCACACGCGTCGTCCGATGCCCCGCCCCGCACACGCGTCGGCATCGGCCCGGCCCAGCACCCGCGCCCTCGCGCTCCCGCCTTGCCTCCCTCTCGGCCGTCCGATCTTCTCGCACTGCGACATGGCGGCACCAGCCCGCACCCCTTCACTCACGCGCCAACCGTCCGATCCCGCCCCACTGCCACGCGTCGCCATCTGTGCGCTCGCGCCCGCGTCTGCCCTAACCCGCCGTCGCACCCGTGTCGTCCGATGCACCGCGACGCATCCCAGCCGCACGCGTGTCCCGACCACGTCCGACCCGCGTTCGCGTCGACTCCAGATCGCACACGCCTCGGTTCGCATGCTTTATACACCTCCGTCCCCTCGGTTCGCGTGCACCCGCATCGCCGCCGTCCTCGCCTCCCGTTCTCGCCTCGTGCCGCCGTTACTGGAGACCCCGCCGCTGCGTGCCCGCCCCTGTCACCACCGGAGACTCCGCCGCCGTCGCCAAACCCCCGTCGGTGAGCCCCCGTCGCCCGCATCGCCCCCCGTCGCCCGTATCACCTCCCGTCGCCCGCGTCGCCTCCCTTGTCGCCGGACGCAGCCGTGCGCCCCGCCTCGGTCCGTGAGCCGCACCACCGAACCCGCGCCCGCGCTTGCGACGCTTCGCACAATGCGCCGCCACGCGTCGACCATGTTTCCCGCTCCCGCGCCACCTCATCCCCGCCGCCCATCCAGATCCGAGCTGATGGCCTGGATCACGCCACCTGCCCCAGCCTCGGCCATCGGATCAAGCCACGCCACCACCGCGCATAAGCCGTGCCGCATCAGCCCTACCCACGTGGCAAGCCATCTCAGCCCTAGAGCCACGTGGCATGACACGTGTCCGTCACGTCAGCGCCACATCAGCAATAGTCGGCCCCCAGGTGCCACGTGGCAGCCACGTCAGCAAGCCACGTCAGCAGGGTCACGTGTCGGCACCAGCGCGCGCCACGTCAGCCCTAACCCCGCCGCATCAGCACCGCCTCCGCCCACGTGCACTATTACGTGGACCGAGTCCACCATGGGCTAGGTCTACCGTACACCCGGTTCACAGCACAGTGTCTTTTCTGATTTTTTTGAATTTTCTTTAGTGTTAGAGCCTGTTCTCCTCCGTCCTAGCTCCGATTGACCCCGTTCTTTTTTCTAAATTCATATAAAATCGAGCTCTAGCTTTTGGTTCTAGTTTCATGATTTTTGGAGTTCATTTGCTTATCATTTTATGTGTTTTTCTTATTTCAGTCGTTTTCTCTCTCGTTAGATTCAGATTCCGGAGGAGCAGGATCTACGCCCGAAGATCAGGAATACCTCACTGAGCATAACCAAGGTAAGTCGTGTCCTTTGATCATGTTGAATCCAGTTTGTAATCTATTATTTAATTATTTTATTTTAAATTACATTGCATCACTATTTTTATTCAAACCTTGTGATTGGTAATTATTGTCCTAGTTTGATTATCCCTCCTTGATAATTTGGAACACCCTTATGCCATTGTCACCTTAGGTTGGGTTATTATTTAGTGATGCTAGGTTAATTGTCACATGGGATTGGTATAATAGAATGCTTAGCTTTGCTTATTTTTACGATTGGGTTTATCATCACATGTGTATTATCAATTTGACTTAATGAGATATGGAACTGTGGTTGGTGCCACGTTTATTAAAATTTGGGCCATGGCATTGGTTGTCATTGGTGTGGTTATACAAAACTGGTTTTGCACTCGGGCGAGTGATCGTGCAGTAAAGGGGGAAGTGTTGGAGCACTTCGAGGGATGCGGTAGTCTCGCCCGAGCAATGTTAAGGACTTAACTTTGTGCGCCATTAATCTGAGCTTTACCGTGCAAACCACATATCTAGTATGGGATGGATCTGGCTGATTAATTTGGAATGTTTCAACTTTAATCTTGCCATTGAGATGAACATGGTTGCTGATTTTCATGTGGCGCAAGGGGGGTGTGATGCGAAATCCTAGCGGGTGGGATTGAGTTAAGACTGAACTTTGTAAAGGCCTTATTGTGATTATCTTTAACGTGAGGATTATCACATCGTGTGGGTACTGTTGTGCAACCTCTGCAGAGTGTTAAATTATTCGAATAGCCGCGTCCTCGGTCATGGACAATGCTCGGTGATTTCACACAAGGTATAGTTATTTGTGAAAACTGATGGATTGTGGTTAGACAGTGGATGGTTAATTCGCTGTTGGTTTAGCTTATGGATGGGAGGTCCATAAGTGGTTGGTATAGCTTGTAGATGGGAGGTCTACAAGTGGTTATGTCAATTCCTTTAATTATTTATTTATTATTATTTTACTTAAAGTTCGCTTTCAATCTATTTACTGTATTTACTTTCAAATGTCATTTTATGCAAATTAACCTTTCAGCCTTCCATTGGTAAGCCCTGCATACTATATTGCATTCATTTGTTACAAACGACTTGCTGATTACCAATTTACTCACCACTTTATGCCCAATGTTGCTCAGTTGAGGAAGAGGAGTACCACCAGCAGGAGGTTCCAAAAGGAGAGTACTTCAACGACTTCACGGATTAGGCTTCGTTCTCCACTCGATAGCCTGTGGGCTTGTCGATTAGCCACTACGCTTTATTTTGGATTTTCGCTGCTAGTTTTTGTTAAGCCCTTCAGGCTAGTCTATTGTAAGTTTGACCATAAGGTCGTACCTTTCAAGTTTTATTGATATTTGAGCTTTTCTTTTATCTAAATGTGTATATGGTTGTGATGACATTTACGTTTGACTGTGTGCACTAGCGTGATCCTGGGACTAGTGCAGTATACACAGAGAGTCCGGATTTGCATATTTGGGTCTCGACAAAACATTGATAGGATGTTTATAGGCTTTAGTGCGGAATCGAGAAATATAAGGTTTGGGTTGAGTACAAATGGAATGAATACTTTTGGAAATGTAAGCAGCCAACATAGCACCTAGCCCATGATTGTATGCATGTACAACCTTCCTCCTTGGCTATGTATGAAGCGGAAGTACATTTTGATGTCACTAATTAGCCAAGGGCCGAAACAATCAGGGAACAATATTGATGTACACCTAGCACCACTGGTGGAAGATCTTGTGATACTATGGAATAAAAGGGTACAGGTATGGGATGCACACAAACGAGAGAACTTCACCCTGTGTGCCATGTTGTTCTGCACCATCAATGATTTTCCTGCCCTGGATAACCTGTCGGGGTTGAGTACAAAAAAGCCAAAGCTTGTCTACACTACCATCAATTATTTATTTCCTATTTTCCTGAGCTCATTTGGATTTATTTTAATTTCTGACGTTATTTGCTATTTATTTGCCATTTGCATCATGCATCGTCTCCGATGTGAACTCGCCGCCGTGCTGGGTTCTTCGCGAACTCGGCCTCAGTTCGCGTGCATATATGCGCCGCTGCCCTCGCCGCCTCCCCTCGCCCGAGATCGCGGCGCCGTGTCCTCTTCGCCGCGCCGTCTCCTCCGCCACCCCATACCCTTCTGTCCTCAGCACCGAGCGCCACCGCCAAACCCTCTCTGCCATCGCCGAACCTCGCCGTTGGACCCCCATGCCGCCCCACGCCAGCATCGCCCGCCTCGGTCCTCGCTCCGCACCGCACACGCTGTAATACCCTGAATGTCGTTTCTGCGTCGTTTTTTTAAAGTAATCACGGGGTCGTCGGATTTTTCGTAAATCGTGGGAAGGGAATAAATAAAATTTCATGGAATAGCATAAAGTGAATAATGTATGAAAAATATATTTTAAAAAAACTCTTTAGCGGGCTGGCCGGAGGGTGGGCCCCATCATGGCTGCACCCCTCCCTCCCCCTTTCCCACAGCCGCCACCCCCCTTTCCTCCCCCTTGTGTGCCACTCCCCTCCCCTTGGTGCTTCCCTTGGTGCTCCCCATTGGTGCTGCCCTTGAAGCAAATGAGAAGAAGGAGAAGAAGGAGAAGAGAAGGAAGGGAAGGAAGAGAGGAAGAGGAAGAGGAGAAGAGAAAAAGGGTGTGAACCCAAGGCTAGGTAATTGTTCCTCTTCCCAAATCCCTCAAATTTCTGCTGTATTTAGGGTTCTTGGCCTAAGAGTTGGTAGGGATTAGCATTTAGATACCTCAAGTACCGATTCCCTGCTGTCTGCCTGTAGATCAATTCGCGCAGCGTTACTGTTCGCGCAGTTTAGATCCTGAAAATGATTTTTCCTGTGGGTCTACCCAAAAGAAAAAACATAGAGGACGACGATACGCATCTCCTATATTTGTTTCAGATTTTTTGGTTGTGGGATCTGGGTGCAGTAAGGTCAGGAACCTTGCTGTCCATCAGGGGTGCAGATTAGAGGCAGACAGTTGTTCAGGTGTGAATTAAGGGTAGTAAATGATTTTTATATTTTTAGTTGACATTGAGAAAAATGTGGGGAATTTAGTATTATAGCTTCTGTAAAGAAATAGTAATTTTTAGAATATTACACTGTGGTTGGGACGCGTTAGAATCTGGCTACCCAGATTGCCAGAACAGAGAACGTCCTATGTTTTGTGCATTTTGTTACACCTTGCTAAGAACAAAATAAAAATATATGATCTACATGAAAACTATAGGTATTTAAGTGAAAAATCCAGAAATATATTCCCCTCTATAACAAGATTAGAAATATTAAAGATACAAAAAAATAAAGCAACGCTGCTGTAGTGGGAAGGTGGTAGGACCGTTGAGCGGGGAAGGATGTTGCGGAGTTTTGGGGTTTAGCGATATGTTTTCTTCGAGAGTCGCGCTTTCATTGCTGAATTGTATCCTGAGAGATACCTTTCTTCGATAGGCGGATTTGCTTCTGAGCGCGCGTGATTTCGTCGCTTCGCCGGTAGAGGCAAGTAAACGTAGCGGATGTGCTACCGTTTAACCCGTTATTCTTACTACTTGCAATATGCATAATTTACGTAATGCTAAATGATATGCCATGATTACATGTTTTCTAAGTAAGAATGTGGCAGCAAGATATTAAATAATTGCTATGTTGGGATGAGTTTGTATAGTATTATGGTAATTTACTTAATGAGCCAATTGTGGTATATGAAAGTAAATGCATGGTGGATATGATGGTATTTTCCTTGTTGTTAAATTCATGAGGATCATATTGATACCCTTGAAGTTGGTATTTATTGTGGTCTTGGTGGTAGCTGTTAGTGATATGCCCTAGAGGCAACATGGAGATGTTGTATATATCACATACTATGTTTATGATACATTACTTTGTTCCTTGGAATAGACATCATCATTATTGATCAATGAGTATGTGACTTATTCATGAGACTCTTAAATACTACGATGTTGCTATTTCTAAATGATCCCTGATCGTATATCATATGAGGAACAAATATGATTCAAAGACAAAGATCAGCATATGTATTGATTGATGATCATGTCTCATGGATCATGGTATGGTGATACCAAATCAATAATATGGACATGTGTTAGTGAACATATGTTGGATAGACTGCCATGAGACACCGCAGAGATTCCATGTGTCATCAGCTGGTCTCAAGTAGTGTTTATGTAGAGTCCTTAGACTTGAGATCATCATGGTTCCCAACATGAGTAGTAGCTTATTTTGGGACTACTAAACACTACTCCGAATCGGGTAGTCATAAAAGTAGTCTTCGGGTTTGCCATGAAACATGTAGTGGGATGTGAATGATCAAGATAGAATTTGCCCCTCCTTATGGGAGAGATATCTCTGGGCCCCTCGATGTAATGGATTATGAAAGTGCATGGCCATGCCAAGGTGATTGAGGAGTCAATCACGAGTTTATAATCCATCACGGAATCGAGAGAGTGATTGAGCTATTAAGAGGATGACACAGGTCTCGCCTTGAGCTCAATCTATATCGTGAGGCAAAGGGATTCGTACATGAGAGAACATTACAGGTTCAGCCGATATGATCTTTACATATACTTTGGGGTTAATATGTCTTACTAGAGGCCGCTATTAACATGGTAACCGGAAAGGCGTTTCCGGGTCACGACCAAGTATACGTGAACCTACAGGGTCGCACGCTTAACGGGTTGGAACACAAATTCGAATATGATTCGGATATGGGCTCAATTCGGATAGAGATCCGAATAGACTCCTATTGGGCCTCGGTCCACGAGGCCCACGTGAGGAGGTCTATATATATGGAGGCGAGGGGCGGAGGGGATTCGTGCCTGTTAACATCTAGCAAAACCCTAGCCGCCACCTCCCGAGCCAAACCCTAGCTGCTCACGAGTGCTAGTACACTCGCGATCGGCGCCCGGCCGGACGTGTGGATACCGGTGGAGGCGCTGCTCGTTGCGATCTTGATCGGCGTGCGTGGAGGAGACGATCTGTTCGGGACGATCGGCTACTTCCACTACTATCTCGACGCGTGATTGGATCGGTTTCAATTCTTCTTCCATTGCGCTGCGCGTCTAAGTGGTAACGATCCATGATCCTTCCTTAGCATGATGTTCTTGGGTGCGCGGTAGAAAAGTTTTGTTTTTCGCTCCGTAGCCTCACGCGTATTCCTTTAGTGGTATCGAGCCATCTTGCTTAGTTTGCAATCTGGATCGCGCATATGTTGATATGCGATAGTAGTAGATTGGATCTATTACGCCTAAATCGGTAGCACGGGTTGATGAGATCAATCGGTCATAAGGGGTTGAAATAGGTATGAGTTGATAGCATCATAAGGCCAAAAAGATTAGTTCGTGCTCCTTCTTTGATGTACGCGCGACTTGCCCCTACCGGCCTGGAATCACCATCGGGGCTAATCGCTGCACAATGAGATCGAGCCAACAGATCGAGGTCTTGTGTTGTGGTCTCCTCAAGTATACCGATCGCGATGATCAATATGATTGATCTAATGAAAATTGAGACATTTTGAATGGCTCGGATTTGGGTTGATTTGATCGGCTCGATAAGATTTTCATAGAGATTTCATAGATGCGATCTATGTAATTCTGTGAGGTTTTGGCGCTGCCTGAACCTGATGCGCGCTCCCCTCGACCCCCGCTCACGACCGGCCAGCGGGACCGCCGTGTATCCCCTTGTATAGCGTCTTGGGTTCACATCGTTAGGTAGAATGCGATTCTACGCCTAACTTGTTTTTGCAGAGAATGATGTGAATAGTATGGCCCTATAGCTTATTTGAATGTATGAGATGTATGTGATGCATGTAACATTCTGCTCATGGCCTGCGTGTCATGATTATTACAGCTATTGTTAGCTGTATATATTGTATTTAACGACCTGCGTGTCGACCTTAATGCTTGAATCTATCATTGTAATCTTCAATTTCTAGCTATTATAGGTAGTAGCCTAGTTTTGAGGTTACAAGCTTTTAAGCATGGTGGCCTAAAGTAGTGATGTGGAGGATGGAGATCGTCTACACCTACTTGGAGATGGATATCACCAATTTTGGGCCATACTACTTCACAGTTAAATGTGTTTATCTATGATGTTATCTATCTTATTCTTATGCAATGATATATGTGATATGTTGCTTTGGTAGGATAGAATCCTCTTAAAATTAGGTGTTAATGCCCTTCCATATGTTGCACACCAAAGATAATGATCACCGCATGGTAGGTCTACCAAAGTAGAGTGCCATCGGTTATCATCATCATTTGGGGTAGATGTCTGACATCTACATGCGGAAGCATTTGGTTTACTTAACAAGGTTATCAAAATAGTTTTGGACCTTGGGGCATAGATTGGGGCCGAGGCATACTAATGTCACCCAAAGTAGAGTCACATAGGGATGTGATTAGCAAAGTGTTGCTTACCCATGTCACTAGTTTTCTAGCCGTGATGCCAAAGCTCACTAGGAATTAGTGAAATGAGGATCTTTACCCACTATGTAACTTAGAGGAGTTTTGTTGCAAAACTCATAGTGGGAGTCTTTTGCTAAATAGTTTAATAAAAGATGAACATAAACATAGTGCTAAACTTTGCATATTCTTGTGTTGTAGATCATGTCACTAACGCCGCATCCAAGATTTTTAATTTGCGATCTGTTCTTGAGAAAGAAAACTCAATGGAACAAACTTTTTGGATTGGTATCGCAACTTGAGAATTGTTCTCAAGCAAGAGCGCAAGGAGTATGTCCTTGAGTCTCCTTACCCCAAGACTTGCTCGATAATGCTACTGTGGCTGCACGGAGAGCTTATGAGAAGCACACGAATGATTGCCTTGATGTGAGCTGTCTCATGCTTGCCACAATGTCCTCTCGAGCTTGAAGCAATATGAGAACACAGATGCCTACAATATCATTGTGGGGCTACGTGGTATGTTTGAGAACCAAGCAAGGGTGAGAGGTTCAATACTTCAAAGTCCTTATTTGCGTGCGAGCTTGCGTAGGGAATCCGTCACACCCTCATGTGATTAAGATGATTGGTTACATTGAGAGTCCGGAAAAGCTTGGTTTTCCCTTAGCCAAGAGTTGGCTATCGATGTGATTCTCCGATCGCTCCCCGAGCTTTGAGCCATTCATAATGAACTTTCACATGAACAATCTTGACAAGACCTGGTGAGTTGCATGGGATGCTAAAATCTGCCGAGGAAAGCATTAAGAAAAGCAGCAATCATGTGATGATGATGCAGAAAGGCAAGGGCAAGCCCTATGTCAAGAGAATCGGTCAAAAGAAAGAAAGCTCGATGCGATCGCGAGCGGTTCTAAGGCCAAGAAAGACAAGAAAGGCGATGCTCATCCGATGCGATTGTTACTCTGTAAGCAATCGTGACATTGGAAAAGGAACCGCCCAAAGTACTTGGAGGATCTTGAGAAGAAGAAGGAAGTATGACTTCCACCTGTATAAATGTTATAGAAATCAATCTTGCTACTTCTTCCACTAATTCTTGGGTATTTGATACCGGATCGGTTGCTCACATCCGCAAATCGTTGCGTGGGCTAATAAGAAGTAGAAGTTTGAGGAGGAGCGAAGTGGATCTTCGCGCTGGCAATGGAGCAAAAGTTGCTGCGGTAGCTGTTGGCACCATGCCATTGTCTTTACCTTCAGGATTAGTTTTGGAATTGAATAATTGTTATTGTGTTCCATCTCTTTCAAAGAACATTATTTCTGCTTCATGTTTGCAAGCAGAAGGTTATGACTTTAAATCTATGGACAATGGTTGTTCTCTTTATTTCAAAGATATGTTCTATTGTCATACTCCATTGGTGAATGGGTTATACGTTCTTACTCTTGAAGGGTCACGGTCTATAACATTAATGCAAAGAGGCAACGTCCAATGATTTGAATCCCACGCTTATTTGGCATCGCCGCTAGGTCACATAAATGAGAAACGCATGCAGAAGCTCCATAGAGATGGTATTCTGCACTCATTTGATTTTGAATCATTTGAGACATGCGAATCTTGTTTACTTGGCAAGATGACAAAGGCACCTTTCACCGGTCAAGGTGAACGGGCAAATGACTTATTGGCACTCGTACATACTGATGTATGTGGACCAATGAGCTTAATAGCCAGAGGTGGTTTTCAGTACTTCATAACTTTTACTGATGACTTTAGTAGATATGGGTATATCTACCTGATGAAGCATAAGTGCGAATCCTTTGAAAAGTTCAAAGAATTCCAAAATGAAGTGCAAAATCATTTAGGCAAGACAATCAAGTTTCTACGATCTGATCGTGGAGGCGAGTATTTGAGCCATGAGTTTGGCAATCATCTAAAGGATTGTGGAATTGTTCCACAATTGACTCGCCAGAACACCTCAATGGAATGGGGTATCGAACGAGAAATCGCACCTTATTAGATATGGTGCGCTCCATGATGAGCCAAAGTGATCTTCCGTTGTCTTTTTGGGGTACGCTCTTGAAACACGCGTTCACACTAAACAGTGGTTCCATCAAAATCGTAGAAAAGACACCATATGAGATGTGGACAGACAACGCCCTAGCTTGTCTTTTCTTAAGATTTGGGGATGTGAGGCTTATGTAAAACGTTTACAATCTGATAAGCTCACTCCTAAATCGATAAATGCTTCTTTATCGGGTATCCTAAGGAAACAAAAGGATATTACTTTTATAATCGAGGAGAAGGCAAAGTGTTTGTCGCTTGGCATGGTGTCTTCTTAGAGAAAGAGTTTCTCTCAAGAAGGGATAGTGGGAGCACAGTGCAACTTGAAGAAATTCAAGAAACACGATAACGTTTCAGCTCCTACTGTAACCACAACAGATGAACAAACTGTTGAAGAACCCGTTGTGGACACACCAGCACCACGTGAGGTCGAAGGTCACGTCGTGCACCGAGAGGTACATGTTCTTGACTACTCAACAACGGGACATATTGTTGTTAGACAACGATGAGCCTAAGACCTATGAAGAAGCAATGGTGGGACCAGACTGAGAAATGGCTTGAAGCCATGAGATCCAAATTGAATCCATGCATAGTAATCAAGTTTGGAACTTGGTTGATCCACTGATGGTGTTAAAACCATTGAATGCAAATGGGTTTTCAAGAAAAGATAGACATAGATGGAAATGTTCACATCTATAAAGCGCGACAGGCCAAAGGTTTCAAACAAATTCAAGGTATTGATTATGATGAAACTTTTCGCCCGTCGCAATGCTAAAGTCTATTCGATCATTCTAGCGATTGCTGCATATTTCGACTATGAAATATGGCAAATGGATGTCAAAACAGCTTTCCTTAATGGAAATCGAGTGAGGATGTGTACATGACACAGCCCACGTGTTTTGTCGATCCGCAATCGCTTGGAAAGATATGCAAGCTCCAAAGATCCATTTATGGATTAAAGCAGCATCTCGGAGTTGGAACATTCGCTTTGATGAAGTAATCAAAGGGTTTGGTTTCATCAAGAACGAAGAAGAGCCTTGTGTTTACAAAAGGCTAGTGGGAGCGCACTCGTATTTACGGTCTTATATGTGGATGACATATTACCGATCGGAAATGACATTCCTTTGCTCGAATCATTAAGTCTTCATTAAAAATAGTTTTTCTATGAAAGACTTAGGAGAGGCAAGATATATTCTGGGCATCAAGATCTATAGAGATAGATCAAAAGGCTAATTGGATTAAGCCAAGATACGTACATTGACAAGGTGTTGAAAAGGTTCAATATGCATGATTCCAAGAAAGGTTTTCTACCTATGTCACATGGTATAAATCTTAGCAAGAATCGGTGTCCTAGTACACCGATGAGCGGGATAAAATGAATGCGATTCCATATGCTTCGCTATTGGGTCCATTATGTATGCCATGCTTTGTACACGCCCGGATGTTTCAGATGCTTTAAGTGCTACGAGTAGATACAATGATCCGGTGAAAGTCACTGGATTGCCGTGAAAGAACATCTTGAAGTACTTGAGAAGAACTAAAGATGTGTTCCTTGTCTATGGAGGTGAGGAAGAGCTCGTTGTAAATGGTTACACCGATGCTAGCTTCCAAACCGACAAAGATGATTTTAGATCGCAACTGGATTTGTGTTCTGCTGAATGGCGGTGCGGTAGGTGGAAGAGTTCCAAGCGCAGACGGTTGCCGATTCTACAATGAAGCCGAGTACATAGCGACTTCGAAGCGCCAAAGAGGTCGTTTGGATCAAGAAATTTATTTCGAGCTTGGTGTGATGGCTAGTGCCTCCGGCCCAATGGACCTCATTGTGACAATAGTGGGGCCATTGCGCAAGCCAAAGAGCCTAGATCGCACTGTAAGTCCAAGCACATTTTACGGCGATTTCATCTCATCCGCGAGATAGTGGAGAGAGGCGATGTGAAGATATGCAAAGTACAAACGGATTTGAACATTGCAGATCCGCTGACAAAGCCGCTTCCCACCAAAGCATGAGGCTCACACTAGGGCAATGGGTATTAGATACCTACATGGTTGACTCTAGTGCAAGTGGGAGCTCATAGTGATATGCCCTAGAGGCAACATGGAGATGTTGTATATATCACATACTATGTTTATGATACATTACTTTGTTCCTTGGAATAGACATCATCATTATTGATCAATGAGTATGTGACTTATTCATGAGACTCTTAAATACTAAGATGTTGCTATTTCTAAATGATCCTCGATCGTATATCATATGAGGAACAAATATGATTCAAAGACAAAGATCAGCATATGTATTGATTGATGATCATGTCTCATGGATCATGGTATGGTGATACCAAATCAATAATATGGACATGTGTTAGTGAACATATGTTGATAGACTCGCCATGAGACACCGCAGAGATTCCATGTGTCATCGCTGGTCTCAAGTAGTGTTTATGTAGAGTCCTTAGACTTGAGATCATCATGGTTCCCAACATGAGTAGTAGCTTATTTTGGGACTACTAAACACTACTCCGTGAATCGGGTAGTCATAAAAGTAGTCTTCGGGTTTGCCATGAAACATGTAGTGGGATGTGAATGATCAAGATAGAATTTGCCCCTCCTTATGGGAGAGATATCTCTGGCCCTCGATGTAATGGATTATGAAAGTGCATGGCCATGCCAAGGTGATTGAGGAGTCAATCACGAGTTTATAATCCATCACGGAATCGAGAGAGTGATTGAGCTATTAAGAGGATGACACGTGTCTCGCCTTGAGCTCAATCTATATCGTGAGGCAAAGGGATTCGTACATGAGAGAACATTACAGGTTCACCGATATGATCTTTACATATACTTTGGGGTTAATATGTCTTACTAGAGGCCGCTATTAACATGGTAACCGGAAGGCGCTCGGTCACGACCAAGTATACGTGAACCTCTGTGGTCGCACGCTTAACGGGTTGGAACACAAATTCGAATATGATTCGGATATGGGCTCAATTCGGATAGAGATCCGAATAGACTCCTATTGGGCCTCGGTCCACGAGGCCCACGTGAGGAGGTCTATATATATGGAGGCGAGGGGCGGAGGGATTCGTGCTGTTAACATCTAGCAAAACCCTAGCCGCCACCTCCGAGCCAAACCCTAGCCGCTCACGAGTGCTAGTACACTCGCGATCGGCGCCCACCCGGACGTGTGGATACCGGTGGAGGCGCCGCTCGTTGCAAGGTTGATCGGCGTGCGTGGAGGAGACGATCTGTTCGGGACGATCGGCTACTTCCACTACTACCTCGACGCGCGTGATTGGATCGGTTTCCAATTCTTCTTCATTGCGCGCAAGGCCTAAGTGGTAACGATCCATGATCCTTCCTTAGCATGATGTTCTTGGGTGCGCGGTAGAAAAGTTTTGTTTTCTGCTTCCGTAGCCTACGCGTATTCCTTTAGTAGCATTCTTAGTGAATACCTATGGTTGTGGTGGTAGCAATCTTGATGAACCGAATGTTGGTTATGTGGTAGACCTTCGTGGTTAAATTTTTGTGGTTTATGATTATCATATCATTCATAATATGTCAAGACATTTGCATTGTTGAAGTCGCCACTTACAGCCGCAACCGTACCGGTACAGCATCGTGCATTGCCGTAGCACGATGCGCACTTTTACCTTATTGGGTAAAGGTGCAGTGGAGCATAGCATGCATATGCATTGCATTGTGGAAAGAACATTTGCATACTTACTCGGTGATTTCACACGAGGGGTAGTGATCTCATGAAAACTTGTGGTTTATGGTTGGAAAGTGAACAGGTAGTTCACTGTTGGTTTGGCTTGTGGATGGAAGGTTCACAAGTGGTTTATTTCAATTCCTTGATTACTTATTAATTATTGTTTTCCTTCACTTTCAATCTATTTATCGTTTTTTATCTTAAAATGTCCTTTTATGTAAATTAACTTTTCAGCCTTGCATACTATATTGCATTTATTTGTTACAAACGACTTGCTAAGTACCAATATACTCATGGCTTTATGCCTATGTTGCTCAATGGAGGAAGAAGAATATTATCAGCAGGAGGTTCTAGAGGGAGAATGATGTGAAAAATAATATTGCAATGCATACATCTTTTAGTCGCTGCTATATTCATCGGTTTGTGCGAAGTAGTGGGAATGCAATGGATCTGGTCCCAGCATCAAATTCATCACGGATCAAAAGTTATGACCAAAACAATATAACAGCTGTAAAATCTAGTTTCCTTTTTGAGAGAGTTCGTATCTAAAACCATATAGGGTTGAGTTGTACTTGGTTTGTGGACTCTATGGATGTCCCAAGATCCTATATAAGCCATGTATTGGTAGCCTAAGGGCTCAGACCACCTTTGAGAATAATCAATCTGTTAAACTTTGTTCGAGTTTATCATTGCTGCTGAAATTCCGTGAGGGAGTTAAGAGTGTTCTTCAATCAAGATCGCTCGATCTTTCCACGGGAATTGGGTGCACGATAGATCTTCGCTTGGTGGTCGGCAAAATCGACGCGAGTGTGTTTTGGCGGATTAAAGAATGTTCGTCTCTTGCACTGGCACTGGAGGATCATTGTGATTCATCAAGACTCCCGCGAGTATCCAATCCTACGTCGAGAAGATCGGGCGACCCCGTACCATCTGGTATCAGAGCGCGGTTTACTCGGTAGGATCTTATCCCTTTACTTTTAGATTGATTTATATTCTCCTATAGTCCATTAAACCGAAAATTGCCTTACAAAAAAAAATCCAAGCTCTAGTTTCGCATCTGTTATTTTCGTGAGTTTTATTAAGTTTTGATCCATTAGAAATTTTGTTTACGTGCTGATCTTAGTGTCCTTTTGCGTTGCTTAATCGTTGTTATTTTGAACCCTTGAAAATCCGCTAGTTGATCTTTCAATTAGCATCAAAAAAAAGTAGATTGAATTTACTTATTGAAATCTTGTTCTTGCTGTCCACATAAGATCTTTGCGCATCTTGAAAGAATATCACATCTGAAATATCTGGGTTTCCTTTTCTTGTTTGATTTGGCCACAAGAAACCCTAGCTGCCACAAGAACCTTAGTTGGACACATTCAGACCGTCTGAAATTTGTTGTGGTTTGAATTCTGAGCATCTGTTAAGATCTCCCCTTAAATTCTTTGAACCTTGAGACTAGTCTTTGATAATTGCTTTAGGGCTGTTCTAGAATTATCTACACATTGCTGAACAACTTTGGACTTGCGTAGAATCTACGAACAATTAAACCTAGTTCGGCCTTGAGTATAAAAAAAAGAGCAAAAAAAAAGAGAGAAGGCAGCCGATTGAAAAAAAAAGAACCACGGCTTGAGTAAAAAAAGAAAGAAAGAAAGAAAAGAAAGCATTTGCCGAATTTGGGTGAGTTAATCTTAGTTCATAAATTCAGATTGTGTATTTAATTTCTTTGGACAATCTTGTGCCCTCAAATTCATATTATTGCAATTGGCTAGCGTCTCTCCTAGTACTTGGTGCAAAACGAGCTAATATTCCCGATTGTTTCCTTTAGCTCATTCCTTTTGTTTGCATTGAGTCACATTGATCATTGCGTGTGCGTTCATATACTTCACTTATATCATTTGGATCGGCACATAGGCAATACTTTCTAGCTTGGATTATTACTTAATTCAACAATATCGTGAAATTCAGATTGTGTAGGATAAACACTTCCTAACCAAGCTCCACTAAATATCCTTTGCCGTGCAATTGTGAGTCACTTTTAAATCCGCTTGATCATCACTTGCTATTATAGCCACCACCAAGTGTAAATTTCTTATTTATCTCAATTCACTTCGGAAAGGTAAGAACTTTACTTGGTGAGGAAAAAGTGAGACAGAGTGAACTCCACATATCGAATATATGTTGTGGTATTTGTGCATTCTTTGTGCCACTAATCATGACAGGTGGAGATGATAATATGGAAGAGAAGCATACCCCGGTGGATCGTTTTCAATTCCACACTTTGAGGGGAACTTTGCGCAATGAGTTCACCACCACTTCTTCCACCTTGAAAGCGCAACTCAAGACCAAGATGAACAATTTCGCACAAGATATGCGCATTGAATTCAATCATCAAATGAAAGTGTTACGCTCGAACATCGTGAACGATGTTATGCGGGCACTTCATCCACAACAAGTCGAAGATAGCTTTAATTCTTTCTATGGCAGCGAAGATCCAGAGGAGTATCTTGAGTGGGAATGGTGAATGGAGAAAGTATTTAGATTTCAAAAGCTTCCCAAAGACCAAGAGTTGATGTGTGCCACTAGAGAATTTGAAGATTATGCTTATAGTTGGTGACATCAACAATCTGGAAACGAATTCATTAAATCTTGGTCAGATTTGAAGGCACTCATGAGGAGAGAATTTGTGCCACCCTATTATGCACAGTGATTGCTTCGCTATTTGGAGAGTATCACACAAGGGAGTAATACAGTGCAAGAATATTATTTTGAGCTACAAAATGCATTACGTCGAGCCGGTGTCATTAGTGAACTACAAAAGAAGACATACTTCAAAAGAGGATTGAATTCTAAGATTGCCGCTACACTTCAACATAAATATTTTGGTAGTGTGCAAGATCTTGTGAATTGTGATATTCAAGAGGAGAAGAGACTTATGGAGAGACGCACACCACAGTTTTCTCCCAGTCCATACTTCAATTCTGCTGCCTCTACTAGTGTGATACATGAGAAGATGACCGAGCATGGGACTTTCCCTTCGGTCAAGGAGATATATAGTATTCCAAAACTACATATAGCTCCTAAGATACACCACAACCTATGCGAGGATGAGAGCCACCTAGCCAAATTGAGTGAGAGTGATAAAAAGATTGAGCTGTGTGATTCCACCATATGTGAGGTTGAGAGCATACAAATTGAGAGTGTGAGAGAGACATCAAAAGAAAAGAGAGAAGTAGAAGATAGACAAAGTGAGGATGCATCTGAAACTAACACATTAATATCTACTTCTAGTATTGTTTCTCACATTGTGCAGGTTGACATTAAAGATGAAGAATTGAACATTCAACAACCGGCACCTTTGAAGCCAAATGAGGAGGAGATAACCATGGGAAGGGATAAAGTGCTTACTGCCCCGTGGGTGCATCCTAATAATTTTAAACACCCAGCACCTACATCATTTGAGGAGGAGGACAAAGGTAACACTATTGGTGCTAAATTTAATTGTGCAAAGGTGAGTAATTATGAGTACTCATATGATCAACCAACAATTCCATGTTCTGAAATTTCTTTGCTCAATTTACATAATGTGGAATTGATTACTCATAAGGAAGTTCTTACTAGAATATCTCCTAACAATTCTTTGTGCTATATTATGTTTGATGATCCTAGAGAGCTATCTAGTGTGATTTATAATGTTGCTAAAATTTCAAGTTCAAAATCACTAGTTAGTACCTATGCCTACACATATAAGTTCAATTTGATTGAAGATTATGGTGTAAATAACAAATTTTATGTTCACAGAATTTGCATTACATGTGATAAGCTTATAGAATTGAAATCGCATATTATGGATAAACAATCTTTTATGCCATGTTATGATCACAATGAGATTAATTTCAACAATTTCACGTACTATTTACAAAGAATAATCAGAGTACAACCATGTAAAAATAAGTCTACTTGTTCGATCTTTAAAGTACAACCATGTAAAAATAATCAGAGTAGCGCAGTTGAAGCATGGAGGTTGCTCAAAATTTTCTTTCCTATGTATGAACAAATAAATCTGATTTTTCCCTATTAATGATTTGTCTATAGAAAAGTCGAGGACGACTTTCTTTTATGGGAGGGAGAATGATGTGAAAAATAATATTGCAATGCATACATCTTTTAGTCGCTGCTATATTCATCGGTTTGTGCGAAGTAGTGAGAATGCCACAACAATTGACTCTTACATATACCATGCGTATGTGTTGTTCTTTTCGTTTATTACACCTTCAGATGTTCATGATGTGCTAACCAGAAGAAGTGTTGATGACAAATATATATACCATGCATACACGTTGTATTCTTTGTTTAGTACAAATTCAGGCTATCAAAAGCCGAGGATGGCTTTTCTTGAAGAAGGGGAGGATGATGCGGATACGCACGTGTCTTGTACTTTTCAGTTAAATATATTATTCAACTGGAAAGAGTTATTGAGCCGCATCAAACATTGCCAGGTGAACTCATTCCAAACTAAATATAATGTTGTTATTCATAAGAATAGAATACTACCTCATGTCATTAAATGGTGCATTCTTAGGTTTGTCGATGGCAAAGCAATGGAGACGCAAAAGGAAGAGAATAACCACATTAGGTGTCAAAGACATGAAGCAAGAAAGCCCATTCAGTGGAAGGGCAAAAGGGAGAAGCCCAAGGACTTAAACTACAAGTTTTGCATAAGATTTTCAAGCCCAATTCGTACCTCCCACAAGGCCAATTGGATTCAAACTCGGATCCAACTCAGAATTCAATTCGGATTCGGTTCGGGACAGCCTGACAGGCACTTACTAAAAAGGTCATAACTTTCACAAACGGAGTCCGATTTGGGTGTTCTTGTACTCCTTGGAAAGATATTTTCAAGGGCTACGCAATGGATCTGGTCCCAACATCAAATTCATCACGGATCAAAAGTTATGACCAAAACAATATAACAGCTGTAAAATCTAGTTTCCTTTTTGAGAGAGTTCGTATCTAAAACCATATAGGGTTGAGTTGTACTTGGTTTGTGGACTCTATGGACGTCCCAAGATCCTATATAAGCCATGTATTGATAGCCTAAGGGCTCAGACCACCTTTGAGAATAATCAATCTGTTAAACTTTGTTCGAGTTTATCATTGCTGCTGAAATTCCGTGAGGGAGTTAGGAGTGTTCTTCAATCAAGATCGTTCAGTCTTTCCGCTGGGAATTGGGTGCACGATAGATCTTCGCTTGGTGGTCGGCAAAATCGACGCGAGTGTGTTTTGGCGGATTAAAGAATGTTCGTCTCTTGCACTGGCATTGGAGGATCATTGTGATTCATCAAGACTCCCGCGAGTATCCAATACTACGTCGAGAAGATCGGGCGACCCCGTATCATCTACTTCAACGACTGCGTGGATTAAGACTTTGCTTCCTAGTTGATTGCCTGTGGGCGTGTCGAATGGCTACTATGCTTATTTTGTTTCTTTCCGCTGCTAAAGTTTAAGCCCTTCGGGCTAATGAAATTGTAAGCTTGGCCATAAGGTCGTACTTTGGATATTTATCGATATTTGAGTTTTCCTTTATTTTTAGCGTGCATATGGTTGTTATGTCATCTATGCTTAACTGTGTGCACTAGCGTGATCTTGGACTAGTACAGTATACACAAAGAGTCCGAATTTGCATATTTGGGTCTCGACAACTTAGTACACATAGTCCAGGGACTTGGTGTACTACACTTGTTGAACCAGCAATGGGTTACTCTCAAATTCTGTGGAGGGAAAGGTGGTGTTGGAGCTAACAGGAAATTTGCTAGAGTAGTAGTGAAATGTGATGCGTCATAGCTCTCATCTGGTCGATTGCTTCATGATACTACCTACGGTCACGTCTTAGGGTCATTATAGCTCTGATACCATCTCTGTCGGACCCTGGAGCAACGACTTCAGGATACTCTGTGTAAATCGCACCATCCTAGGAAAAGCTAATGCATACAGGGTTAACAGGGATACATATCATACATGACAACCACACTTTATTAGAAAGCAAATGTATGGGACTTATGGCCAAGTTTACAAATAAAGGCACACGACCAAACAAAAGTGAATCAGCGAAAGATAAATCATAGAGGAACAGCTCATCCTATCTGCCCACAGGTGAATGACTGTAAGACGTGGCCAATTCGTCTTAATCCTCATCGCAGTCAATGACGTCATCCTCTGACAATAGAATTAAGCAAGGTGAGCATATAAAGTACTCCATAAGATACACCAGAAGGTTTAACAGAGTGAATGCATGCATAGAGAATGACAAAGAAGGGCATAATAAGGTTATTTGTGCGAAAAGCGATATTGAAGTAAATGCCATAAAGTAAGTATAAAAGTTGAATTTAATACAATATATGAAACAACATTTTAATGAAAATAATATCATTAGTGTAGGCACTGACCTAACACTAACCTAACCACGGGCATCCCACCCAGACCATCTTTCCAAAAGAGTTCTCATTTATCCACAAACTAGATTTTACAAACTCAAAGTCTAATCCGTGAAAAACCATACTCAGCATGTCCATGACCGTGAACGTGGTTATCCAGGATAGTTTCTTACTCTACAGAAGTGTACAACTTTACCCACATGAAATTTCCTCTCGTTGTGCCACGCGATTAACACATTGCCTTAGGTGTGCGATGAAGAGTTCATGACAAGACTGTTACAATGATCCATAGCCAAAATAGTTACGCCGCCACTAAGGTTTCACCACAACTTGAATCCATAAGTTGGAGCCCCCTCTTGTGCCATGTGAGACTTCTCGCAGCTCATGCCATGCTCACATCCAGCCTATAGCAAAACTATATTTAGGAACGTCATAAATTACTTAGTAATGTCTGTCCCATACTAGACTTGTGGTAGTACGGTGTGATTTTGTAATAGTAGCTCACAGATCGGTTCTTAACTTGACTTAGACTCAAACCACGTATCCTTGTGCCTGACAATCAACATTGTGTCACCGAACAACAATGCATGCCAGCACCCACCACCTAACCATTAGCCTAGGTCCAAACCAAGTTTTATACTTTATTTTGAAACATTCCATATATCTTCTTGACTCGCTGAAGTCAAGCATACATTTTAAAAAATCATCATTTTGAAGTGAAACAAATATTTTCACTTAGATCATTCTAAGCATAGCTAAACAATTCTATAAAATTTCTAGTTAATACTATTGTACTAACTAGGTTTTTCTCTATGGTGACAAGGTATAAGAAAGTTCAATGTCAAATTTGGTCACACACAAAGGATTTGGGTATAACTAGAATTTAAATTAAATTTAAACTAGATTTAAATAAAATTATGCATGCATAATAATTTTAAAAACAATATAAATAATTTAAATTACTGGTAGCAATATGATCAAAGGTGTAACTTACCTTCCTCAAAGTATTGGTGCTGCGAATCGTCGAAATCAAACTCTCTGGAGTCGTCATAATCTATACGCGAAGATCCAAAATAAAATAAACTCAAATAAAATTCAAAAAAGAGCGCAGAAATGAGTAGTTTAGGATTTGAGAAGAATTTAGCAATTTAAACGGGTCCAATCGAAATTAGGATGAAGGAGAATAGGCCTTTGGAAGTCTAAAACAAAGGAAAAAAAGAGGGAAAAGGTAAATAAGATTTTTTTGAAATTATTTTTGTGAAGGAAATTCATGGGAATACCAACTGTGGTCAAGAGCGTCAATGGTTGAAAGGATTGAAGTGGTCAAATGGCTACTGTGGTCGAGAACGAAGGTGGTTGTAGTCATGGCGGAGTGGTTGAAAGAATCAGACAGTTTGGAGAGGTCGGAAGAATTGGATAGCGTGAAGAGGTCAGAAGTCGTCTTCGCACTCGGTGGTCAAAGTCATGATCGACTTCGAGTAGTACTCGGTGGTCAGAGTCGTGATCGACTTTAAGTAGTACTCAGTGGTCGGAGTCATGATCGACTTCGAGTACTTTCACTTTCTACAATAGTACTCGGTGGTCGAGGTCGTACTGCCAGGTGGCGCCTACATGTCTGCCACCTGTGTGTGCGGTCTGGCACGATAGATCATGCGTGGTTTTGCTGCCGCGTGGCTGTTGGGCGCTGGGGTGGTGCTAATGTGTATGGCCACATGCCTACTATGGGGTAGTTCGGGCTGACGTGGCCTTGGTTGGCTGGGGTGGTGCTCGGGACCCTAGGGTTGCCAGAGCACCGGCGCATGACGGCGGCCGGCGATGGGTGAGTGAGAGAGAGGGCGATGAGGGGAACTCGTCGGTACCTAGTGCGTAGCTCGAGGAAGGGTGTAGGTGGCCAGCGACGAAGAGGGGTGGTGGCGGATATCGGTCGTCGGTGAAGATGGGTTTCCAACTTTAGGAGCTCTTGGCGGAGGGGCGGAGGATGTTCGCGCGAGTGCGAGGAAGTTCCTAGAGTCATTGGCGTAGCTCGGGCGGGGTTGAGCTAGCTGAAATTCCTCGCCAGAGGTGGTTGGCGGTGCGGGGGAGAGTAGCGCACGGTGCAGGGACTGCTCGAGCACCAGGGAAAGGGATTGAGGGTGGAGAGTTGTGGTGCAAGTCTTGGAGGTGGTGTAGGGGGGTTTTATAGTGCCGAGGAGGGGAGGGGTGGCGGTAACTTGTCGTCGGAGTAACGGCAACGGGATTTCAAGAGTATGCTCATAAGGCAAGGCTGGGGTTTTAAAAGGAAATTAAAGCATGAATTTAAAATGGTTGATCACGGGGATTAATTTCCTTTTGGCTGGTGGGGAAGAAACGGAAGGAGGGTGACTCGGGCAGATTTGGTGGCGGCGATTGCAACAGAGGTGGTGACGTCGAGAGGAAGAAGAAAGGCCTGATAGGTGGGGGCCCCACATGCCAGCAAGAAAGAGAAGAAGGCGAGGAGAGGCGGGCGGTCGGGTGGTTGCCGCGTGGCACCAAGGAACGATCAGGACCGCCAGCTAATAAGCGAAACGGTAAGTGAAATCGGGCGGCTGAGATTTGATCAGGCGAGGGCAGATTGAATCAGGGCCTGACACTTGTCAGACCGAGATGTTTTTGGCTTTAAAACTTTATTTTTAAATCGCAAAAAGGCCAGGAACTTCTAAAAACTTTAGAAAATAGAAAGGGGCTTCTAAAAATTCTAGAAAAAAAATTCTCAAAAATATTATAAATCTAGGGGAACTCAGGAAGAATAAAATAAACTCTTTTTGACTTTTATAAAATAGATAAATTTAGTTTTCTTACTCTAGGCTTTAAAATAAAATTCAAAAAAATCCAAATAAATCATAATAAATCGGATGAAAATTCTTGGGATGTCACAACCATTCATTGGTAAGCCTTGTATATTATATTGCATTCATTTTTTACAAATAACTTGCTGAGTACTAATGTACTCACGACTTTATATCCACTATTGCTTAGTTGAGGAGGAGGAGCTATATCAGCAATAGGTACCAGAGGGAAGATACTTCAACAACTTCATTGATTAGGACTTCGCTTCCCAGTCGATTGCCTACGGGCATGTCGAGTGGCTTCTACGCTTAATTGTTGTTTTCCACTGCTAGTCTTCTAGCCCTTCAAGCTATTATTTATAAGCTTGGCCATAAGGTCGTACTACAATTATTAATAATATTTGAGTCTTTGTTTCTTTATTAATCGTGCATATGGTCGATATTTCATCTATGTTACACTGTGTGCACTAGCGTGATTCTGAACTAGTGCGGTATACACAGAGAGTCCAGATTTGCATATTTGAGTCTCGACAAGCTTGCAGTCGCCCAACGGTTGGGTGATAGGTTCCAGTCGTCTAGCCGTTGGGCGACTGCAATTATGTCACCCAACGATCCGCGGACTGCTTGTGTGTCACGCGACTGTTGGGCAAGAGGTTCTAGTTGCTCAACGGTTGGGCGACTGGAACCTATTCCCGCAAAAAAAAATTTTGTGTGGGCACATTTCTGTAATTTTGCTAAGTTATGGGTGCCCTTACATGGATCCTTCATGCCTCGAGCGAAGCCCTCGCCCTTCGCATGGGCGCCTGCATGCCCATCAATCCAACTTTGGCTAAGTCATGGGTGTCCCCGTGTGGATTCCTTGGGCCTCGTGTCTCATGCAAATTCCCTGCCCCATGCCCATCAAGCCAAAATAAGTCATGGATGCTCCCGCGTGAATCCCTTAGGCCTCGTACCTTGTGTAGCATCAAGCCAGAACTTGACCAAATCTTGGGCGTCTGCATTCTCATCGAGCACGGCATTTGGCTCGGCACTCTTGTGTCCCTCAAGCACTCTGTAAGGCGCCCAAGAGGCAGGAGGGCTTGTTTATAGCATTGAGGAATCCTACCACTTTCCATTTAAAATGCTCCATACTTTGACAAGTCTATTAAAAGAGCATGTGTGAGCACCTTGCCCCATGCACTAGGCCTCCAACCCGCTGGCAAGGCACATGGCTAAGGAGTGGTTCAAAGCCTGTGGGATACCCACATGCTACACACTCGTTTCGATAGGCGTCCTCAGTTGCGTATAGCACCTCAATGCCTTGCGCTCTGGCGCCCCACGCACCACGCATTGGCACCTCAGGGGCCCTGGCGCCACGACCAATGTCTTCAACCTTCGTGGCTTGTAAAGGCCTCCAGTGAGCTCTCCACCAACACCAGTAACATAGGGCCAGCTACTCCACGCACTCTAGCTCCTGATGACCCACACACCTCAGTGCCTCGGCATCTCTATGACATGCGCGCTCTACGGCCTTGTGCCCTGGCATCTCCACGCTCGATCCTTGAAGCACTCTTCAGCCATGAAAGCTTATCAAAACAGCAATGAACTGTACCCTGAAACAGCACTAAGAACTGCAGAAAACTGCACTACAAAACAGCACTGCTGGCTGAGAATAGAGCAGAGAAAACAGTAAAATAAATTGATGTCCAAAGCAGCCTGAAAAGCACAAAGTAAAAACTGAAAAGTACAAAGTAAAAGCAACTCAAAGTAAAAGCTGAAAAGTACAAAGCAAAAGCTGAAAAGCACAAAGTAAAAGCAGCTCAAAGTAAAAACTGAAAAGCACAAAGCAAAAAGCTGAAAAGCATAAAGAAATCAGCAAAAGAGCTAGAGATTGCAGCAAAGAAATTCATGGATACTGCTATTTTGCTCTCGGGAATGTGCTAGTCATGTAACTTTGAGAAAATTCCCAGTTCAAAGCAAACTTATGTCCGCAGTTCCTCAAACAAGGACACACCTCAAAATAAAATAGATGAAGAACTAGAGAGGAGAGTTTTGCTCTTGGGAATATGCTAGCCAACTGGCTTTGAGATGAAATCCGAATTAGAGCAAAAGAATCTGCAGCAAATAGAGCACAAGTATAACAAGAAGATTTTCAGATTTTTGCTCTCGGGATGATCTTAGCCAAATGACTTTGGAGTAGATCCCAGTTCAAAGAAAATAAATATAGCAGCAACTAGAGCAAGAACTTTAAACAAAAAACAAAAATAATGGAGAGAAAACAAACAACTAGCACAAATTAAAAACACAGAACATTCATATAGAGGAAGAGAGATACCCCGGATTAGATAAAGAAAATATTTACAACCATCTCTCCCATCGTGAGGACACCCTGGTGGCCGACCCCCTGATGCGCCCTGGAAATATATTGCCAGCGCCATGGCACCCCCTTGGTGCGGCCTGGCGAAACACCAAGCGCCCTGCGCTCCGGGTGCCCTACATCTTTGTCCTCCGAGCGCCCTGTCAATCAAAATGTTTTGCTCTGCATTTCGCACAACAAACACTGAAACTAAGCGCCCCACACAAGGCAAACCGCTAAGAACAGAGGACAACAAGAAAGGAAGGTAGGGGACTGAACTTACCTTGCCTGGACTTGCAGACGGAGGCTCATATAGCCCTCAACCATCTCGCGGGTGAATCCACGTGGGATTGGCTTGCTTTTTCTTGCGCTCGTCGCTGGCGGTCTCCATGGTCGCGTTGTTTTCATTGTCCTTGCCTTAGCCACTGGCCGTGCCCAGGCGGATGCCGGTCACACTGAAGGCGCCCTGCTCGCTTGTGGCCAGCACCCTGGCGGCCGGCCTCCGACTGGTGCCCTGGCCTCCTCCACATGGCGCCTTGGCTAGGTCTCAGTCGATGCCCTGGCCACGCGCCTTGCGCTGCAGCCTGCTTGTGCCCTATCGGCAGCGCACCTTGGGCCCTGACCGAGCGCCCTGTGCCTCGGCCGCGCGCCGTGTGCCCCGGTCGCACGTCTAGTGCCCTACACCCAACCTTGCACCTTGCCAGCCACGCGCTTTACGCCCTGGCCACACTCCCCATGCGCCCTGGCTGTGTGCACGTCCTGGCAGCCACACGCACCCTGGCGACCCTACGCGTCTCGTGCGCCCTGTGTCCCGGCCTCTCCGCGTGTCTACACCCTGAAGGGCCCTATGCGCTCTGCGCCTTGGCCACGTGCACTCTTCTCTGTTGTGTTAATCTTATCGTCTTAGTTCTTAGTATGCATGTAGCAAAATAAGCGGATCAAGCAGCTAGCAATACCAGTATCTGCATGTAGCTTAGCACGTGCGGCTGACTTGGTGTAGCGTTACACATCCAGATCGTGATCCATGAGAAGCGGATCGGGAGTTGCCCACCACATGCATTAGCTATTTGAATCGTTGTAACCATTGCTTTCTGCAGAGAAGGAATAACAGTACTAGCCTTCTCCATGTATGCGTTCATCAGAGCTTTGACGGAGTTCTGAATACAAGGTGTTTAGTTCAGTCCACCTTCGTTTTTGTGTGTGTTGTGTGCGCAGTTCTTCAGTACCACATGTAGTGTCTTCTCTGTGATTATTCTTCCTTGCGTGAGTGATAGCATCCAGTGTGTCTCGTGTGTGTCCACAGATCCTTCGGCTTACCGAATACTAAGCCAGAGCCGAGGGTGTTGGAAAGCAAAGAAAGGAAGAAAAGGGCCAACATGTATGTAGAACTTGCATGAAAATGGTCCACACATGAGGTCGATGCTCCGACCTGCTTGTATGTTGGATAAATGGTTAATGTGAACCACTTCCAACAATCTAGCGAGGGGCCCAACATTGCTCGAGTCCTACCGGAATCAGTCACCCGCTGATACCTAGAAATGCAAGGAACATGTTACATGAGGAAGTTACTTAGATACAGGCCATGTCATTTACATTCATGTCCAGATTAACTGCAATCGGGCTGTCAACATTAGTGACTTGCTGTCACATACAATCATCCATAACAGAGAGATGCTATCACAAATTGTTAGAGGTCATATATAATCCCTTAGTATGGTTTAAGATTGTTTATTACCATTTTCTAGGACTTAGACCGTGAAAATGACTCTTTAGATCTCTTATGATTTCTGTATTGATCTAATGTGTTTGATATCATGTAAATAGATTGGTTGTATAGCCCTCTGAATAAACTTTCCGTAGAGTCCAAAATCACTCAATTCTGACATCGAAATCAAAAGTTATAACCATTTTTTCGAGTGTCGTCTGTGCTGAAAAACCAAAAACGGTAGTACCACAATTATAACTACGGTAGTTTCGAAAATCTGTAGTACCACAATTATAACTCTGATAGTACTGCAAATGCTAAATAACTGCTATTTTTTTACCCGTTATAGTGGAAAACGATAGTACCGCATTTTACACAGCGGTAGTTCTAATTTCCCTGATTTTTTAAGGGCTTGGCTCCAACGGCTAATTTTTTTTATATGGGGTATAAATACCCCTTGTGACCGGTTGGAGACCAATTTTTGGCACCTAATTTCACTTTCTTGAGCTAGTGTGAGCTTCTCCACTCTATTGTATATGTGTTGCACCTTGTGAGTAAGAAGAGAGATCTTTAGTTGCATGTGTTACATCTAGATGTGGATTTTGCATCTATTTGAGTTTGTACATTCATTGCATGTAGCGAGAGTCAAGAAAGGGGCTTAACTTATTACTCTTAAAGTTTGCCGACTCTTAGACGGCGTTGGAGGCGTCGTGTCCGATGATCTTCTCAAAGAAATTTGTGAGAGGGTCCAACGTGTTGTGAAGATTAGAGCTCACCTACCCAGAGCAGTAAAGAGCTATCACTAGTGGAATTGAGCTGATCCAATTCGTTTGGACTTACCTCAACGTGGACTAGTGGAGACTGACAAGTCTCCGAACACCACAGTAAAACACCGTGTGTCAATTGTGATTTGTTCTATTGTGCTTAATTTACATTCAAGCAATTTATATTCATAGAATTAAATTGATTGGTTGTCACCTTAGGATTGCAAACTTTTGATATAGACTTAGTTGTTGGTGCACTTAGATGAACATTATTGATTTTGGCGTTATTAGTGCTAAACCGACTTGAGTTAAGTTTCCATATTATATACTTGATTTAGTCAAATAGAAACTATTTTTAATTAAAAGATAATTTTTAAGGCTGTCTATTCACCCCCCTCTAGTCAGCCTCCTCAATCATACACCTGCTTAGAAGATAATTTTTAAGACCATCTATTCACCCCTCTCTAATCAGCCTCCTCCATTTTACACCTGCTTATCACGTGAACGCCCTGTCAGCATGAGACTCAATCGGTCAGAGACGAAAGACAGCCAGATGCAAGCCATAAACAAACACACACACGTAACAAGCATACAAAGTCTATTAGACCTGTCCACTGCTCAGTTACTCCTTTACATGAATGAACGCATATCCATTGGCTGCACACTCCCACATTACAAGTTAACACTAATGGATTACTAGTGTATATGCAGTGCAGTGGCTCCATCGCCCTAGCAATGTCCACAGCATAGCGCCCTGGCAAGAAAATGCATGCTCACCGGCGCTCTGGCAACTTAGGTCTCTCTGGGCCAGCCTGATAAATAGGCATTGCCTTTCGGATGGAAAAATGGACTGGCAAAAATAAAGATCGCTGATTAACCAAGGTGTTTAATTCGAAAGGCCTGGCCGAAAAGAGGCCCATCAAAAAATTCTGGCCCATGGGAAAGTCAAGAGACAGGCATAAACAATACCCGATGACCTTGCAACAGCCCAGGGGCGATGACTTAGACTTACCAATTACCATAAGACCAGCGCCTCAACACATGAAGTCTAGATACGACTATTGTCGAGGTCCACGAGATTTTACTGGATATCAACATTGGCATGAAAAGTATGATGATTTAATACTAATTCTTTAGGCGTTTCTTTGAACGTGAAGAGACAGGTGGCTAATGTTAAAGGAATAATTTTATTCCTATATTAATAGAGCTCACTCTACAAAGAATACCTATACATAGGTTTAAGAAATACAATTACACTCAAAAAAGACTATAGTACTCGCACTTGTACTCATAGAAAAAGACTATAAATAACCATGTATCCCTTATTTGTAAGAGGGAGCTCTCTTAAACTTTCTTGAGTAATAAAGAAATATATTCAAACTGATGAGCCTTCGAAGGCTACCTCTCCGAATGTAACCCCTGTTGGCTCACAACAGAAGTAAGACGGTCCTCTTGAACCCCCAAACATATATAAATCCTCGTATCATTTTTTACTCTCAAGGACGACGCTCCGTCACACGATGGATGTGTACCCCTCACTTGTATTGGTTTTCACACCTAAAACAACAATACTAGTAGATGATTAACTACAACTACCATTGCTTACAAACAACCGAAATAGAGGCAGCTAGCTAACTCCGATCAGCACTGGAAACAATAATCAACTAGATACATGGGCGCGGCGTCACGCCGCGCCAACCACCATGTGTATCAAAATAAAAGAGGCATCCAACACTTTATCTCTCACACAACTTGTTTGCAAATCAGATGTTCAGACTAAGGATAATTGTGTACAAGCACAACTCAAAGATTTAGCAGAAGAACTAAATGATGACGAAGACACTATTGCACAGAGACATTAGATGTCTGAAAATTGTAAAGAATCCTACAGAAAGTGTGAGGCTATGGGTACAAAATAGCTTAAATTGATGACAATATTTCAAAGAGCAAATGCCTGTGAAGACTATTAACAAAGAAAGAAATTAAGCAGGACCTGAACTGTACTTGAAAAGAGTTCATTCTGCTTCTCAATTGATCCTGAACCCTCAAACTGGCTCCACAATTAAGCAAGACACAAATCAGCGATCATTAATTTGCATCACAAAGGAGGGCAAATGAGCCATCAAATCATTATCCTCTGTAATTTACAAAGGATCATACAGTGCAATTATCATACAAATAATGTTAGAAGCAGCTTGTGCAACTCAAGTGGTTTTTTCTTTGCCTAATGCCTATCGTCTGCATCGACAGCCTGTGAATGGAAAGTCCGTATTGATATTTTAGCAGCATTACTGCTTTGCTGCTTTCTCTCTCTATGAAGTAAATAATAATAACCAGCTAGCAATATACTCAGATGATGATACTGTGTACCTACCGTAATACGTGGGGAGTGGCGCGTGCTAGATAGCGCAGTATGGGTAGATGCTGCTGTTCGGAGAGCTGCAACTTTCTTAGTAGGAATATCTGTTTGATTCTTTGCCTGACTTCGAGAATGACTTTGATTGGTGGAACTGTCACTTCTGGTATCAACTGATAGAGCAGGTGGTGATGCAGTTGTTTTGGATGAACTCTCAGTAGATAATGTAACAGAGGAACGGTCGTTGGTCGGTGACTTTGTGCATTTACAACTATGCATGATGGTGCAAACAAAAGATTCAGGGCATGTTTGGTTTAGTACCACGGCTTGGTAAGCTTTTTGTGATAGCTGTTTGGTTCTTTGCCACAGTTTTTCAGCCCTAGAGTCCACCTGTTATATACTTTAGTCATTTGCCAAATCTTGCCTATGGAATGCCCAGCGATTTGTTAGACATAAAAAGTGTGGTTTGCTGCACTTTGCCACAACTATGTGTGGCAATGTGTGGTAGCAAACCAAACATGCCCCATAGTCGATAAGACAAACGACCCAATTTTCAGTAGAACTACCATCAGTAATGTTCAGTATAACTCCTAAAAGCTGAAATTACTGTTTTTGTTTTTAGACAAGTAATATTTATCTCGTTATCAGGTTTCTGTTCGTTTTCAATTAATCACACCAACAACGGATTTAATTTTGGAGCAACAGAATTTACTGTGAAGCATAAACACAACAATCACAGGAGATAAACATTTCTTCCAACAAAAACTTCTATGTTTTATGGGCTTTACATCAAACAAAAAAACATATATTATATGCCAAAATTTTTTAACAGTTATAAGGTTTCTTGTGGATACTGGCACAAAGGATGGTGTGAACTTCATAAACCAGTAATCAAAGAGAAAAATCGATGATAACAAAGATAAAACGCTTCGACTTTCTGAAAAAAAAAACTACTACATTTTCAGCCATAGGTTTTATGCTCTGCAAGATCAAATAAGTGAATAACTAACTCAGTAAAGATAACTCATCAAGGTCTATTCACTCTATTGGACAGTGCTGTAGATGAGGATTGATATCAATCATACGGAAAGAGTGGAAACGTTGATATAGCAAAATCACAAGCATCTTACAAATTACTCCTTTATGTTGTATTTAAAAATATCCACATTAAAAAAAAGAATAATCGAAATGTCTACACCATGTAGTCATGTATCATTTATAACAACGACATTTAATATTTTGGGTGCAAATCTAGGTAAATACTAAATACATGCAGATAGCAATTATTGCAACCGCATTCACGGAAATACACTCAGGGAAGACAACACCAAACTCCCTTAACTGGCATTTGGGGGAAAAAAGAACTTAATACAATTCTGTAATTAAAACATGTAATACGGATTACCATTGATTGCAGCAGCCTGGAACCTATCTCATGATTCTCACAAACTTGAATAGATCATTAGTGCAGTTCAGATCCTTCATCAATTCTTCAGAATCTTTTAGAAATGGAACACATTGAAGTACTGCTATCAACACAATGAAGGACTTTAATAACTATACATTATCAAACAATATAATCATACGAATCATACAGTATGAATATTAGACAGTTTAGTCAAGAAACTTGTAACTCACAGCTGTATCTATCTTTGTTGAGCTTTATGCAAAACAAATACTCATTGTCAGGACTTTGCACATCAACTTTGTCAAAGACAAATTTCACCCCTTGAGGAAAAAAAGGGCAACTGTCACACGCGATGGCATCAAGCTAATTTAATTGACCATGCCATCCTCTTAGAACTGTGATTACCTTCTCCTCCAACAACTTGAAAACCAAGAAACTTATTGTACCACATAATAGCTTCCTCTAACTTCTTTTTCCCTGTTGCATCACTATTAGCTTCAAGAGCTTCAATAGCTGCCATCAAAGAAAAGATATATTAAGGCATGTAGATTTCAGGTTCTGTATACTTGTATAGCCAAGGAAAATATTCTAACAAAGCAATCAAGTTGGGATCAACGTAGCTACAAATTTATACAGAAAAAAGAAAGAGAAGCCTAGATTTTAGAATATTGGGACTTCAAGGATAAAATATATTGACCTAAGAGCTCAAAAGAACCCCTCAAACAGTACGTAGTATTATTAAAGCTGACTAAATGGCTATTAATTCCCTATTCTGTTTAGACTTTAGAGACCAGGCAATACTGGTCCAAACACACCAAAATAGGTGCCCCATTGACAAAACAAAACCCTCATAAATTATCTCCTAAATTATTGCGGTTCTGAAATGACTTGTACTCTGCTAAAGAAGAGCCGAAATATCTCAACAAATCAAATGTATGAACAGAATGTCATAAAAGATACCTATCTCACTTGAAATTCTTGTGCTAGAGCCGTGATCTTAAGTTACCTTCAAGTTGATTTGATATGACATTCGCATATTCATCTCTCCTAGCCCTCTGATCCATGACCAAGCTCCTGAGCTACTCATTTGTTGCAGTGGCATTCAAATTTGACTCACCAATGAGCTTATGTTTTGCTCCTTTGTTTACTTGGACTGCAGAGAAAGTCTTACATGATTTCAGACCTTCCATGAAATGCAATAGAAGGCAAGGAGACCAATATGAAACCAAACAGTAACCAAAAAAGCAGGAGTGAAGAATTTTTTTGGAGGGGGGGGGGATTTGCGGCCATTTGGATTGGATGATAGTTTGGAAGAAAACATCAGGTGATGTTTGTCAATACCCGAGAAGAAATGCTTGTACTTCTGGATGAGCTTACGAGATCTGCTTCAAGTCTCTGGTGATCCTTTAGTCCGTTGAGTTTCCCTGTCATCCAAAAATCCACAGATCAGTCAAATTAATCACTCACCTTTCAGATTAAACAGATATACTACTCACAAAGCGTACTGCAACCCAAGTTAATCATCCAAAGCTATATCAGAAGTTGTCAGGTTGCATAACTATGCATATGTGTAAACATGCAGCGATTATCACTTGTGCTGGCTCAACATCACCACGACCGGCTTGAATAGCTAATGATTACCAGTGCACACTTAATATTTTACTTTCGGATCCCACAGAAATGCAGGAAGTGAAAACTATCATGATTACACTTGCAGCTTGTGCTATTACCAGACATTGCACAATGTACAAGCAGGATTAGACAAATTATCCTCTGTAATTTACAGTGCAAATTGTACAACCAGCACATTTAAAATTTTCCTCTGTAAAGAATCATCCAAACAAGAAAGAACTTACGTACCTGTCCATAGCAAATTGGGAAAGATAAATTGGGGTTGGATCAATATCATTTGTAGCACTATACGGCTGAACAACCCGAACATCGTCAAGACCTAAGATTGCACCTGCATGCTCATGAATCAGAACAATCTGTAATGAATAAAGCAAAAGATGCTAGCGCATGCATAACACTGACCTTTTCATTTTACTCTTATAGTGACCCCATAGTAGTTCTGCGTGGTGATGCACCCTCAGCATCGGAGGCGGCAAGCTCGGTGGAGGCGTCGAGGTGAATGTCGACGATGTCGGCGAAGCGGGAGAAGGGGTCGGCGATGGCGGCGAGGTATGGCAAGAAATCGGCGCGGGAGAACGCAGATTTGGTGGGATGGCAGAGGGAAGCAGTAGGGGGAGGGTGGTGACTCTTCATGGCGACAGATCTGGGTGGGGAAGCGGTAGGGAGAGGCGATGACATCGGCGGCAGGAGGGAGGGAAATCGCCGGAACCCTAGCGCGGGAGACTCGCAGGGGTGTGAGGGCGGGCGGCGCGTCGGCGGGGAGGCTGGAGGGGCCGGGGAGCCAGTAGGAGGACGAGGAGGCAGAGGGGAGCGGGCTGTTGAGGAGCGCAGTGACGAACTGCGGAACGCCGCCGAGTGGCGCCGTGGAGGCGGAGGTGGGGGACCCGGTGAAGAGGGAGGAGGAGGCGGTGAAGATGGTGCGCAGGGGAGGGCGTGAGGACATGGCGGCGGTGGAGGTGGTGGCGGCGGGATTAGGGGAGGGGAGGGCAGCTGGGGTCTGGGGAATGGGGGCAGGACCGCAGCGCCGGCGCGTCTTGGTGACGAGGAAGCAAGCCGCGGCTCGCTAACCACGGGAGAAAGAAGCCACGGTTTGCTATCGAGCGCCCACACGCGTCGGATGGAGCGCAGGCGAGGGCGCGGGCACGCGGCGGGCGCGGAGCGAGGGACGCGGACGTGGTATGCGCGAGCGAGCGTGAAGTCCCTCGGAAATGATATACGGAGTATTCTAGTTTCTTTTAGTGTACTCCTTTAGCAGTGGTCGGATTGACGAGTCTTTATTAAAGTAGACACGGATGACTTCATCACCTCTACTGCACCACCCAGGTTTCGTGGACGGAGCGGGAGGGGTCTCGTCTACCGCGGCCCCTAGGCACAGCATGACATCGTCTCCCCGAGGTGGTGCGGCAGCACGGTGGGCCCTGCCACTAGCTGCGCCTCCGCACTCGGGCCACCGTGCCATGCGTTAGGGTCGTGGTCCTCGTGGATGTGCCACTTGCGGTTCAGAGGGACCAAAATCATAAAAAACGCAAGGAGCCAGATCTATAAAAAATAGACACGAGAGATCAAATACATAACAAATTCTATGGAATGGGATTGTACGAGACGTAAGGTTCACTCCGTAGTAAAGTAGTCAAACTTTCAAGCAAGTAGTCATATCACATCCTATCAAGCTAGCACAGACGTGGAAATCAATAGGTCTTTTACCTCTTGTATGGGGAATATGCATTGACTTTCCATGTACTAGCTGCAGTTGTTAGTTTTTTTATTTTTACTTAAAATTATACTATAATATCTATTAATTTTTTCTAATCATTTAATTAAAAATAACTAAATAAATAATACAACATTATATTTTTACAAATAAGATAAAAGAATAAGACGCAAAACACAAAAAAAAAATAAAAAAATACCAAAATTTAAGAAAACTAAAATTAAAAAACCAATGTATTCCAAGTATCTTCTAGCTATGAAAACTAGAAGCCAAAGCCATGTAAAGTGGCCTGTAAACTTGGTGTGGAAGTTTTAAAAAATCTTTTGAAAGAAACTATTGCAACATGTACGTGATGTTCTATAACTGCAAATTTAAAGGCAGTGCTCAGCGACGCATTTAAAAGCCACGTTTAGCGACGAAATATACTGTAGCAGCGATGAAAACACTGTAGCACTTTTGTCTTTATTTAATTTTTTTTGTGTTTTTAGTATTTTTTTTGTCTTTATTCCGTTCTAGATTAGTGTGCTGTTTTTATTTTTACATTTTTTAGATTTAATTATACCCTATAAGCCAACTCAGCTACAGTAAAAAAATCAGCTAGCTACAGTAAAATTTTAGCAAAAATCAAAAAACATCGCTATTCCGAACGCCCCTTAAAACTCAAACTCAAACGCTGAAAGAGCCGACCAGGGGTATGAATAGGAGCTACATAAACCCTAAATTTTCTTAAACATTTTTCTTTAAACCTAGAGTACTAGACTCTTGCCCCTTGGCACAGCATCTCCCCGAGGTCTCCTGTGGATCGGTGGCACGGCAGCACGGTGGGCCTTGCACCAGCTGCGCCTCGCAATCGTGCCATCGTGCCATGCTTTAGGCCCTGATCGTTTCGGCTTTTTTCGATTTCAGCTTCTAATTTCAGCTTTTTTTTCACTATTCACTACACTATCCACTAACTCAGCTACAGTAAAATTTCAGCCAGTTATAGTGAAATTTCAGCCAAAAGCCAGAAGCCATCGCTAAAACGATCACCACTTTAGGATGGTGGATGTGCCACTTACGGTTCAGAGGGACCAAAATCATAAAAAAGTTAAGTAGCCAGATCTATAAAAAAAGAGACGTGAGATCGAATACATAACAAATTCTATGGAATGGGATTGTACGGATTTTGAACGTTTATAGCATTGTATACCCTAAAAATTCTAAATGTAGCTCTCTACGCACAAAAATTCCATTTTTAGCCCCCTTAACGACCGCTGGACTCCGGAGAGGCGACACGTGTCCAGTCGTGCGGTCGGGTACCGCACGACTGCACTGTAGCTAAATGGCTTTTTTTTGTTGGTATGTATATTTGTTATGGGTATAAATACAAATTTTATATGGTTTATAGAGTTATATTTAAAATATAATTATTTTTTGATATACAAAATGATGTTTTAAAAAATATGATTTTTATGTAGAGTCTTGTTTACTTTTTTGTAATTACAAAAATTAAGAATTTTTTTTGGTAATGTATTTATGTATACAGTACGAACGAAATTTGTGATATGAAAATTGAGGTGCAAAATTTTCTGAAAGTATTTTCGAAAACTTGTTATGCAATGTAGATAATGTATGTAGGAAATATTTTTTTAGGATTTTTTCAAAATAAAAGGGCAGATAAAGAGTAGGCTGGTCTGTTTGTGACTTTCGTAAATTCTCAATGATATGAAATATGTTATATTGACAGTAATATATTTCCTACATACATTATCTACATTGCGTAACGAGTTTTCGAAAATACTTTCAGAAAATTTTGCACTTTCATATCACAAATTTCGTTCGTACTGTACACATAAATACATTACCAAAGAAAATTCTTAATTTTTGTAATTACAAAAGAGTAAACAAGACTCTACATAAAAATCATATTTTTTTTAAAAACATTATTTTGTATATCCAAAAATAATTATATTTTAAATATAACTCTATAAATACATATAAAATTTGTATTTATACCCATAACAAATATACATACCAACAAAAGAAAATAGCCATCTACAGTACCGCTATAGTGCAGTCGTGCGGTCCCCGACCGTACGACTGAGCTACAGTGCGGTCGTGCGGTCTAGGACCGCACGACTAGACACGTGTCGCCTTCCTGGAGTCCTGCCGTCGTTAAGGGGGCTAGAAATAGAATTTTTATGCGTAAGAGGCTATATTTAGAATTTTTAGGGTATACAATGCTATAAACGTCTAAAATTCAAAGGTTGACTCCGTAGTAAAGTAGTGAAACTTTCCAGCAAGTAGTCATATCTCATCCCTATCAAGCTAGCACCGACGTGGAAGTCAATGGGTCATTTACCTCTTGTATAGGGAATATACGCTGATTTTCATGTGCCAACTGCAGTTGTTAGTTTTTGATTTTTAGTTAAAATTATGATATAATATCTGTTAGTTTTTTTAATCATTTAATTAAAAATACATAATAAATAAAAAACGTAAAACACAAAAAAATACTAAAAACAAAAAACCAAAATTAAAAAACAATATATTCCAAGTATCTTCTGGCTTATGGAAATCAGAAGCCAAAGCCTTGTGAAGTGGCCTGTAAACTTTGTGCGGAAGTTTAAAAATATCCTTTGAAAGAAACTATTGCAACATGTACAGGATGTTCTATGACTGCAAATTTAAAACTCAAACTCGAACACACTTGAAAGATATGAATTTAACATGCATTGGAAAGTAATGGTGCCAAAACAGTGAAAACTACCATTACATTTATATTCATTTTCATATCATACAACTGAGATTGAGTTTGACTTGGAAATTTTGCAGAGCTACAAAAGATCTCTCCATCTTTGTATAATTTTCTTTTGAGAATTTTTGGGAAATTCCTTATAAACTTCACACCAGTCAACACTGATCAAGAAGGGATTCCACACCATATACACCCCTTCTTTACCCTTTCTTTGCAAGTTGCAAGCTTCTTCCAACTTCGGTCAAGAAGAAAAAGACCCCGTGAAAACAAACAAAAGAAAATAAATGCAACGGGCATGAATCAGAAAATTTTGTATTAAATAACCTCTTTTAACAATATTATTAGAATAACCTCCACAATTAATTTTCAAATAACATTTTGGCCATGCCCGTCGGTGGTGTGGCAGCCTGCCCGTCGGTGGCTTGCAAGTAAACTCCGTCAAACCACCAGTGGTAGTGTGGCACCCTTTACCAAAAGAGTTTTTTTGGAATATGTTTGGACTTACTACAAAGAAATACAGACGAATACAATAAAAGAAATACTATTATCTACAAAGAAATAAACTATATACTATTATCTACACCCTTTGCTTCTTATACTATTATCTACACTAAATAAACTATATACTTACTACAAAGAAATACAATAAAAGAAAAAAATTACCTCATAGACGAATCTTTCCCAATACAATAAAAGAAAAAAAATTACCTCACAGACGAATCTTTCCCCCCTCTTCTTCTCCCTTCCTCTTCTCCTTTTTCCCCTTTCTTTCCTCTCCTCTCTTCCTTTCTTTCCTCCTTTCTCTCGCTCGGCCGAGAGAGTGACTGCCACTGCATTGTTTATATAAACCATCCAGTCGTCCGACCGTTCGACGACTGAAAGCTTCTATCGTCGAACGGTTGGGGGACAAAACATATCGTCCAACCGTTGGACGATTGCATTAATGCCGTCTAACGGTTGAATGACTGCATTATTGTTGCCTAATAGTTGGGCAACATATTCCAATCGTCTAACTGTTCGGCGACAGGAGGCTAATTTTGCAAATAATATAATTGCAGGCATATTTTCATTTTTTGAAAAATAAAAATAGATTATTAAAAAAATCCAAATTATCTGCAACCATTGCCCTCTATAAGTCAATTTTTAGTTTGTTAACACTCCTGGAAGCCATTTTATCGTCTAATTACACCGTCGGGTCAGTTTTCCCATTTCCTCATTGGTTTGTTCAAATTTTATCATTTAAAATATTTGTAGGGGTTAAATAACAATGCCAGTGACTTTTACCACCTTTTTGGATTTTCGCAAATAATCAATGGAGAGTGGCACGAGTAGACGAGTAGTCTGTCTGTATTGATCTGGTACGTCTTGTTGGATTAGAGACCTCGCTTTTCCAGTCACATATCTCCGTGGTCGACTGACATATATGGAACCGTCGGCGCCCTGGAGCCGGCGAACGTTTCTTCCGATCGCCGTGTTGCTCTTACTGACGACGATAAAGGTATGCCGGAGCTGCAGCGACGCCGAGCGGCGCGCCCTCCTCCGGTCCATCCAACCACTTGTCATCTCCGAATTCGCCTACAATTGGTCGAACGGGGGCGCCGACTGCTGCGGCTGGGAGGGCGTGGAATGCGGCGGCCACGGCCGCGTCGTGTCGCTGTCGCTCGGCCATCTCGGCATCGGCGGCGTCCTCGACGGCGCGGTGCTTGCGCCGTTCACGGAGCTGGAGAGCCTGGACCTATCGTCAAATGAAATCACCAGTTTTTCAGCTCCTCATCACTCAGGTACCTCGCAGGACCATGTACATCAGAGTTTTTTTTTTTTTTTGAGAGAGAGGTGTAAAGTTGGTGCACTGTCTTATCGTGATAAACGGTTAATTAGACACCTAATCTCGAACCGTATTTATAGTGATGATCCAAGACCCTTTCTTCCCAAGGAGCCAATCAGCCAGAAGTCACTTATTGCTTAATCCAATATTACAATCCTACATTAGTTGTTATTTAATTAATAAGTGGCTTATTCTTGGTGTTAACTCGTCCGAATTTTACGCGGAAGTTTCCAAAAATTCAAACAATTATGGAATTCAATTGGATCATGTTTGGGCAGTATAAAAATGACCAATAGCAGTGCAACAGTGATTTTCACTGTTTTGGCACTATATTGCCTTTCCGTTGCTTGTTAAATCTCATATATTTCACATGGGATTGATCTTGATCTTAAATTTTTGCAAGACCATAGACTATCCCTCCCCAGCTTACATCTAGTAATTTCTTTAAGAATTCTTGGCACTCTGTATATAAGCATCAATGGTATGTCATGTACGTATTAATTATTAGCACATACAACTGATACTTGGTGAGTTCTTAATCGATCCTAGGATTCCGAGGATTAGAGAAGCTCAGTGTACTCAAAGTTTCGGACAACAGGCTGACAGACGAAGGTGTCGCCGTTCTGGTTAAGAACCTGACCGCACTTTCAGAGCTTCATGTAGCCGGAAACCATCTGCTCAGTACAAGCTGGATTTCTAATCTGACGTCTCTCAAGGTTATTGACATGTCCTGGAATAGCCTACATGAGTTCAACGGTATGACTCACCCTCGTTCTACATAATATGTGTCTGTGGTTTGGAAAGCTGACATGCAGATCTAAGCCCTACTTATCATGCCATCGTACTCACAAACCGATGGTATTGTTTCCAAACAAACTAAATGATGTAGACCAAGTGGTGAGAATTGATTTACCACGGCTCCGCACGTTTCGGTTTCAGCTTCTCGCTTTTGGTTTCTAATTCTATGTTCCTTAATTTCATCTTTTTTTTATGTTTTTTTGATTTTTTTTGCCTTTTTTCCGTATTTATTTGTATTGGTCATGATAGGCTAATCTTTTTTTATTTTTAAATTTTTTAAAATTTAATTACATAAAAACTACTATAAACTATAATATATAATAACCTAGCTACAGTGAAAAAAATATATAAGACACAAAAAAAAAAGTTAAGTTGAGCGACGCTTCACGAGCTGTAGAACTCTCCAACCTGATTTGATAGTAGCATGCTTAGGAATGCACGCAAGTGGTGATGGATCACCTTACAATTGCCCAACCACCGAGGATTTCCAATGGAATTTCATAGAATCTGTAATACTTCCTATGAAATTCATAGGTTCCAAATAGAACCTCAGAGCGTCAGATATGGGAGGGTGTAATGTTTTTTTTTTTTTTTTGGTTTAAGGAAGACTGTATTGATGTTAGAAACAACATGTATTTGGTAATCACTTTGTTGTGGTTGGTGCCTATAAAACGACAACTACAAGAGTTCATAATATACTCCACGAAAAAAGGAAACAAAACGAAAAATAATTCAGATTTACTAACTGATTTGTCGGTGAGTATTAGCTATTGTTTTGGGCTAATCAAGTCCTCGTAGGACCCATATTTGGTCCCTCTCACTTCCTGTATTCAAAAACCTTGAATTTCCAGATGTTACACTGGAATTTAAATTGTAGTTCTAATACCCTGATAGATTTTGATCATTGCTTTTTGTGCTAAACTGAAAATTGGTTCTGTTGACATTAAGGATGATCAATGCTAAACCGAACCTTGTAGTTCTGTGTAAACCGTCCCAATTGAGCAATGCATATTTCGATTTAAATTTTAAAGTGATTACATAGTACTTTTATTCAGGTTTCAATACTATATTCTTTCACAGTTTTTACCCGGTGGGTTCGAAAGTGCTTAAGGTGGGCTTATACTTGTACTGTCTACAGTAACTAGTTTTTAAACAATATGTTTTTTCAAAGCGGGGTCAATAGAAAAATTACAATAAAAAGTGTACTGAGTTCAATTGTACCCGCCAAAATTGTATGCAACTATTTCTCTCTACATACTGCCTCTCGCAAACAGTCATAATTCAAATATTTAAGTCATAAACCATCAGCCCAAAAGAACACACCCATAGCCTATAGGTCATAACACTAAAATCGCAGCACTACGGCTCAATTTGGAATGAACTTCAATCAGTAGGCCAAATGCCAAAATATACAAGATACACGTGTAGGGAAATACGTAAAGAACACCCTATACAATATACTAATATTGCACAGCTAATACATGTCTAACACCTCTTTTTGAACTCATGGTGGATCAGAAACATTGAGTTTGGAGAGGTAGAAACTGTGCTGAGCTCTAGTATGTGACTTGGTGAAGAAATTTGCTAATTGAAACTCCAAAGACATATACTGAAGAGCAACCACTTATGCCTGCACCTGTGATGTTAGACCATGGATTTTCATCCAGAATCTTTTGTGTACATCAGCTCTAGTCCCTGGATCAATATCTAGTGCACACAATAACATCACTGAATATCAAATATATATCTCGCAAAAATAAAACTATTATAATAATTATACCTTATAGCTTTTGCCTTACAGAACAACCAGTTAGGCCAAGACCTCTTAAAAATCAGCAGCAGAAATAGAAATAACGACCAGATGGGACTCCCAGGATATGCCCACAAGTAATCGATCGGGGCTCACAATTAAGTTCTTTATCTCTTCATTTTCCAATTTCTCTCGATGCCTTTATACACCAGTAGGGTTTTCTTTATCTTCTTACTGAATGATGATGATTGAGCAAGAGTGAGTGCAAAGGTACTCAGCACGCTATCATACAGAATGCAATTATAATAGATGTATGGCTAAACAAAGAAAGGATTGAGGCTCTCTTCATTTTTCCAGTTTCTCTTGATGCCTTAATACGCTAGTAGGGGTTTTTTTTATCATCTTATTGAATGATAATAATTGAGCAAGAGTGAATACAAAGGTACTTAGTAAGCCACACATAGAATACAATTATAATAGATGCAGAGTTGAACAAAGAAAAGCTTTTATTTGCAGAAAGCCACATTTTGAAATAGAATACATAACATACAAAACTTGAGACTTACCATTTTAATTAAAACCAGTTGCAATAAAATTGAGTAATCGTTAACTAATACTAGTGAAGGCTCCAACCTCCTGCTAACAGAGAGTGGCTCCAACCACTGGGCATTATATTTTCATCAGGCTCCTACCCACAATTTCCACTAGCTACAACCATGATAATTCAAAACTCCGGGTTGCTATCCGGCTGTTCAATTCCTCCCACAACTTATTTTGTAAAATAGAGACTATATCAAGCAAGTTCCTTTGTCCACACTTGACTGTGGGTACGGTTGTTCGAACAGTTTTAACTCTGCAGAAGTTGTACACTTTACCCACAAGACACCTTCAACTTGATATATTCCACACACTACCCTAGACATGCAGATCAAGAAGATCATTACAAGATCATTTCAATGCCTCTCCCTAATATTTACCTACTCATTGGGTTGTGCCCCTCGCTCCCACAAGGAACCTTCGTTGTGTCGAAATTATTCCCCACTTCGACAGGTAATAATGGTGCTCTTCCACCATGTAGTGTACAATCTCACCGCCGCAGCAAGATTGACCTACCATACTTCCTCAAGTGGTTCACATGCTCACTTGCACTAGTCTGCAGCATAAATGCTAGGGATTGCCAAAGTATCAATCAGGTCGTGTCCATTATAGACTTATGGTTGCACTGTTTTACCCAGGAGGTCATCACAAGATTCAGTACTTAATTGACTCAGGCAGAACTTCCACATTCCCAGATCTCTTGCTCCATTCGCACTAGCCCAACTTACCATCTACCCAAATTTAAAACAATTTGTTTGAGTTTTTGGTTTTGAACATCTTTTCTAGGTTCAACATACCAGCCATTTTCACCCAATGGCTACCCCAATCAAGCTTTGATTTTTGAATGGTGTTAGGGCAAATTAATGCCCACATGTCATTGTATCGAAGTAAGGCTAAGGCCATGTATAATAGTGTGATGTCAACTGTCTATAAACCATACCACGTAGAACACAAGATAATGTGGAGGAGAGAGGAAGAGCATAGATAATTGGGTTGTCTATTATACAGTAGTCGACTATAATACAGTAAATAAGACACATTATGTCATAGAGAAACTGTCTATAGAAACATGCAAAAAAGATAACATATTGTATGAATTGTCTTTAGTGTTATCTATAGATAACATGGAGGATATTATAGACTACAGTTGTCTATATTATTGTACATGCCCTAAGTATGTCACTTAGATACGGACTTATCAACTAGTATGCACAACATTAATTTCTAGAGTAACAAGGTGATATGTCCAAAGCCAAAGAATGGAATTTAATACCACAATTAATATCAAGGCATTAACTATAAGCTAACGGTAACATAAAATTTGTACTCCTTCTGTCCAAGTTTATAGGGCGTATTGTTTTGAATGATCTTATCCATAAATATAATGCATATTTCATATTATAATGTAAAATTAATGGCATGTTTTCTCTATACCCTTAATAAATATATAGCTTTACTTTATATTCTCTACATATATATATTGAATATAGTACTTAGAGATAATAATTATAGATAGTCTAGTCATTTTCAACATCTTCGTTGTCTATATACCAAGAGAAAATACACCTTATAAACTTAGACGGATGGAGTGCTTTAAAGTAAAGCATGGATTTGATAATTTAAAATAAAATAATTTGCATTTGAAATGTTAGTCTACAACGATTAAAGTAATGACTTGCCTTGCTCAATTTACTGTGAGTCTTATTCTTGATCTAAGTCTTGATCTTGGTCTTTATTTCGATCTTGATCTCACTTGAACTACTCCTTCGAGACACCAAACTCTAATTATGCCAAAAAAAGACCGAATTCAAATAGCACTCAAATAAAATAAAAAATAAAAAATTTGTAATGTCTCAAAAAATGCAAATATAAGTTTATTGTATTGGAAATAAATTTTGTTATATTTTTGAGCATGTTCCCAAATTCAAATAGTGCATTTTGAATAAAATAGGGTCACTAAAAGAATTTTGCAAATGAAGTTTAAAGCTAACAAAATCTTGAAAACATCACACAAGAATCTACACTTTGTCAGGATGTTACACAACAATTTTCATAAATTTTGGAACTCATTTAATATACTTAACAATTTCCCAAAGTCTCTTTGTAAAATAGAAATTGAAAAATAAAAAAAATCATCTCATTGGTTTTGGGCCGAAATGGCTCTGCCCACTACTGTATGCACAACTCCGGTCCACTCCAGCTCATACTCACACCTTCTCCCTCTCTCTCTCACTGACGCATTGGGCCCGCACATTAGCTGCCTCCTTCCACCTCATGCCTGTTAAGAAATCAATAAAAGAGTAGATGAACGGTAATGCAATCCACTACCACAATTGCCAATAACAATAGATCAATCACGAGAGACACCAATAAGAGAGAACACCAGAATAGCCTTTATTAATTCTCATATCTGTTTTATATGGTACAATACCTCTCTATTTATAGTCTAAGCCCACTAAGGGTAATTCGGGTATTTACCCACATTGGAACCTTCTAGGTTTTGTAACACTCCTCCTTGGAGGAATATCATGGTATGCACATGGCTCATCAAAAACTCCTCTTAAAAACCCAGAGAAAAAAGGGATAGAGAAAAGAGTAGATTGCATCCGTTCCTTGTGACACTTGTTGCCCCATTAAAAATGTTTACATGAGAAAACTTCAAAAAAAACTGACAAAAAGAAAAAGAGTATAACATTTAAATCTTCAGAATCATGTAAGTCTTCTGACCTTACATATGGGCTATGGTTCAGGGATTCACTCCCCCTGAACCTTGTAATTCTCTAAATCGTCACATACCTATGCCTCGAATGCATTTAGGGAAACTAGAGACTAGGATTGATTTTATGAATAAATCTACTATATTATCATAAAACTTAGCTTGTAATACTTTTATCTCTCCGTTCATTTGAAGCTCATGAGGATAAAAGAATTTAGGAGCAATATGCTTTGTGATATTACTCTTAACATAGCTTATTTGTATCTGTGCAACACAAGTGGTATTATCTTCATAGATAATAGTGGGGTCATTAATGGTGCTAATGCCATATGACTTCTGAATACGGTTAACCATTCGTCTAAGCCAAATACATTTCTGTGAGTCTTCGTATAATGCGATTATTTCTGAGTGGTTTGTAGACGTAGCTATCAAGGTCTGCTTGAATGACCACCAACAAATGGCTATACCACCACAAAGAAATACAAAGCCTATCTGGGATTTCGCATTATGTGGATCAGACAGACATCCTGCACCTGTATATCCAACCATAATCAAGTCTTGGTTTTTCGGGTAATATAATCCAAGATCTTATGTACCTTAAAGATACCTGAGTAAGGTTTTAATACCAGCCCAATGTCTTCGGATTGGAGCTATGCTGTGCCTAGCTAGCAAGTTTACTATAAAGGTAATAGCTGGCCTCGTGTAGTTAACCAGGTACATTAGTGCCCCAATGGCACTTAAGAATGGGACTTCTGGTCCAAGAATTTTCTTATTTTCCATCCTTGGTCTAAAAGGGTATTTATCCGCTTCTAGGGATCGAACCACTATCGGTGTTTTCACTAGATATGACTTATCTATTTTAAATTTCTCTAAGACCTTCTTGGTATAAGAGGATTGGTGTACTAAAACTCCTTTAGGAAGATACTCTAGCTGCAGGCATAAGCAAAACTTAGTTTGGCTTAAGTCCTTTATTTCAAATTTTTTTAATAAGATAGGAACTTACTTTCTTTATGTCCTCTATTATCCTGATGATATTCAGATCATCGACATATACTGAAATAATACAAAATTCATTGTGAGATTTCTTTATGAATACATAAGGACAGTCTTCACTATTAGTGTATCCTTTCTTCAAGAGAAATTCACTAAGTCGGTTATACCATATTTTACCGGACTATTTTAAATTGTACAACGACTTTTCCAACTTGACGCTATACAAGTTTTGATTCAATTTATCCTGATCTGGAATCTTTACTCCTAAGATTTTTATATAAATATTCGAATCAAGTTACCCATATAGGTATGTGGTCACTACATCCATTAATTGCATACTTAAATTCATACCTGCAGCAATTGATATCAAATATCAGAACGTTATCCCACTTATGACAGGAGAATATGTTTCATCATAATCAATACCGGGTCTCTGTGTGAACCCTTGTGCCATAAGTCTCGCTTTGTATATCACCACCTCATTATTTTTTATTCTCTTTCGAACGAAAATCCATTTGCATCCTATAGGGAATACCTTAGGCGGTGTTGGGGCTATCGGGCAAACACTTTTCTTTTATTCAGCAAGAGTAATTCTGCCTCAATTGCTTCTTTCCATTTACCCTAGTCTGAATGCTTCTATCATTCAGCTAAGGACTTTGGTTCTTGATCAGTTCAAAGTTTCTCGCAATCTTTGAGGCGAAATAGATGTTGGCAGCTATAGTTTCTCTCTTATATAGTTCTCCTGACTCAACAAAATTTGTAGATATTTCTTCATTTATCGCATCCAGCTCCTCGTGATTTCCCACAATGATGGAGTCTGGTTGTTCTGAAATCACAGTATTAGTTTGTGCACGCACAATTGTACTGGGGTTATGATCTTCAGGACCATTTCCTTCAGGAGTTTTCTCAACTTCAGGTTGAGTCTCTTCAACTGATACGGGAGATGTCTAATTCTCATTTAGTTTCGTTTTCTACGGATGCCTTCGCGGAATTAAGGCCTTATTCTCCAGTGCTCTCCCCCTCTTCACATGAGGGGTTGGAGTGGTTTGGGTATCCTTCTAGGGTATTTTCACTCTCCCAGAGCATTTATTGCTGGTATGTAAGACTTTATCACTCCCTTCTGATCAGTGAAGGCATCTGGCAAATTATTTGTAATTTGCTACAGGTTTATTATTCACTGAACTTCTAGTTCAATTTCTGTAGTTCGTGGATCCAGGGCCTGAATGCCTGAGGCATTCCAATCTTTTTCTCAGTATTTATCATCATTTAGATACTTTTCTCCTCCTAATGCCGGGAAATTATCTTGATCGAAGATGCAATCGATGGGCTATAAACATGTCTCCCGTGGTAGGTTCAAGATATTTAATAATCGACGGGGACTCAAAACCAACATATACTCCCAACTTCCTGTAGGGGCCCACGGTTGTTCATTGTGGTGGTGAAATTGGTACATATACAGCACAGCCAAATTTTCGCAAATGAAAAATACTTGGTTCTTTTCCACGCACTGGTTGTAAGGGGGAAACTTGATGGTATGTAGTTGGTCTTAAATTTATTAGTGCTGCTGCATGTAACACTGCATGGCCCCATCAGCTGGTGAGGAGCCTACTATTCTGCAGTAAGGGTCTAGTAATCAGTTTAATTCTTTTGATAATGACTCTGCAAGGCCATTCTGAGTGTGAACATGTGATTCAGAGTACTCTATCTTAATGCCTAAGGCTAAACAATAGTCATTAAATGTCTTAGATGTAAACTCACCGACATTGTCCATTTGAATAGATTTAATTCTTTCATCTAGAAAGTTTGCCCTTAATCTGATAATTTGAGCTATTAGTTTAGAAAAGGCATGGTTCCTAGTAGATAGTAGGCATACATTAGACCACCTAGTAGAAGTATCTATTACCATCATAAAATATCTAAAAGGGCCCGACAAGAGTTGAATGGGTCCACAGGTATCATCTTGTATTCTTTCTAAAAAAATAGGTGATTCCGCCTCTACTTCCAGGTAATAAGGTCTAGTAATGAGCTTTCCTTTGGCACAGGCTAGGCATAAGAAATCTTCAAAAGATAGAGTTTTTAAGTTATGACTAATAGAGTTGCTTATTATTTTTCTCATCATACCTACCTCAGGATACCCTAAGCGATCATGCCAGATCATAGAAGGTTCTAAGGCTTTATATTCTATTTTCATTGCTACATATTCTTCAGGTTTTATATAGGTGTAATATAACTCGGAGGAGGAGGGAAGTTTTTCAACCATTCTTTTTTATCATCGTCAGATTTGGTCAAGGGGAGGTATTTTACACCACCCTTATTTTCTGTCTCGATATGGATATCATTCAAGCGAATATCCTTGAAACTCAATAGGGTACACTTTGATTCGGGATACAGGATAGCATCCTCAATTACTATTCGGGTACCCATAGGGAGAATAATTGTGGCTTTTCTAGTGCCAACAATTAGAGCATCGCTTCCGACAATAGTCATGACATTTCCCGTTTTCTTTGTTAACGTATAGAAATACTTTGTTTCCCTTAGTATCGAGTTGGTGGTTTCACTATCTACTAGACAAATCTCTTTCTGCGCCATTAGATTTGATGAGTTGTTCTATATAGAACATAATATAATCAAATAATAATTCAATAGGAATAAAATTCTAAAAGAATAGGCAATTTATTTTATTCATTAAATAATGTTCGAATCCTAAACAATTAATGCTTCATAAGAGCATCAACAATCCACTGTTCTTCTGGAATAACCTAAACTGATAAAGCACATTTAAGAAAAATATGACATCTAGAGTTGCCCGAGGAGACAGCCTATGGCCTACTGCAGGTCGCCATATATGTCAGCCTCCATGTGATCATCTCCTATTGTAGCAGCAAGCTCCATTACTGCACTCAGGGCATCATTATTATCAGCATCATGCTGATCAATAAAGTGTGTCTCTGCAGCCTTGTTCACTGGTGTCTTCTTGCCTTTGGCAACTGACTCTTGGTATAGCTCCACCAGATGCTTTGGGGTACGGCAAGTGCGGGACCAATGGTCCATACAACCACACATGTAGCAAAGCGAAGGAGGATAGGCCTTCTTGCCACCCCAAGTTTGGCTTCTATTGCTTGCCTCTCCTTTGCCCCATCTAACGGGGCTTGCCATTGCCCTTCTGCACGTTCAGTTTCTTCCACTGTCCACCTCTCTGCATAGGGCCTTTTCCGCGGCTCTAGCTACCACTAGTCTTTTGGGAATTATTGTGTGCTTCTGGCAGTGGCTATGATCCAGTGGGATGAGTCTGATAGTTCTTCATCAGTAACTCATTATTCTTCTCTGCCTTAAGAAGAGTGGTAATCAGCTCTAATTACTTCTTGTACTTGGTCTGATGATACTGCTGCTGGAGTATCCTGTGAGTAGGGTGAAAGTGCTCAAAGTCTTATCAATCATCTCAGCATCTGTGATCTTTTGGTTACAGAATCTGAGCTTAGCAACAAGCTTGTGAATAGCAAAATTGCATGCAGACACCTTCTTGAAATCCTGAAACCTGATGTTGGTCCACTCAAGCTGTGCTTCAGGCAGCATGATGGATCTCTGCTGATCATACCTCTCTTTCAAAGAGTTCCATAGTGTCAGCGGGTCTTCTTCCAGAAGATACTCAGACTTTAAGTCTGGGTGGATGTGGTGTCTCAAGAAGTGTAGCGTCGCACATTTGATGGCATCAGGAATGGCGGGAGCCCCAACTGCTGGTTGAGTTATGGCGGTGCCGAGGAATCTGACCGTCAAGTTGATCTTAGCATCCATGGCCCATGTGAGGTAGTTGATACCATCCATGATAAGCTCGACAAACTCCTTCTAAGCGATGTTAGAGATTTCCTACATTATTCATGCATAATTCTAAATTTACTAAGGTAAACAGTATAAATATTGCTAAATCAGTAAGGTGTGGAATTTATCTATTCAGCAGATATTATTTAGGATTTTTCTAGCAATTTTAACAATTTTCTGCTAATTAATAAGTAATTTTCAGAATCACTAAATAAGCAGAAATGAAATGCTAAAATAAAATAATTTTAGAAACATAAATAATAATACCACAGGATAACTAGATTATAATGAAACTTAAATAATCTAGAAAATATAACATGTGGGAAGAAATTCTATCTACTAAACTTAATTGCAATTATGAAAAACTTTAGGGTCAAATTTTATAATTATTTTCAATTTTCAGTAGACTTGTTTAATTTACCAAAAGTTCAGGGACTTATTTGTAAAATTCTGCTTGCCTTTTTATTTCTTTGGGCTACTTTCGGCCCATATGGCCCATTTCAACCGGTGGCTAGGGTTAAAAACCCGCCATCGGGCTTCCTCGCAACGGCAGCCACAAAAGCGCACGGGCAACCGAGTCTTCAATCGAGCGCGAGATGTTGGCCGGCGATGGCTTCGGAGTGGCGGTCGATGGTAGCTTTGGGATGGGGGCCGGATTTCCCGAGCGGCAGCGTGTGCTTCGGGCGCGGGAGGTCGGCGCAGCGAGCGGCTACCGGGAGCGGGAGATCAGCACGACAAGCGGCGGCTGGGCGTGGGAGATCAGCGATGCAATCGTCGGCCGGCGCAGGAGGCCGGTTGGGGGGGCAGGCGACTTCAGGCGTGGGGTGGTGCCTGTCCCTGATGGTGAACTCAAGCATCGGTGGCGGCCGCTGAGGCGACAACCATCGAGCAGCCACGGCAGGATGTTTGTGAGATTCAGCTGGGCGGCAGAGCTCTCGAGGCGGCATCGGCCGTTGGGTGGCTACGGGATTCGGCTGGTGCACCGGATCTATTGGGGCAGTGTCGGTCGTCGGGGCCGAGTTTGGGTGGTGGCGGCTGTCAGAGTCGAATGCATGAAGTTCGGCACTCTGCTTCGGGCGAATGCGCGAAAAAGGTCAGCGGTCGGTGGCAGCTTCTGCGGCGATGCCGGTGGCTTCTAGCCAGGGTCGGGTGGTCGCGGGCGCAGAAGAAGTCGACTTCGAGCGCAGTCTGTTTGGACGGCTGCGGCCATTTCTTCAATCATGGTGTGTGGAAAAGGCCAAGCTGGTGGCGTCGGTGGGTTAGCGCACAGCGGCTGGGTATCTAGGTGTGCTCCGGGTGTGGAGCAACACCGGCTTCGGGCGGTGGTGCCGGAATCTGGTGGAGGCACCGTGATATGGGCGCGATGGATTCCAATGGTCAGCGTTTTTGGCCGGCCGAGGTTGTACAGTGACTTCAAGCACCGAGCCTGCCTCAAAATCTTTTCAATTCTAATCTAAGATTTCAAACTGATCTAGAACTTGGTGATCAATCGACTGCATTCTAGATCTAAACCATTACATATCAATCTACTGCTAGGAATAATTACTACAAGATTGATCTAAACATGGTATTGCTAGATAATATTAAATCAATCTAGATTGAAAAATATGAACAACAATGCATAATAGATCAGTTAGAGATTTGCATATCGTACACCTCATAGAGCTTCGTGCTGATAACATATTAAGAAATCAATAGAAGAGTAGATGAACGGTAACGCAATCCACAACCATAATTGCTAAGAACAATAGATCAATCATGAGAGATACCAATAAGAGAGAATATCAGAATAGCCTTTATTAATTTTTATATCATTTTTACACAGTATAATACCTCTCTATTTATAATTTAAACCCACTAAAGGTAATTTAGATATTTGATCATACCAGAACCTTCTAGGTTTCATAATAGCGCCCACGGCAAGTGCCACTATGGCCAGCTCCGCCTCACACCACTGCGTTCACGCCCGTGACCCCCTCTCCTCCACTCCCTCTCGATCGCTGCGCGCTGGGTCCCTGACCCCACGCCTAGGCTCTGCTCTCCACCTCGCTATGGGAACTCAACCAATTTCATGTAAGATCCTAGGGTATTAGTATCAGTAAGCTAATAAACACTCATCAATATGCCTTTGTAATAGCTGCTAGTCTCATCATATTTTCTTATCAAAATTCATGCAATGCAATTAGCAATGCTGTGCAATATTTTTGTTATTTACAAATACGCAAGCCATTACAAGATTGCATAAGTACTCGCTGTACCGTGTGGGTGATACAGGACAGGATGACCCCTTGCTTAATTATTACTTATGGCTTTCTAGAACATCTGTAATTGGTTCAAGAGTCCCACTCAGTTAGAGAAAAATTTTTTTTCCACGAAATCGTAAAACTCAAGGTTATTGGAAATGAAGCAATCCTCAGCAGACCACTAATGAGGCCCTTCAAACAAAATAAAGACTACCAATGAAGCTGTTCATGTTTGCTAAATATAGCTGTATCATGCTCTGAGAATCAGAGATACTTCATTGAAATTGGATTGATTTAGTTTAAGCTGAGGAAACTGAAGTCATGGTAATGTTTTGAAATACTCTGAGTTTGTGGTAAGTTTTTTTTACACTCTTATGGTAGGTTTTGAAATTGGAAGCCTATTTGTACCACATTTTTCATATATTTTTCGAAATTCATGTTCCAAAATTGAAAGAAAAATTCTAAGGTCAAATATCTTGAAGTAAACAGTTGATTTCACTTAACTTTGACATTATGAAGTCTCACACTAACATTTATGGCTTGTTGCAATTAACACAGGTATATGTGGCCTCCATCAACTAAAATACCTAGACCTTCATTTCAACATGCTACGTGGAACCATCAACCCATGCTTGGGGAAACTTCAGCACCTCACATACTTGAACATGGGGACAAATTTTCTCACAGGTGAGATTGGACCGAACTTGCTAAGCAACTTAAGTCAGATAGAAACTATACATCTTGCAGAGAACAATCTCACTGGAACTTTCATCTTGTCCTCTCTGGCTAACAACTCCAAGCTGCGCGACATCATCCTCTCAAACAACCACCAACTAGAGATAGAAACTGAGCTCATAAGATGGACACCGTTGTTTCAGTTGGAATTCTTGAATCTAAGCAATAGCATCGTCAATAAGAGAAGCAATGGAATAGTCCCAACTTTTCTGTCCACTCAAGTGAAATTCTCTGGGATTGATCTCTCCCTATGCTCGCTCCAAGGGAGAATCCCATCTTGGCTGTTTTACAATCTGTCATATTTCCTCTTGCTGCGTAGTAACAACATGGATTTCCTTGACACTAATGGACTCGGTGGCAACATTACCTCACCAGTGGAGGTGCTTGACTTGTCTGACAATGAGATATCAATGGCAATGCCAGCCAACTTTGGAAGCCTTTTCCCATCGTTGCAGTACTTGGACATGTCTTCCAACAGGTTGTATGGTGGAATTCCATCGCTAGCAGAAGCTACATCATCGTTGCAGGTGCTTGACATGTCATTTAATAGACTCAATGGGGAGATATCGCCAACGCTAACAGGGAATGCATCCATATTAGCATCACTTGTACTCTCCCACAATGACCTGACAGGGCCTATGCCACCCTTCCACTGGAGACTTGGAGAGTTGATTCACCTTAGCCTCGAGAATAATCGATTATCAGGTGGCTTGTCAGCATTGCTTCCGAATTGCACCAACCTCGAGACTCTCAATGTGAGGAACAATCGTCTATCGGGCGTCATCCCAGCAGGCCTCCTGAAGTTTCAGAAGCTTGGCGCAATCCTCCTTGGAGGAAACCTCTTACACGGTGGTATTCCTTTGGATCTTTGTTTCAACAACTATCTCCACTTCATAGATCTTTCCAACAACCGATTCTCTGGGAAGATACCAGATTACTTCTCCAACGATTCCTGGACCAAGTTGCCAATGTACTACGATGAAGACCCATTCATTGGCAATGTGACTCAGCAGAGGCCAGTCTGTCGACTTCACAACCAAAGGGGAGAGTTTGACCTACATGGGTGAGCCTTTGGAGCTCATGACAGGCATTGACTTCTCCATGAATCGTCTCTCTGGCACCATTCCTACCCGGATCGGGTTCCTGAGGCAGCTCAGATCACTGAACTTATCACATAACGTCCTTACCGGCCCGATACCCGACACTTTCATGAACCTGCAGGACATGGAGAGCCTGGATCTCTCATACAACCATCTCAATGGGAGCCTCCCAGTGCAGCTGGCCAACCTCTCCTCCCTGTCCTCACTCAGTGTCGCTTACAACAATCTATCCGGTGAGATCCCCTTCGAGACGCAGCTTTCTACATTCAACAAGACCGCGTTTGAAGGGAACGAAAACCTCTGCGGAAAAATTATTGACAAGACTTGCCCAACGAGCCCCGACCATGAGAAACATGGAGATGATGGTGAGATGCGTCGGCCGTCGATGTCGACAGATACCATGGACGCGCCGCTGCTCTACTGGTCCTTCGTTGCTGGGTCCTTTGCACTTGGATTCTGGGGCATTGTGGCGCTGCTAGCATGGAACGCAGGTTGCAGGAAAAGACTATTCGCCTTGATAGATGCGTGCATGTATAAGCTTGGTTGGTATCTCGTGCCTTGAATCTTGAGCACCATTAGAGCTTTTTTTTTCATGTTTTTTTCTTGGCATTACGGAGGAAGCGACGTGGAGCTACTTGTGATGTCGTAAGTTGCAACTAAATTCTTGAGATGCGTCACTGTAGCAATCTATTAAGATACTGTTCTGTATGTGAGATGCCAGAAGTCCAGCTACTGGACACATACATGGCCTGTATATTCAGGGCCTATTTGGATCGCTCTGTTGCCTTTGTTGTTCGCCTGTTTGAGGAATCATTTGCGCGAAGGTCAGTCTAGGCCGTATTCGGGGAGTTTAAGCTTCAGCGTAAAGAAGTGGAAAATAGATTGCTCTGCAAAAAGAAAATACCGAGGTCACCGAGACCTGGTATTTGGGTAAAAAAAACCGTCCGAAATTTTCAAACAAAGTCTTGAATTCAAACGAAATTCGTACAAAAAACAATAAACCGCCATAGGAAGAGCGAAGGGGGAGGGAGAGGACCTCGCTGGTGAAGAGGGTGGCGTCGAGGATACTCCGGAGTAGTCTGTCCTCGATGTCCGGTGACGGCACCTGCGGCAGCGATCCTGCGGCGGGGAGGAGCAGTTGAGCACAGAAAAAAGAATAGGAGAGGATCTGGTTCGTGCAAGGAATTGATCTGCGGTGCACTTACGGCGGAGATCGATGGCGACGGCTGGGTGACCGGAGGGTGAGACGAAGACAATGGCTGCAGCGAAACGGGGTAGAACATAGGGGACCATTGCCGCGGCCGTAACGGGGAGGAGGAGAGCAGGAGCCCAGGCGGTAGGCTAGAGGAGGCGGTGGGAGCCGAAGCCGTTTCGCGGCGGCGGCGTGTGAACGAGGGGATAGCTTTGTCGGCGGCGGCGTATCGCGTGACTTGCGTCTGAGCGGCGGTAGGGTCGAGAGAGATGGAGATTAGTGAGGCAGGGTCTGACGTGCGGGTCCCACAGGTAAACAACGAAAAACGGAAGAGCAAAAATGACAACAATTATGTGCCGTTCTTTGCTGCTGATCCGGGTAGAGACAAGAAGAGATTTGCTGTTATTTACTTTAACTGACACAGGTAATGCTACTGTTCTTGGAATTGGGGTTCTTACATGTACCTGCGCACTACTCTAAAAAGAATGATTCTTTGCTATTTGTAGGACTGTATAGAAATAGAGAGCCGTGAATGATGTGTTTAAATTTTCTTTAATTATCCGTCAATTCTTAAGTTCAATATCTACGAGCAGCTATGACGATTAAAAACTTAAATTTCTAAAAATTGTTATACTACAGTAATTTCAACCCTGTGAACAGTAAATTCAATACTATTTCAAAAACAAAAATCCACAAAAATTTTGATACATAGATTTAAAATACTTGAAATTTGAACCAAGGTTAGATCATTATCTTAGACACCTATCTCAGCCAAAAAATTTGAAAGAATTTGAGAGAATTATGATCTTTTGATTCCTGAAGCACTACTGCATCAAAACCGGTCTAAAATCTAAAATTGAGTTCACTCTTAAATCAAAATTCCAGATCACTTAAAATTTGGTATACACCTTCTCTAGGATATCACAAAGTTATTTCAATCAATGATCAAGAAAATCATTGGTAAAGTTCTGACCTTTTCTATTTTAAAGAATGTTGTACTAAAAGGATCAAAAACATAAAACGATAAATATGTAGTCAATATGGTTTTAAATATATTCCTACATATCACAATAAGCTAGAATACCAAAGAAATTGAGATAGAAACAGCTAGACAAAAAACACTCGGAGAGGCCAAAAAGAGCAAAAACTAGATTTCTTTATGAATTTACTATAAAAGTGGCTAGATGGGTGAAGATTGTTTTTCAAATATTATTTTCATCTTTTACACGTCCTTCGCATAACAAGATCAAGAAGAGGGGGAGAGAGAGAGGAGGAGGAAAAACTAATTAAATCAAGAGCAAATGAATCAACACTTTTCCCTTCGAGCGAATGCTTTGCCCTTGCCTTTGTCGGGATTACAAGGCTTCTCATCACCCACGATCATGACTTTATTTGAAGAATCTACTAGAGACTTGTGACTCTTTGTCTTGCTCTTGGATTTCTTCTTCCTCTTTCCACCTTCACCTTCCTCCTTTTTGCCTCGATCGGCTCGATCAAGTGTTTTCGTCTATTCGACTACCTCGGAGGTAGCTGTGTATCGATCAGCCATCTACACAAGCTAGTATTGTACCGCATAGAGTTGTAAATTATGCAAAGTAATTTTCATTTCTTACTTATAAAGCTTAGTTCATTAGAAAGTTACTTCCTATAATTATCCCTAAAGAGGTCGTTAGGGATAGAAACGGATTGAATAGACTCGAATACGAATACGAACATTCTCAAATATGGATACGAACATTCTCAAATATGAATACGAACATTCTCAAATACGGATTTTGTTTACCATATTCGTATTTTCTCAGATATGAATATCGGATAAAACGGGTTATGTAAATACCACAACGAAGATGCATATGTTTGTGTCAGCAATTGATACTTTAAAAGTAGTTTAGTGGGCTGTAAGATGCCAAGATTGGGACACAGAATAATTAAATTGAACGAATCTTACAAGAAGTATCTAGCGCACTGGTTATTCCCACGCGCCTGATCTATGCGCTAACGACCTTTATTTGGAACACACGAGTTCTGTAGAAATTTTGTAGAGAAGAAAACATGCACCGTATAAAACTGTATTCTCAAAACGATATAGCCTTTCCCCATCAATGTACCATCCAGATACCAAACTTACGAAATAAAACTTTGGCTCGATCAATATCAGAATATATAGAGTTATTTCAGGTCGGTATGACGAACCGCAGCGGGATTACATTTTCTTTATTTCCATGCATATGAAAGTCAAGTTTTCAATGTAGCTTTCGCCAGATTGTTCTAACTCCATTATTCAAACGAACATAAGGTACACACATACATTCAACACTGCATTACGGATACACTACTTGGAGTTGGAATGACACATGCATGCTTCGTTTCATATAAAATTCGACTTTTATTTTAGCCGATCTCGATCCAGTATATATGAATTAGGAGACGTTGGAATAGAACTCTTCAATTATGATGCGAACTGCAATTGGGATCCGAACCCATTGATCACCTCCATCGTGCCACGCCAAGCTTCCAAACGTGTAGTCGCCTTGAATCTTTCAAGTCGCCTTGAAGGTCACCTTGAAGCTCTGCACCCTCCTCTCCTTGCGGAACACCAACACCGGCGGCTCGACGGACATCTCGACGCCGGTGGGAGGCTGGAAGAAGGCCTTGTACACCGCATTCGGCTGGCCGACGTTGGTGACGGTGCGCACAACGGTCTCAGACATCTTCAGATTAGGAATCGCGATCGATGGGAGGTTCAGGTCTGGCAAAGATGATTTAGGAGTTGTGCAGCTGCCGTTTGAACCTAATCCTCCCATGCAGTTGAAGAAGTTGAGGTAATCCGATGCACTGATGTCGTATATGAGGCCTGGATCAGCTGCCTTGATTGGATTCACAAACCCTGCTCCATAGTCAAAAGGATCGGCAATCTTTGCTCGATATCCATGTGCTTGTATTGGGATCCCATTGTTGTCGGTGGTAAGAGCTGCGAGACAGAATGTTTTGAGATATTAAGCATCTATTGACTTGTTCTTAATTGGTGCAACAATCTCAGTGATGTGTACAGCAAGCCCATTTGAAACTTAATTTTTCAGCCCGTCCAAAATTCACGCAGTTGTTAATTACCGGTTGTCATGAGTGCGATTTGGTCACGGTGGTGACCGGTCAGGATGTAGCGATTTGAGCACGGCGGCGATCCGGATACATGAGGGCAAGACATGGATGTTCCAGAGGTAAAATGGTAGAAAGCACCTAGACTTTTGTAAGGAGGAATCTGCGGTGCAGCGGCTAAAATGGAAACCCAGTGCAGCAATATCAGTCATTAATGCATAAGTACAACAACTATATATGTTAGTGCCTGAATAAAAGCATTAGGATTAATAATTACGCACTTAATTAATTACCTTGAGAACCCCAGGATAGGTAGGGCTAGGCCCCCTAGAAGAGAATGTTGCTATCTTCGGTGCAGGAACTCCAGTTCCAATCGTTGTTCGAGTAAAAGATATCTTTACTTTTAGGCTATCAGAATCGTACCTGTTATTATTTGCACGGGAAAAGGAAAATGACTATCAACTGAAACCTAGAAAAACTATAATTAGCCCCAAATTATGAAGAAAAGGAAGAAGTTGAGAAGTTAAGGAGTGATATCTATATACATAAACTTACTGTGTGCCGTACTGCAAAATCTGGTTGGAGATCTCGAAGTCGACGGCAACACATGGAAGCGAGTTGCACGCAGTTTTTCTTTCCAAGGAATCGATGAGGGCGTCTGTGTTATGCTGTGAGAATATGATTCCTTTGCCTCCATTTTTGGCCAGAACTGATGCGACCTCGTAATAGGCGCGGGGTTCTGCAGGCGGGCCACAGAAGATGACCACCCCCTCTATGGCCGCGCCGAGGCTGTTGAGCAAGGATGCGTTGCACGCGACCCCCTCTAAGACCCCAAGTTCATGCAACTCCTCGTCGTCATTCGCCCGGCCTTCTATGCCCGCGAACAAGGATTGCCCCTGTAATAATAAGCATGCATCCATCAATCGTTCATATGGAAATTTTCTTTTATATATACAAAAGAAATAGACACCAATGCAACTAATTAAGTTCCTGTTCTTTTCAGCTTAGGGCTTTTGTGAACAAATAAACATGACAGTTCCTTCATCATCTTTTTGAAGCGATTCATCAGAACAACCTTTACAAAGTGGTTTATCGATATTCAATTCATTTGCGTAAGAGCTCATGTTAGAACCATAAATCATAAGCTATAGCCATAAGCCACCATTCACAGTTAAAAAGAAACCACCCTAATATTGATGTGCGTACCACAAGCTTCTAGTTGTTCCCGAGAGTGATAGCCGTGGAGAACTGTCGATCAACCGTAGTTGCTGCAACGGTGAGTAGCCATGGCGATGAGTTCTCAACCGTTTGCGCGGTAGGTCCATCGTTTCCAGCTGCATACACGACTGTGATGCCGTTCACGACGGCGTGCAGCGTGCCCGGATTCTCTGTCGGGCCGCCGAGGGACAGCGACAGGATGTCAACGCCGTCGTGGATGGCGTCGTCAATGGCTTTCAAGATGCCCGCATCAGAGCAGTGAGGCAAGGACGCACCCCAACAAACCTTGTAAACAGCTATCCGGGCGCGAGGGGCCCCACCGCGGGCTGTCCCGGCCGCCAGCCCGCGAAAGCTAACATTGTGGACGATGTTGCCGCCGGCCGTCGAGGCTGTGTGGGTGCCGTGGCCGTTGGCATCCCTGGCAGACATGTGCTCATCTTTGAACACGCTTTTGTCGATGTGGTCCTCAGCGTACCACCGCGCGCCGATGAGCTTCCGGTTGCAATTGTGGGTACCGAACGAGGCGCCGACTTGGCAGGTTCCCTTCCATTTGGAAGGAGGGGGTTCATAGCTACAATCATCAGCAAAGCTCTGTGACTCGGGCCAAATACCTGAAATTCTCCAATGGAATGGTGGCATACGATGAAAGTTTCAGTCATTTGACTGTATCTGTTATAAAAGGATATCTACTTTGGAACGGATGTAAATTTATAGTAGTATTTATTTATTATATGAAGCAACCTGAGTCAATGACACCGATAATGGTGCCATCTCCATATTTTGCTTTTGCAAGTAGCCTGTTTGGCTGGTTGTAGTCCATCCCAAGGAAATCCCAGCTTCACGTCGTATGCGTGCGGCGGATTTGGTTCTTTCTCACGCTGACCACACCAGGCAATGCTATATATGTAACAAAAACAACAATCAATTATTCTATCAATGATTATTATCATGGTGATAATTAAGCAAGCAGCTAGCTATAATTAGATTAGTGCTCCTGTACATTTTTTTTTTGAAAAAGAAGAAGAGTAAAAGAGAATCAGTTACATTGTATCTTTCTCACTTGTGATTCTGTAAGCCTTGCAGAAAAACCAGAGAAACCGTATTTGTAGCTGTAGACAATCGACTGAAGAGCCTCCTCCTTGCTTCAAAACCGAAAAATTGCAGTAAATTAATCAGCTTGAGTAATTCCATGACATATATCGAAAAAGCTATGCCACGGTCTCCAACAGCGTGCTTCCTCCGAATTTTTGCCCTTTTTTTCCCCCATCCCGTGGCTACCGACGGAGAAAGCTCATGGCTGTACTCCACCGGAGGACGAGCTCGCGCCGCCTGGAGGATGAGGTTGCGCCGTGCCGCCGAAGGAGCTCACGCCGCAGTCGAGGAGGCAAGCCCCCTAATCCTTACTTGAACTTCCTATAATTCGATTATATTTTTCTCGAAACCTAGTTGAAAGCTTTGTCCAAATTGCGTTGAATTTTCTTGAAATCGTAAATGCTACCTTCGGTCCAACAGACATGTTGTGCCGTCCTAGAAATAATGTGTCCAGTCAACCTTTTAAAGCTTTTACCACTAGTATACTCCAAATAGAAGTATTTATGTTTGTTACATGAAGATTATATTAGTGGAGTTATCATAAAAAAAGAACTTCCATATTATTACACTTTTAATAACTTTTGCTACCATATAATCATCAAAAGTAACGGTCAAAGACTTTGTGACCGAAGAGCATGTCGATGTGGTCAAAGATTTTGTGACCCAAGAGTAGTGGTGAGAGTTGGGCCGTGCCGTGCCGGCACGGCCCAACCCTATTGTGCTTCGGGCCGATTCGTGCCATGCCGGCTCGGCCCAGTCATCCCACCGTGCCGTGCCGTGCCAACCCGCCTCACCTCTGGCCAGGCCCAAGTACGGCCCAAAGCCCACCGTGCCGACGTTCGTGCCGTGCCAGCCCAAGCCCAGCCCAAAGTAACTATGCATGACAAAGGCGGCGGCAACAATTATGGCGACGTCTGTCATCTTCCTTTCTCTCGTACCCGTCTCGTTGAAAATTAATTGAAGTTGAATTAATTGTATGAAAACATCGGTACGCAATGACGTAAATATTTCGGAAAAAGTGTAATTGCATCGATATTTTAAAATACAGTGTTACTACCTCATTAAAAACCTTACGCTCCAGAGTGTGGTTTCCCGAGTAAGGAAAAGAGTATAGTAACAATATATGTACATACTAACTATAACAACATAGTACATTGTAGCTACTCATCAATGTCTAGATCGTTCATGCGTTCGAGATCAGCGTACGCCTGCATGATTTCAGGATCCTCCAATTGATGTTGTTGCCGCTCTTTAGCTAATTCCCAGTCTATCTGAAATTATAGCAAAAGAAAACTTAACTTGTTGAAATTGTTCTTTCAGTTCTGCTAATTCATTTTGATATAATCGCAAAATATCAGATGCTGTAGTTCTCCTACTAACATATTGATACTGTGGGCAAAAGCCACGCTGCATTATTCTTTCAAACGCGCAACTTTCGTCCATTCTAATGGGTTGATCTTCTGAAACAATATATCTAGCAATTTCTTCACGGGCAGAAAGCAAGTTGTATACCCAAGTACTTACAGATCCATCAGCCGCGAAGTTCAGTTGTGTTTGTACCCCTCCTCCTCCTCCCCCTCAGCCCTGTGCCGCCATCTTACGTAAGCATACTTTGTAGTGTCGGTTCAGGTGTCCTGTACCAACAGCTATACGAGCAGTTAATTTAGCATTACAATAATTACAAGTTGCAATTTCTACCGTTTCACCATCACGGGTTTCTTGGCTCCAGGTCATGTGTTTCCAGTAAGACGCCCTTCGTCCAGACCTGCTAGTGTTGTCGTCCGCGGGCTAGCGAGGGATCTCTGGACTCTCCATTGGCCCCGGACCGCCTTGATAATCTTCGAAGCCTTGTATACCGTCTATATGACGGTCATCTATGCCGTAGTCCTCCATGCTTGGCGAGAGCCGACGAGGATCAATGGGAGTCGGAGCCAAAGGACTAGGAGAGCGACGGCGGGAGTTTACACTAAGTCACTCTGCAGTCCTCTTCGTGCTTCGACTCCTTTGCATACTGCTTGATTGCTCCTTGGTACTGCGGCTTCTTGGTAACATGGTGATTAGTTAACAAATAAGAAGTATAAATACAATAAATGTGCTTGTGAAATTAGAGGTAACAAACAAATAAATAAAGAGTACAAATGCAGAAAATATAGGAAATAAACTTATGAAATGAGAAGAAATAAATAACAAGCTCTGTGAAGAAATGTGAAGCAGAGTGAAGAAATGAAGCTCTGTGAATCGTGATTATGGGAAGAGTCTGAGCGGAGGAGTGAGGAAATAAAGCTATGTGAATCTGTGATTCTAGGAAGAAACTACAGAGCGGAGGGAGTGAATTTATAAGCATAAAATCCGAATGTTATCTTCTAAATGTTAGTCTTCCGAATGTTGATTTTCTAAACGTTGGCACGTTGCATTGGAACGTTAGTGACCATTCTCTCAGAACAAAAAAATCCCACACTCTTTTTCCTGTGAAGAATCTTTCAGTTGTGCCGCTGCCTATCAAACGTTCACTAACGTTCACTTCCTGGATTGATGGATTCCATTTGCTTTTACTTGGATTGATGGATTCCATTTGCTTTTGCTTTGGAGTATTCCATTCCGAAGGAGGGGGAGGGGGAGGCGGCAGGGGAGGAGGGGGAAGGGGGGAGGCTACGGGGGAGGCGGTGGGGGAGGACCGAAGGAGGGGGCGGCGGAGGGACCGAGACGCCGAGTAGTGAGTGGGGAGACGAAGTGGGGCACTGGGCCAGCGGGGAGCCGCGCATGAGGGGCCGAGGGGGGTCGGGCGGGAGCTTTGGGTGGGAGCCAGGTGTCAGCGTGAGAGGGGGGTCGGAGCCAGGTGTCAGTGCGGAATGGAATACTTCTCCAAAGCAAAAGCAAATGGAATCCATCAATCCAAGTAAAAGCAAATGGAATCCATCAATCCAGGAAGTGAACGTTTGATAGATAGCGACACAACTAACAGATTCTTCATAGGAAAAAGAGTGTGGGATTTTTGTTCTGAGAGAATGGTCACTAACGTTCGAATGCAACGTGCCAACGTTTAGAAAATCACCGTTCAGAAGACTAACGTTCAGAAGATAACATTCGGATTTTATGCTTATAAATTCACTCCCTTCGCTCTGCAGTTTCTTCCTAGAATCACAGATTCACATAGCTTTATTTCCTCACTCCCTCCGCTCTGTAGACTCTTCCCATAATCACAGATTCATAGAGCTTCATTTCTTCACTCTGCTTCACATTTCTTCATAGAGCTTCTTATTTATTTCTTCTCATTTCATAAGTTTATTTCCTATATTTTCTGCATTTGTACTCTTTATTTATTTGTTTGTTACTTCTAATTTCACAAGCACATTTATTGTATTTATACTTTTTATTTATTAACTAATCACCATGTTACCAAGAAGCCGCAGTACCAGGGAGCAATCAAGCAGTATGGAAAGGAGTCGAAGCACGAAGAGGACAGTAGGGCGACTTAGTGTAAACTCTCGCCGTCGCTCTCCTAGTCCTCCGGCTCCGACTCCCGTTGATCCTCGTCGGCTCTCGCCAAGTATGGAGGACTACGGCATGGATGACCGTCATATGGATGGTACACAAGGCTTCGAAGATTATCAAGGCGGTTCGGGGCCAATAGAGAGTCCAGAGATCCCTCGCCAGCCTGCGGACGACAACACTAGCGGGTCTAGACGAAGGGCATCTTGCTGGAAACACATGACCTGGAGCAAAGAAACCCGTGATGGTGAAACGGTAGAAATTGCAACTTATAATTATTGTAATGCTAAATTAACTACTCGTACAGCTGTTGGTACCGGATACCTGAACCAACACTACAAAGTATGCTTATGTAAGATGGTGGCACAGGGACGAGGGGGAGGAGGAGGAGTACAAACACAACTGAACTTCGCTGCTGATGGATCTGTAAGTACTTGGGTATACAAGTCGCTTTCTGCCCGTGAAGAAATTTCTAGATATATTGTTTCAGAAGATCAACCCATTAGGATGGGCGAAAGTCGCACGTTTGAAAGAATGATCCAGCGCGGCTTTTGCCCACAGTATCAACATGTTAGTAGGAGAACTACAGTATCTGATATTTTACGATTATATCAAAATGAATTAGCAGAACTGAAAGAACAATTTCAACAAGTTGAGTTTTCTTTTGCTATAACATCAGATAGACTAGGAATTAGCTAAAGAGCGGCAACAACATCAATTGGAGGATCCTGAAATCGTGTAGGCGTACGCTGATCTCGAACGCATGAACGATCTAGATATTGATGAGTAGCTACAATATACTATGTTGTTATAGTTAGTATGTACATATATTGTTACTGTACTCTTTTCCTTACTCGGGAAACCCCACTCTGTGGCGTAAGGTTTTTAATGAGGCAGTAACATTGTATTTTAAAATATCAATACAATTACACTTTTCCTGAAATATTTACGTCATTGCGTGCCGATGTTCTCATACAATTAATTCAAATTCAATTAATTTTCAACGAGACGGGTACGAGAGAAAGGAAGATGACGGACGTCGCCACAATTGTCGCTGCCGCCTTTGTCGTGCATAGTTACTTTGGGCTAGGCTTGGGCTAGCACGGCACGAACGCCGGCACGGTGGACTTTGGGCCGTGCTTGGGCCTGGCCAGAGGTGAGGCGGGCCGGCACAGCACGGCACGGTGGGATGACTGAGCCGACCTCACTGCACGAATCGGCCCGAAGCACGATGGGCTTGGGCCGTGTCAGCACGGCACGGTCCAACTCCCACCACTACTCCTCCCCAGATCCCCCGCCCCCACCCCCGCCGCTCCCCTTCTCCCCCTCCGCCCCGCTGCCTTCTTCCTCCCCCTCCCCCCGCCGCCCCCTCCTCCGGCTCTGTGCTCGACTGCGTGAGGTACGCACGCATCCATCCGTGCACGGTGTTCGTAAATTTCAATTCAAGGTGTTCAATGGCTTAATGTGTGTAATTTTTTTTTGATGGTTGCCTGGTTGGGGACGTCGGCACGCCGTGGAGGAGGACCAAAAGCGGCGAAGTGCTTTTGGGTCTCAGGCATCCTTGCCCGTCAACTTCATGGCAGAGCTCGTCGACATGGAGGTGTAATGCAGCAGGAAGCTGAAGAGGGCGCTGACGCCGAGGGACGTGGCGGTGGGGGTTTCGGCCGGCAGCTCGAGTACGCTCCGTTCCTTCCTCTCTACTCCCTCTGCTGTGTGTGTGATTGTGATTTCTTGTGGGGTGTGGAACTGTGGATTGGGATGACGACGGGAGGGCGAGGGCGGGGCTGCGGGGGGACGCGGGAGGGGGAGCCAGGGAGGGTGGGGGCCATGGGAGGGGAGGGGGAGGGGAGGCGGCGTGCGGTGTGCGGCTATGCCGCGCCGAGCCCGCTGTGCCGCCCGAGCCCGCCGTGCCGTGCCGGCCCGAGCACGGCCCAATCTGCCGTGCCGCCCACCGTGCCAGATTTTGAGGCCCAGCCCGGCCCACCGTTCGTGCTGTGCCAGCACGGCCCGCCACGTGTTGGGCTGGGCCGTGTCGGTCGTGCTTCGGGCTGGCCCAAAGAAGCACGTCCCAACTCCCAGCTCTACCCAAGAGCATGTCGATGTCCTAAATAGACTAGTAAAAGAAGCTAGAGGAGTAGCATCGGTGATTAATTGCGCTTTAGGTGGATTAGACCAAATCAACTTTTTAATCTCTCATCTTGGTTTCTCCATTCCTTAGTCTATGTGAAAGGTGGAACGGGGAGAGTAGGATTCTTCTGCCATCTTAATTCTTCTGCCAAGAGCTCGAATGTAGAGGTGGCCAAATGGGCTGCACATGCTGAGCTAGCCCCTAGCACGGTAATGTAGGTATGGTCAATGACAGATCGGGCTCGGCACGGCACGACGAGCTAGCCGAACTGTGTTTGCCGGCTGCCCTAGCCAGATGTCTTTGTGCTGCAGGCACATATAGTGTCGGGCCGGGCACAATTCAGCATAGTGGTTCATTTTTTAATATTTATATAATTTTATTTTATTATTTTTGAATTTTATATAATTAATTTTGTAAGTATAAATAAATTTTATTTTGTATTTTATAATTTTTCATTTATTTTCTAGTATTTCTTTACATTTGAAAAAATATCATGATAAATAGACTAGATGGGCCTCCTAGCCCGTTATGCTAAATGGGCTTGAGCCAACACGGTACAGCTTGTCAGCTCGCTGGGCCATACTTGGGCCGCCCATTGGCTCACGGCCGAGCACGACACAGCCCGTTCAGGCTGACGGACTAAACAGGCCATGCCTAACTGGCCTATACCGAATCAAACTCGTGTTGAAGCATACCATTCCACCTATTTGGACAAGTCTACTAGAATGTGATATATATATATATATATATATATATATATATATATATGTGTGTGTGTGTGTGTGTGTGTGTGTGTGTGTGTGTGTGTGTGTGAGATCCAATTACCCATAACCTAATGCAACAGAGGGAGTCCATACCTTCCAAGAATGGAAGCGAGCATGTCGTGGTGTGAAGCAGTGACGAGATCAGCATCTTCATGTTGTCTCTCCCCGAGGTAGACAATGTATATCTAAAAAAATAAATTATCAACAATGCACTCGATTAGTATATATATAAAATGTTGCCCTAAACTTATCTTGGAAAGACTGATGAAGATGGAAATGGAGAATTACTTGTCTTGGTTGGCTCTGCTCGTGCCCGTGCGACCATTGCAATTGCAGCGAAAAGTGAAGAAAGAGCACTAGGGACAGCGCTTGTAGCTTTGAGAGCCGCGCCATCTGCTGCTCTATTATTTCAGCATCAGCTATCTTGTGTGCCATGCATAGCGCTCTAATGCAACTGCATGCCTTCCTTTTTATAGACTACGCGAACCAGCGTATCTCAAGGATAAAATGTAAACACTGCAGACCTCAACATGGAAGCAGTTAAGGATTAGGGTTCATACAAACAGAATCGTCAGAAATATGAGCAGGCCATAAACTAAATTAACCGTTTGCTATTTGTAATTTACCTGATTTTTTCTTAAATCTAAGTCAATTTTTTTTACCATTGGATTTGTATGAAGACTAGAGTGCTATTTATTTGAACGTTTATCCAATAGTTCAAAAATATAACTTACGCTTACCAAAAACCACCTATGGCCCCAGAATCATCTCTTAGTGGGTAGTAGAGTTGCTCCACCTATTAAGAATTAAATTATGGTGCCACCTTTAGCACATATGAGTATATCTCAGAAGAAACTTCGTAAGGTTGTGAATTTATTCTATGTATCCATATTTCTAGGTATGTGCTAAGTGCGTGTGTAGTGGTGTGTGTGCACATGCGTCTACCTTGTAATCACAAAAAAACAACCTATATGATGTTTTTCTTTTTGGTATGGTACATTAGCTAAGATATAAACCCACTTGTTATGGTACAACCCGATTTGATTTTACAAGATATAAATCCACATGAATTCCAGCTGAGAATAGGTCTCCCAAACAAGGCCTTAGTGGATTTTGGAGAGTAAGGTTAGGGTTTACTTGTGTTAAATGTTTTATGTGTATTCTTTAGGCTTAGAGCTCTGTCCTCTATAATAGAGTAGTTGTAAACTATTTTATCTCAAGTGAAATGAATATCCAAATTTTGTCTAAGTGAGTTGCGCCATGGATCTCTCTTTATGCTTTTGATTTACTTGGTTTTCTTGTTTAGATTTCATCTCCTTTTGATCTTTCTTAGTGCCAACGATATGTAAAGAGGTGGAGATATCTTTTGGAGATCAGATCTCATCTATCTAGCTACATTTTATTGAAAGTTCTTGTGATTGTTAGGTTTTGCTCAAGAGAGGGATGAGTTTGGAGTTTTTATCTTAAGGGCAATTTGACTTTAGTTAGTGCTATGATCTACATTGTTATGACATGTGAAAATCCATCTAAGGCCATCTGGATCATCAAGGACTCATGAGTAAGTGTAGATCGAAGTTCCTCTCTTTTGCCTAGTTTTGATATAATCTTCTTTATTTTGCATAAAGGTTGGGATTTAGGCACTCATCTTCATAATCTATGATTGGAATAAGGTTTTGACATCTTAGAGAGGATTTAGACCAAGTTTCATCATATTTGGATCAGTGATCTAAGAGTTAGCTATTTTCTTGGTCATGAGCCATGTTGATTTTTGCCTTTGTTCAGTGAGTGGTTAGATCAGTGTGACTCAAGCGGTCAGACCTTCCAGTTTGGTTTGACAGGTGGCACTTGTGGTCAGATCGATCGATCAATCCAATCGCCCGCTGGTCGGTGGTCAGACCAGTGAGATTGAAAGTCTCAAGTGATCTTGTGTCCTTTGGTTCTTAGTTTTGGTGAAGCTTGTGGGTTTGTATTTTTCATTACATTGTGTTACTAATACTAGGGGAGATATAAAGAAGTCATTCACCCCCCAACTCATTGTACCCGATCCTACACTGTCCTATCTTTTTCACAAACAATGTTTTTAAAGTTGTTGCTACAAATTCAAAATTTCTTCATGTAAGCATTTATGCATTCATATGTAGAATGAAATATCAATTTGAAAATCAAGTTGTGTTGTTATATGAATTTGCGAGAGGTGGTTTTGTTGTCCTTGAGGATATATTGGAATAGTTCACGCATTTGGCATTGTAGCTACTTATTATTTCAAATCTGGCCTCTAGACACCTTTTTTTTTTTTGCAAAAATAGCTCTATCCACGAGCTTGGAAGGCGCGACAAGCAACAACTGTCATCTGCCGTACCTAAAGAGCTTGGCAGGGATGGCCGCACATGGTAGGGCAGGTTGGCGCGGTAAGACTTAGCGTGACGTGGTAACAGGCTAACCCGGGGTGTTGCCGAGCTCCAGTTGGTCAGTATGTGCCTTCTGAGCTACCCTTGCAGTAAGACGTTGCTGAGCAGCCCATGCTTAGTAGGTGGGCGCGGGCAGACGTGTGCTGGGGACCGAGGGAGTGCTCGGTTGCAGAGACTACGCTCTAATGTGGAGAAGAAAGAACATGACTACGAAGAATTTTGGACGGATTTGACATTGTTACATGGTAAAATACCAAATCTAACCCCTACGCGATGAAATGCCAAATCTGGCTCCCTTCTGACCGCATGACTCGTGCGCGCGTGACACCTGTTAATCGTGCGGTCGCTAACCGCACGATTGCACTGTTCACCGAGTCGTGCAGTCGCCGACCGCGACGACACTGTTCATCTGTAATTTAATTTTTGTAATTTAAAATATTTAAGTCGTGTAGTCTTTAATTTTTTAAATCTTTTGTAATTAGAAATATTTAAAATTTTCATCCATAATTTATTTATTTGTAGAGTCTGCACGAATTTTGTAACGTAGGAAATAAGGTGCAAAATTTTGTAAATATTTTTAAAAAATCATTACGCAGTGTACATAATACATTTACTATATTGTCTGAAGTTTGGAAGGTTGGCGACCGCACGATTAGATTATTTATTTAAAAAATGGTATTTTATGTGTCTATTTACTATATTGTCTGATAAGTCACTTTATGGTGGTAGATGTGCCTATTTCTCCAAAGTTACTGTTGGTGGAAGTGGTGAATATGGTAGGGTTCGAAGTCAGCTACAAGGTGTGGCGGGCTAAACGGAAGGTGTTGGAGCGTATGTTTGGGACGTACGAGGAGGCGTACAACCTGGTCCCAAAAATGCTACATCAAATTACAGAAGCAAACTCAGGCACATACATTAACAAAAGGAGCGGGTTCATCCTAATCAGGGCCCGAATTGTTTTATCATTGATAGAGTGTTCTATCATTTCGGCAGGTGATCGAAGGGTTCAGGTGGTGTCATCCAGTACTAACAATGGACGGGGACGTTCCTATCTGGCAAGTACAAGGGTACGATCCTTACTGCAGTTGCAGCTGATGCAAACGATCAGTTACTCTCTGTAACCTTTGCAATTGTGGAGCATAAGAATACGGATAACTGACTTTGGTTCATGGCCAATATGAAGTAGGCCATGGTGCAAGATCGCCTGGATGTGTGTATCATCTCGGACCGCAATGTAGGCTTGTTGTCTACGTTGTGCACAATGCAGAATGGTATGCAACCCCCCTTCCAGTGGAATGATATGAAGAACCGTTGGTGCATGAGACATCTCGCAGCGAACTTTCACACAAGGTTTTGTAGCAAAGACCTAATGAAGATGTTCAAGAAGCTTTACATGCAAAACCAAAAGCGGAAGTTCGAGGCATTGTGGAGGTGGCTTGATCAGGAGACAAGCAAGCATGCACTACGTCCTGACCAGGTTGAAGCTGGGCCTGTGGAGAGAGGTTCCACAAGAGTTGGGGAGTTTACACAATGGGTTCGATCGAATGCACTTGACTTGGAGATGTGGTCTCTACTGCATGACACCGGTGGAGCAATGTACAGAATCATGACAACTAACATGTCAGAATAGTACAATAGTGTCTTAAAAGGCGTTAGATCCCTACTGATCACAGCAGTCGTGGAGGAGTGTTGGAATCGTTCTGTCGGGTATTTTATCAATAGAGCCATGATGGCGAGAAAGCATCCAGACGAGGGCAAATAATTCTCTGAGGTTTTGCAGGTACACATGGACAAGAAGATAGAGAAGCCTCGTTGCCACATTGCTCATACTATGGATGGCATTAGGAAGAAGTTTGAGATCCACCTTAGATAGAACTACATGATGGGCCACACTAGCGGGGATCGCAAGCAGGTTTGCATGATTGCTAATGAAGCATATTGTACCTGCAATAAGCCACATCTTCTACATAAGCCATGCTCCCATGTGTACGCGGCATGCGCGGTATGGCGCCAGGCGCCGACACCTTACATCTGCAGGTACTTCAACATTCACCACATGTATTAGACTTGAAGTACAGAGTTCCATTCGTACGGCGTGGATATGCACTATAGGGAGCTATAACCAAGGCAAGTGAAGTGGGTGCCAAACGAGACATTGAAGCACGTCGGTCGAGGAAGACGACAAAGCCGTCGCATCCGCAATGACATGGACGAGAGCCAACGTGGGGATCAGGTTCGGCGTCCGAAGTGCAGACTTTGCAAGACTATTGGGCACTCGTTAAGGTAGTGCCCAAACAGGCCGATGTTTGGTATGTACATTTTATTTATGTCTTGCTATGTTTGGTATATTTTACTATCGTTACGTTTGTTCCACATTATGTTGTTGTTCTGGATTAACGTATTTTGCTTCATTGGCAAGAGATAGCTTACGGGATGCTAGACCCCCGTTGGGATGAATAGTACCGATGTCTGGCGTGGTCGTCGAGTGCCGGCCCTTCCAGCTTAATCCTCAGGAGCCCCCGCGAGTACTGGCCTCTAGACCAACAGTACATCCCACTTTTGTGGAACACCGGGTTGCTGCCCATTGCTCGCATGTTGGATGTACCACATGCGTTCCAGTTTGATGCAGCGTTGCTGTCCACACTCGTTAATCGTTGGAGACCAGAGACTCACACCTTCCACTTCTGGTGGGGCGAGATGACGATTACTCTTCAGGATGTGTCCATGCTAACAGCACTACTACTGCGTAGTGCTGCAGTAGTACCACCCCCCAGGCCAGCGGATTGGAAGGCCCATCTGTGTCACCGGTTCGGTGACCTGATCCCAGAGAATGTATCAGGTGTCCTATATTTGTAGCTTCGACGCTACATGACTTGCCCCGTGCATGCGCCTTAGGTGGAGGTGCAGACGCATTTCATCGCGTCACTATTGTTTCTCTTCGGGTAGGTCCTATTTCCTACCACCACTAGGGACTCCGTTCACTCTAGGTACATACACCTTGTGGAGTCCTTGACGTGTGTACCCAGAGTTCCACAACCAGTTCGAGACTCTTCACGAGAGTGAGATAGTTTGGTGGCCATGGATTCCGCAGTTCATTGCGTCCGTGGCCCCGCACAGACTGTCATCTCAGTGCAACCAAGACCACACGTATTGGTTGATGACCTGCCACCTGGTCTTCTCGCACTTCGTCAAGCTGTACAACCCACAACGAGTGATGAGGCAGTTTGGCCTGTACCAACTGGTGCCACCCCGACCAGGTGGATCTTCACACGGTAATTATGTTTGCTGTATGGATGCATAATAGTACTAATTGTATTATGTGTCAAACAACCTGCAGGCAAACGAGGAGAGGGCGACGGGACGTGTGGGTCTACAAGCAACCTCTCATCGTTTGCCTGCAGGTTGTTTGACACATAACAGAACTAGTACTATTATGCATCCATATAGCAAACATAATTATCGTGTAAAGACGTACTTGTGGGTCTTCGCAGCAAGTGGCCGTCTTGGTTCAGGTGGCACCAGCTGGTACAGGCCAAACTGCCTCATCACTCGTTGTGGGTTGTACGGCTCGACGAAGTGCGAGAAGACCAGGTGGCAAGTCGTCAACCATTACATGTGGTCTTGGTTGCACTGAGATGACAGTCCGTGCGGGGCCACAGACGCAATGAACTGCAGAGTCCATGGCCACAAACTATCTCAATCTTGTGAAGAGTCTCGAATTGATTGTGGAATTCGAGGTACACACGCCAAGGACTCTGCAAGGTATACGTACCTAGGGTGAACGGAGTCCCCAGTGGTGGTAGAAAATAGGATCCACCCGAAGTGAAACAGCAGGTACACGATGAAGTGCATCCTCACCTCCACCTGAGGCGCATGCACGGGGCAGGTCATGTGGTCTCTGGGATTGGGTCATCGAATCGGTGACCCAAACGGGCCTTCCAGTCTATTGGCCTGGAGGGTGGCATTACTGCAGCACCACGCAGTGGTAATCCTGTTAGCATGGACACATCCCGAAGAGTAACCATCATCTCGCCCCACCGGAAGTAGAAGGTGTGAGTCTCCGGTATCCAACAATCAACGAGTGTGGACAGCAACGCTGTATCGAACTGGAACGCATGTGGTACATCCAACATGCGGGCAATGAGTAGCAGCCCGATGTCCCGCAAAAGTGGGATGTACCGTTGGTCTAGAGGCCAGTACTCGCAGGGGCTCATGAGGATCAAGCTCGAAGGGCCGGCACTTGACGACCACGCCAGACATCAGTGCTGCTCATCCCAATGGGAGTCTAGCATCCCATAAGCTATCTCTTGCCAATGAAGCAAAGTATGTTAGTCCAGAACGACAACACAATATGGAACAAATGTAACGATAGTAAAATGTACCAAACGTAGCAAGACATAAATAAAATGTACATACCAAACGTCGGCCTGTTTGGGCACTGGCTTAACGAGTGCCCAATCGTCTTGCAAAGTCTGCACTGCGGACGTCGAACCCGATCCCCACGTTGGCTCTTGTCCATGTCGTGGCAGATGCGACGGCTTTGTCGTCTTCCTCGACCGACGTGCTTCAATGCCTCGTTCGACACCCACTTCACTTGCCCTGACCATAGCTCCCTGTAGTGCATGTCCACTCTGTATGAATGGAACTCTGTACTTTAGGTCTGATACAGGTGGTGAATGTCGAAGTACCTGGAGGTGTAAGGTGTCGGTGTCGGCGCCTGGTGCCATACCGCGCATGCCGCGTACACATAGGAGCACAGCTTATGTAGAAGATGCGGCTTATTGCAGGTGCAACATGCTTCATCAGCAATCGTGTAAACCTGCTTGTGATTCTCTCTAGTGTGACTCATCATATAGTTCTGTCTATGGCGGATCTCGAATTTCTTCCTGATGCCATCTATGGTATGAGCAATATAGTAACGAGCCTTCTCTATCTTCATGTCTATGTGTACCTGCAAAACCTTAAAGAATTATTTGCCCTCGTCTAGATGCTTTCTCGCCATTATGGCTCTATTGACAATATACCCGACAGAACAGTTCTAACTCTCCTCCACGACTGCTGTGATCGGTAGGGATCTAACGCCCTTCAAGATACCATCGTATACCTCCAACATGTTAGTTGTTATGATTTCGTACCTTGCTCCACCGGTATCATGCAGTAGGGACCACATCTTCAAGTTAGATTTATTCAACCGAACCCATTGTGTAAACTCCCAAACTCTTATGAAACCTCCCTCTATATGTCTAGCTTCAGCCTGGTCAGGATGTAGTGCATGTTTGCTAGTCTCCTGATCAAGCTGCCTCCACAATGCCTTGAACTTTCGCTTTTGGTTTTGCATGCAAAGCTTCTTGAACATCTTCGTTAGGTTTTTGCTACGGAACCTTGTGTGAAAATTCAACGCGAGATGCCTCATGCACCAACGGTTCTTTATATCGTTCCACTAGAAGAGAGGTTGTGTACCGTTATGCATTGTGCGCAATACGGACAGCAAGCCTGCATTGCGATCCGAGATGATACACACATCCGGGCGATCTTGCATCATGGTCTACTTCACGTTGGCTAGAAACCAAAGCCAGCTATCAGTATTCTCATTCTCCATAATTGCAAAGGCCACATGGCGTTACTGGTCGTTTGTGTTAGCTGCAATTGCAGTGAGAATCGTACCCTTTTACTTGCCAGATAGGAACGTCCTGTCCATTGTTAACACTGGACGACACCATCTGAACCCTTCGATCGCTGCCGAAACGACCAGAACACTCTATCAACGACAAAACAATTCGGACCCTGATTAGGATGAACCAGCTCCTTCTTGTTAATGTATGTGCCTAAGTTTGTTTCTGCAATTTAATGTAGCATTCTTGGGACCAGGTCGTACGCTTCCTCATACGTCCTAAACATACGCTCTAGCACTTTTCGTTTTACCCATCACACCTTTTTATAGCTAACTTCGAACCCTACCATATTCGCCACTTTCGTCAACATTAACTTTGGAGAAATAGACACATCTGCCACCACGAGGTGACTTATCAGACAATATAGTAAATAGACATATGAAATACCAATTTTTTAATGAATAATCTAATCGTGTGGTCGCCAACGTTCCAAACTTCAGACAATATAATAAATGTATTATGTATACTGCGTAATGATTTTTTAAACAATATTTACAAAATTTTGCACCTTATTTTCTACGTTACAAAATTCGTGCAGACTCTACAAATAAATAAATTACGGACAAAAATTTTAAATATTTCTAATTACAAAAGATTAAAAAAATTAAAGACTACACGATTTAAATATTTCAAATTACAAAAATTAAATTGCGGATAAACAGTGTAGTCGTGCGGTCGGTGACCACTCGACTCGGTGAATAGTGCAATTGTGTGGTCAGCGACCGCACGATTAACAGGTATCACGCACGCGCGAGTCATGCGGTCGGAAGAAAGCCAGATTTAGCATTTCATCATGCAGGAGACCATATTTGATACTTTACGGTGTAACAGTGTCAAATTCGTCCAAAATTCGACTACGGATAGGGCTTGTAGCGTTGAGAGTCGCGCCATCTGCTGTATTATTGCAGCACCAGCTATCTTCTGTGCCGTGCATAGCGCTCTAATGCAACTGCATGCCTTCCTTTTTATAGACTACGCGAACCAGTGTATCTCAAGGATAAAATGTAAACATTGCAGACCTCAACACGCGATGTAGTTAAGGATTACGGTTCATACAAACAGAATCGTCAGAAATATCTATAAATAAAGAACCACCGAACCAAGAAGCAAATACGTCATATTTTAGCTAAAATATGATATCACGAACCAAGAAGCAAAACCTTGTGCAACATAAAGAAGCACCGAACCGTCGGGTTGGCTAAAAAATATTGCAAATTCATATTTTAGCTAAATCTCAAAATTAGTTCAAAGGATTCGAATGACCGTCTTACACACACAACACTTGGACTTTTGTGACCCTAGCTTGCCGCACGCCTCTCTACCAAGCTCCCCAGATACGGCAGCCATGTCGTCCGAACTCAGGGACACAACTATTTTTACAAAAAACAGATATCTATTTGCGTGGAAAATCATTTACGTGGAAAATTATTAATTCTATATTCCTTCCGTTAGTGAGCATTACCGCAAAATTTTATTGATTTTTTGGTACACTAAACTCCAATTGTGTACTACCTAGGAGTCTAGTACTAGGTGCACTCGATACGTCATGCACTCCTAGTGTAGATATGTGATCAATAATAAAGCCATCCAGACCTTATAAAGTTTTCTTGTAATATACCATATAACATTGATGAAAGGCATTTAGGAATATGGAAAAGGCAAAAGTTTGAAGGCAACCTCAATTCAGGACCTCCCACATGGTGCATACGATTGGAAGCTGGCCCAACATGGCCGGCATGATGCTGCTGTTCACCCCCTGAGGATTCCAATAGCAGCTCTGTAAGGTCGCACTCAGTAAAGAAAATCATAAGCTATTATTATTCTGAACGTGACGTAAGTATAGGGGTGACTTTGATAATAAGTTAATTCAATTCAGGCATGATGCTGCTGTCCACTTCCTGAGGACCCAAGATTCATGCCCTGTAATAAGTTAGTTCAACCATAGATCACTTCGATATCTCAAAGGAACATACGACTTTTTTTTAATACGCAACGGTGAGCAAGACCCGCCTGAACTCTATATATTGCTTCAAAATTGTACTTTACAAAGGCTGGCAAACCCGCACACGGGGGTGCCTTTGGGGAGCTTCAGCAAGGGGACGAGAGCAGCATACGTCAAGCAGGAATTAATATGACTTTATAGACCAGATTTTTGAGATGGAGGGCATTCCTTCTTACAAAACATCACTACGCTAATTAAATATTAATGATATATTAAACACATCACTTACTTACAAATAAAGCATACCTTTTTTCTGAAGGTCTTCATCCGCTCCACAATAAGGAGACGAATACGTCAAGCAGGAATTAATATGACTTCATAGACCAGATTTTTGAGATGGAGCGCATTACTCCTAACAAAACCATCAATACGCTAATTAAACAATAATAATATATTAAACACATAACTCATATATAAATAAAAGCATACCTTTTTCTAAAGATCTTCACCTGCTCCACAATACATTCGATTGCCAAAGATCATAAATCATAACTAAATCACCTTAAAAATATATTACAAACTCATAATTCAGTCTCTCTTTCCTCCCCCATCCTCGTTACTTTTTCATTTGGCACGAAAGAAATCGAACGAGATTCAGACGAGAAGGCAAAACCGAGACCTCCCATTTTATACACGCAACCAGACGTTCGCGCCACTATTCCCACGTGAGCGCACACCGGCTCGTCGGAACCGTTGGCCGAATAAAACCAAAATCACATATCATGTCACGTCGCGTCGCCGCTTCATCCTGATCGGCCACGCGGTCCTCTCCGTGCCAGCATCCAAAGCAGCCAACGTGCATGGCGTGCCCTGCGCGCCTGCCTGCCCACTACCGAGCAGACGGAAATAAATGATGGAAAAACAGACGGTGAAAAGAGAGACGGAAATAAACGATGGAAAAATAGGAATAAAATCTGTCTCGTCTCCTTCCTCCTTTTACGCGGATAGAGCTAAAACAACATGAGTTTTGGACCAGGTGGCTTAGCTTTCTACATACTGTGAGTATTACGTAATTTATTTGTCTGTTCTTAGAAACTTTTGTGTTTGTTAGCGTCCAAACTTTAAAACATTTAACTTTACATATTTTATTAAAGCGTCATCTATTTGAAAACGGAAGGAATACTACGTAATTTTTGTTTCGCTAAGGACCGAGTATCTACCAACCTCCTGTAATTTGATTTAGTTGATCTTCCAAAACATGAATATCAATACTAGATTTTGTTTTGTTTGGCAACTCGTTCGCTCAGAAATCTTTAGTACAGCTGCCTTTGTGCCAACCGTTGGAACTATAAGCTCCAGTCATCCGACTGTTTGATGACTGTAATTTTAACCTATTTTTGCATAACTAACCTCTAACTGTGCATAAGGTAAATGACAATTGTTGTAGCTAGGTAACATGTATCAAATGTTATGTATAAGTTGTATTTTTTAGGAAAAAAATAACGGGAAGTAATGTCGGTTGAAATGACCAAAAATACAAAAAATTCGGCAAAATGTTTAACCGTGCGACTCATGCTCAGTGCCTTGAGGATAAAAGCGCAGGTAAATGCATCTCCTTGTAATTTCTCGACTCTGCATGTAACCAACAGTTTTTGGTAACAAGTGTGTCTTTTACTAGTATATATATTTACCTTCCCGACTTGGAGTACTGTCACAGTACCGAGCTCACACCTGAATAACACAAGGGTTTAGCAGGTTCAGAGTACATCACGCGAGGATCTGATCATTACAGACGAGTGAGCTATGATACAACAACTGACCACAGTCAACAGAAACTCAGAATCAAAGGATCACCAACCATTTAAGCCTGTCTTGTGCTTTTACCAGCAACACGGACAAGCACCTCTGGTGAATACATCTTTGCAGTCAACTTGGACATCATGCAGCAGGAACACAAATCACACAATTCCTATTCATGTATTCGCAGAGTCTCCATTGTAAAGAATCACAGTTCCTATTCACGCAGTAGTGTCACTATTCATGTATTCACGGAGTCTAGACCAACAAAGGGAACTGTCGGCAGTAGCGTCACTGGCATGCCTGGTGGAGTCCATTCGGATTTGAAATGAAGAAGTTATAACCTTTCAAAGTTTAAACCGAAAGAAAATTTATAAATTCATAAAATGCTGACTGGTGGAGTCCATTCGGATTTCTTTTTATTTTGGAATTGTTTTCTAAAGGAAAAACTTTTGTGAGTCGATGTGGGGTCTACAGATTCTAAAGGAAAAGTGCCATCATAAAACTTCCATTATAGGTGAGATTTAGCTTTGCGGTGCTAAATGATGCATTGGTGCTACGGTGTGACAGCAAGCTATGCTCCCCACGACGGCCAGGGATGGCATGGCAAGGGCGGTGGTGAGGGGGAGCTATGGTGAGCTAGGTGGTTGCTAAACTAGTTCAATGCATTGGTTTTACTTGGAATATCAAGGGACTGTGAGGGCTTACGTACGATGGTGCCAAGGGGGAGATCGATGGCGTTGGTGTCAATGGTAAGATCTTTAGGTTCGGCACTCCTTGGGGCAATCAGGCATGAGAGAGTAAGCATGGGTTAGGCAAAGATAAGGTAACCTCAAAAAGCACGACAGCGAGGTCAAAGACTCACCGGAGAGGAGCAATTCAACGAGGGAAGCTAGCGGCCACAATAGAAGAATGAGGCATGATTGCTTCAACCGGAAGCGGGAAGAGTGGGAGAATGCTTGAAAGAAAAAGAGTGAAGAGAGACACACCTAGTAACACGGGTGGCTTTGGCTTTTATTGCGGGGAAGAGGGACAATGGCTTGGCCGCCATGAGTGACCTAGGTCACCGAGCTTGAGAGAGGGTGTGAGAGAGGGAGCGAGAGTTTAGTTCAATGGCTGATGGAACTACCTCATGGCGTGCTTGGCTAGAGGCACGACGCCTTTCTTGCTTTGTGGCGCGTAGAAGTAGGTGAATGGATGAGGTTAGGCGTGCGCATGAGAAAGATGATAAACAGTCTTGTGAGTTCTCCCAAACCTTGGTTGAGGTTTGAGATTTTTAAAATAAAATCCTTGGCAAATTGTGAAAAAATATTAAAATTGGATTAGATTTTGAGGAGTTTTCATAGAAAAATCCGTGTGCAAATTCCTATGGGAGTTCGAATTAGAAATTCGAACTTAAATTCAATCAAAAATAAAGTATAAATCGGATTTAATTCCATCCAAGGCCACGGGGCCGAATCTCACCGCCGGCCCAACCCGTGCCCACTTTCTCCCCCTAGCCATGTGGCCCACACGCACGCAGCCCATGCGCCATGATGACTCACTTGCTCCCCTCACTCGTGCCATCGATGTGGAAATTCATCTTTGGTTTATTTAGAAGTCAAAATTGGCGATTACACACCTCATCCTCTGCTACCCTAACAAACAGCACCCTTATATGCCTTTTTCTTTCTGGAGTAAGCTAGTTCGAATGGGCATCACAATGAAGTCTTAGGAGCATGGAAAAATCTTTCTTATTGAAAAAAAATCTTCAGTCAGCGAAACAAGCGAATTGGACGAAATTCTAGAATTTCATTCAAAATTTCAGATGAATTTTTCAAACTTCATTTGAATTTTGATGAAATTTAACCAAATTTGGACAAATTTTGAACAAATACAAATTCGGCCACAATTTGACCGAATGTTTTCCCTTTCATTGGGTAATGAAATGACCAAAAATACAAAAATTTCGGCGAAATGTTTAACCATGCTTAAAGTCATGCCAGTGCCTTGAGGATAAAAGCGCAGGTAAGTGCATCTCCTCGTAATTTCTCGACTCTGCATGTAACCAACAGTTTTTGGTAACAAGTGTGTCCTTTACTAGTATATATATTTACCTTCCCGACTTGGAGTACTGTCACAGTACCGAGCTCACACCTGAATAACACAAGGGTTGGCGAGTTGAGTACATCACGCGAGGATCGATCATTCTGAGCGAGTGAGCTATGATACAACAACCGACGATCCGCGAAACTTCGAATCAAAGGATCACCAACCATTTAAGCCAGTCTTGTGCTTTTACCTGCAACATGGACAAGCACCTCTGGTGAATACATCTTTGCAGTCAACTTGGACATCATGCAGCAGGGACACAAATCACACAATTCCTATTCATGTATTCGCAGAGTCTCCATTGTAAAGAATCACAGTTCCTATTCACGTAGTAGTGTCACTATTCATGTATTCACGGAGTCTAGACCAACAAAGGGAACGGTCGGCAGTAGCGTCACTGGCATGCTTCAGCACTAAAATATCCACCAGAAATAAACACATTGGGTATAATCTTAATTTAGTAAATTAAATCTGCGTAGGAAAACATAATGTCGGCGCTTACGTTGTCGACTGGAGTATATGATTTCATATAATAATAGTATTCTTGTTTTCTTGGATCACCCCACTCCTGGAAGAGCCATAAAAATATGAGTTTGAGTTTATCAGAACAGAAACAAATGGATAGATAATTAGGATAAAAACAAATAAGTAGATAACTAGGATAAAACATGTGCATTGCAATGAGCATAAAATAAAGTTTTCGACCACCAGTGCCTTGGATCTCCGACCGCTCTTGCGCTCTAATCCTTCGCAATACCTCTCAGACACCGTTCGATACTCCGCTGCTACTTGAATATCACCTGATGCTCTTAAACTTCTCTAGCCACTAAAATGTCGTCCGATACTCCACTACTACTCGAACATCGTCCGATGCTCTTTAACTTCTTGAGCCACTTGAACGCCATCTGATACTCCGCTGCTACTCGAACACTGTCCAATAGTCTTTGACTTCTCACTCAAAATCAAACTTCGACTATCCACCCGGCTTCATTAGTTGAACTCGAAAACCACACGAGTACTCGAGCATATGAGTACTCAAATACACGGCTTCTAAACCCTTTGCATGTCAAGACAAATCCCGTTAGGCCGCCTCTCTGCTCTTGTTGACGCACCGGGCCCGCTGACAGGGTTCATCTTCCACCTTGCACGCATGCGCCAGCTCCGCCGAAGTCGTGGCACGAGCTACCCCTAGTTTTAGATGCTGCGCTCGCAGTTTCTCCTCTGCTGCTGCCAACTCCGCCTACTCGTTGCCTCACAGCAACATGTATCTTCCCCTTTGTCCCTGTCTGTGCCTCGCGTTCCACGACGAGTTTCAACTACTGCACCCAGTTGTCTTCCTTAGCTCGCCCACTTGGTCTCTTGCGCACAATACTGGAGCACTCCTCTCTCTGGAACGTTGAGAAAACAAAAGTTGTACGTAACATCGGCGAGCATGCCACCATGTGCTAGCTACTCCAGTGAGCATTTCTCCTCCCCCAACTCCGTGGTAATACTCCTACCTCTCCCTTAAGCACCCTACTCATTTGATCGACCTTTCATGCAATGGATCACTTGAGCTAGGCCTTCTTCTTTATCTCCGACCAGGACACTATCGTAAGACAATTTTGTCTCTCTGGTGAGCCGTACCTTGATTCCGTTCACCCGTACCTCTACATTCATGCATGCAAGCTCATGCGCACCCATTTTTGTAGCTTCTCTGTTGTCGAACATCGTTGTTGCCGCGAACCTCTTCACTACCAACGAGGTCTCTGAAGCTAGCTTCTTCCGCTCCTTCTCGTGAGCCATCATCATCTTCGGTGAGCTCCTCCTCCCTCGTAGAGTATGTAAGTTGAAAAGAGTAATCGAAGTTGACAGGAGAACTAAAGTAATTGAAGTCAAAAAGGAAACTGAAGTAATCAAAGTTAAAAGAGAACTACAAGTAATCGAAGTCATAAAGAGAATGAAAGTAGTCAAACCCGAAGAGAAAAATGTAGTAGTCAAGCATGTGAACAGAACCGTTGCAGTCAAAGTCAAACTCTTCGACCACAGCTGGTGTCAAACTCTTCAACCGCTGCTGTGTCGAAAGTTTCAACCACAACTGGAGTCGAGATCTTCAACCATTGCCATGTTGAAGTCTTCGACCATTAATGTTTTGAGACCTTCAACTACTGATGTGTCAAAATCTTCGATCGTTGATGTAGTCAAAATCTTTGACCACAGTCATAGTCAAAATCTTTGATTGCTAACGTAGTCGAGATCATCGACTGCAACCGTAATCAAAATCTTTGACCATTGACGTAGTCGAAATGATCGACCACAATTGAGATCTTCGACTGCTGTTGTAGTTGAGATCTTCGACCACTATTGTAGTTGAGATCTTCGACCGCTGATGTAGCCGAGATCTTCGACTGCAGCCGTAGTCAAAATCTTCAACCGTTGTCGTAGTCGAGATCTTCGACCATAGTTGTAGTCAAAATCTTCAACCACTGTCTTAGTTAAGATCTCTGACCATAGTCGTAGTCGAAATCTTTGACTGCTGATGTAGTCGAAATCATCAACCAAAGTCGTAGCTGAAATGTTTGATCATTGTTGTTCTTGTAATCTCCAACTACTTGCATAATCATAACCTTCAACTGTAGTAGTTGTAGTCTAGACGTAACCTTCGACTACCAACCATAGTCATAACTTTTGACTTCTAATGATAGCTAAAGTAGTTGGAAGTCGGAAGCAGTTAGATGTCGAGAATCATGTGGTCATGAGCCCTAGTTGTCAATACCTATAGTGGTCGTAAGCCCCAGTTGTCGATAGCTATAGTGATCATAAGCTCCCGTTGTCAGTAGCTATAGTGGTCATAACCCCTGTTGTCGGTAGCTATAGTGGTCGTAAGCTCCAGTTGTGGGTAGCTATCAGTAGTCGTATGATCATAAACTACAGAACCAAGTCGGTAGGCAAAACATACAATACCCTGTTGGTAGTTGTAAGTAGCAGTACCCGGTCTGTAACATCCTGATTTTTAGAGCTTTTTGAGGCCTTTTAAAATAAAATTCACCATTTAGATTTTTTGGGAATTAATTAAAGCTTAAATTGATTTTTTATAAATTAAAAAGATTTAATATGAATAAAATAAATATTAACATTTGCTAAAAATATTTTATTTGGATTCCTTGTCTCACAAGATTTTTTTGTAATTTTCCTGGGGTTTTTGGATTTATTTACTATTTTTCTAGAGCACAATTTATTTCCTTCCAATTTCTGAAATTGGAAAATCCCAAAGATTCCCACGCGGTTCGCCCAATCTAAGCTTGTCTCTACCACGCGTTGGCCATCCACCACATGCCACTCGTTCTGAGTCGTCTAATCAGCCATCGAGTTCGGTCAATCCGAACCTGCCCGCGCTTTGTTTATCTGTGCCATCCAGCGGTGCACGCACTATTCGTCTCCTTCCCAACATCGTCGCCACATCTGTCTCCGTCTCAAACTCCGTCGCCATCTTTGAGTAGAACTTCTAGGAGTCTGGGTATAAGGCCACGCCCTCCCTCACTTTTCGTGTCCTCAAAAAGCCACCTTCGTCGTGTGCCTCACTGAATTCGCATGTGCATTGCCACCCTTGCAGTTTTGCTGTCGCCCTTGTTCTCTTCGATGTCATCATCGCTAACCGCTGTCCACCGATGAGTCCAACGCCCAGCTCTGCCCTACCTTACCATCTCGCTCCACTCGGGACATCACTTCACTGCTCCTCGGTTCCTGTGCATCACTGTTCACCCGTTGTAACATCCTGTTTTTCTGCAATTTTTAAAGCCTAGAATTTAAAAATGAATTTTCTGAAATTTTTTAAAATTAAATCAAGCTTCAAATGTGTTTTTAAAATTTAAAATGATTTAATCTGAGTAAAATAAACATTAACATCCCCATCACCGCCGCTTCATCGCCGCAGTCCCCGCCTCTGGTCGCCGTTATCGCCGATGAGAACCGTCGCCCCGCCAAACCCTCTCGCCCACCTCCCGCGTTGCCCCGTGCCCCACCTCAATCGCCGTGCCCGCGCCCGCGCTCACTCCTGTGCCTCGCGTCCAGCCACGACGCTTCGCGCGGCGCGCCCGAGCCACGCGTCGGTGATCGACGCCGCCCCGCCTCCGAGCCGCCTCATCCCCGCCGCCCACCCGATCTGAGCCGAAGGCGCAGATCGCACCGCGCATCGCGTTCCCCGCCGTCCGATCCTCGCCACTGCCGCCGCACCCGCGCGTGCCACGTCAGCCCTACCTGCCACATGGCATGCCACGTGGCCATGCCACGTCAGCGCCACGTCAGCCGAGTCCACCCCCCGGGTGCCACGTGTCACCACGTCAGCGCCATGTCAGCTGACACGTGGCAGCACTAGCGCATGCCACGTCATCATCGACCGGCGGTCGAGCGCACTGTTCCATGCGCCGGGTCCACCGTGGACTTGGTTATGGTTCTAGTTTCATGATTTTTGGAGTTCATTTGCTTATCATTTTATATGTTTTTCTTATTTCGATCGTTTTCTCTCTCGTTAGATTCGGATTCCGGAGGAGCAGGATCTACGCCCGAAGACCAAGAGTACCTCACTGAGCATAACCAAGGCAAGTCATGTCCTTTGATCATGTTGAACCCAGTTTGCAATCTATTATTTAATTATTTTATTTTAAATTACATTGCATCGCTATTTATTACAAATCCTTGTATTGGTAGTGATCGTCCCAATTGTTTATCCCCCCTTGATAACTTTTGATGCCATAATGCCATTGTCATCTTAGGTGGGGAATTTAATTAGTGATGTTATGTTAATTGTCACATGGGTTGGTACGATAGAATTGCTTAGCCTTGCTTAAGTTTACGAATGCTTTATCATCGCATGTGAATTATTAATTTGACCTAATGATATATGGAACAGTGGTTGGTACCACGTTTATTAAAAGTTATGCCATGACATTGGTGTGTCATTGGCTTGGTTATACAAACTTGGTTTTACACTCGGGCGAGTGATCGTGCAGTAAAGGGGGAAGTGCAGGTTCACTTCGGGGGATGTGGTAGCCTCGCCCGGGTAGAATTAAGGACTTAACTTTGTGCGCCATTGATCTGAGCTTTATCGTGCAAACCACATGTCTAGTATGGGATAGACCTGGCTGACTAATTTGGGTGGTTTCAACTTAATCTTGCCATTGAGATGAATATGGTTGCTGATTTCTATGTGGCGCAAGGGGGGTGTGATGCGAAACCCTAGCGGGCAGGATTAGGTTGGGATTGAACTTTGTAAAGGCCTTATTGTGATTTCCTGAGATCGAGGCTAATCACATCATGTGGGTACAGTTGTGCAACCTCTGCAGAGTGTAAAACTATTCGAATAGCCGCGTCCTCGGTCATGGACAATGCTCGGTGATTTCATACGAGGGTTAGTGTTGTCTTTTAAACTTGGTGGTTTATGTTGGAAGTGAACAGGTAATTCACTGTTGGTTCAGTTTGTGAATGGGATGTTCACAAATGGTTTATGTTCATTCCTTTGATTATTTATTATTATCGTTTTCATTTAAAGTTCGCTTTCAATTTATTTATCATATTTACTGTGAAATGTCTTTTATGTAAATTAACCTTTCAGCCTTCCATTGGTAAGCCTTGCATACTATATTGCACTCATTTGTTATAAACGACTTGCTAAGTACCAATGTACTCACGGCTTTATGCCTATGTTGCTCAGTTGAGGGCGAGGAGTACTATCAACAGGATGTTCCAGAAGGAGAGTACTACGACGACTTCACGGATTAGGCTTCGTTCTGCACTCGATAGCCTGCGGGCTTATCGATTGGCCACTACGCGTTATTTTAGATTTTCGCTGCTAGTTTTAAAGCCCTTCCGGCTAGAGATATTGTAAGCTTGGCCATAGGGTCGTACTTTTGAGATTTATTGATATTTGAGTTTTTCCTTATTATATTGTGTGTATGGTTGTGATTACATTTATGTTTGACTGTGTGTATTAGCGTGATCCTAGACTAGTGCAGTTTACACAGAGAGTCTGAATTTGCATATTCGGGTCTTGACACCCGTCGCGCGCCAGTGACCCTTTGGCCACCGAAGAGCCACCGTCCCTTCGACTCCCGTAGCCAACTACTGAGCACCGGGTGTCATCTAAGTTTGGACTGTTCGAACTTTTCCAGCTCTTTGGGCCGTCCAATCTTCGTCATCGTTCGGATAGTCCAAACATTGCCATCTCTTTGGGCCATCCGATCTTTCCCAACGGCCGGGATGCACCGCTTAGTTCGAATAGTCTGATCCTTTCCGCGCCTCTAGACCATTCGATCGTCAAACAATCCAATCGTTGTCGCTTCTCAACCGTCCGATCGTCTTCACAGTTCAGACCACCCGATCGTTGTCACCCTACTGAGTCAACCCTAGCCAAGTCGTCGCCACCTCAGCCTTAGATCTAATGTGTCAGTGCTACGTTAGCACCAAAGCCGCCTAGGTGCCACGTCATCATGCCACGTGTCATGCCATGTGTCATTAGCCACATCAGCCCTAGCCGCCACGTCAGCATACCTAGTCGCATGCCTACTGCTCCGTGAGCCGAGTTCACCATAGACCAGCCTTTTCGTGAGCCAAGTCCAGAGCACAGTAGAGTTTTCGAATTTCTAGTATTTTCTTTAGATTAGATTTGCCAAGAGCCCGTTCTTCTCCGTCTTAGCTCTGATTGACCACATTCTTTTTTCTAAATTCATCTAATATTGAGCTCTATCTTTTAATTCAAGTTTTGTAGTTTTTAGAGTTTATTTGATTTTATTTTGTACCTTATTCATTTTCTTTCTCGTTAGATCGTGTCTTCGAAGGAGCGAGAACATCATCAAAAGATCAAGAATTCATAACTGAGCAAAGCCAAGGCAAGTTGTATCCTTTGATCATGTTGAACCATGTTTTAAATATATTATTTATTTATTTTATTTTAACTTATATTGCATTGCTACTTTTGCACTTAGTAGTTTATGTCCAAATTAATTAATCCCTCAATTGATAATCTGAATACCATGATTTCATTGTCACCATAGGATAGGAAATTATTTAGTGATACCATACTAGTTGTCACATGGGTTGTACGATTTATATGTTTAGCCATGCTTATAGTTCGATGGGTTCATCATCATATGAGATCAATCAATTAATTTTAACTTAATGAGATACTGAATCGTGGTTAGTGCCACAGTTATAAAATTTGTGTGCCATGACATTGGTGTGTTATTGGTGTTGGTTATACAAAATTAGTTTTTTCTTAGACGAGTGATCATGTAGTAAAGGGGAAGCATGGATTCACTTCGAGGAATGTGAAAGTCTCGCTTGGGTAATGTTTAAGAACTTAATTTTGTGTGCTATTGATCTAAGTCATACCGTACAAACTACATGTCTAGTATGGGATAGACATAGCTGATTAATTTGTGATATTTTGATTTCAATTTTGCAATTGAGTTGAACATGGTTACTGATTTCTATGAGGCGCAAGAGAGGGCAATTATCGATTAGGTTGAAGCCTACTCGACGGTGAAACTTTAGCTAACGGAATTGAGATTGAGGTTGAAGATTGTAAAGACTTTGTTGCAATTTTCTTTAACGTAAGGATGATCACATTGTGTGGGTACAGTTATGCAACCTCTGCAGAGTGTAAAACTATTCGAATAGCTGTGTCCCCGGTTATGGACAATGCTCGGTGAATTCACACAAGGGGTAGATATTTTCTTAAAAATTTGGCTGCAAGAGCAATGGAAAGTAAATGGTTAATTCACTAGTGGTTCATTACGTGAATGGGAGGTTCACGTGGTTCATTGGAGTAAATGGTCAGTTTACTTGTAGTTTATATAATTTCTTTGATTATTTATTCATTATAGTTTTTCTTAAAGTTTGCTTTCAGTCTATTTATTGTATTTATTTTAAATTATTATTTTTTGTAAAATAACCTTTCAGCCATCCATTGGTAACCCTTGCATATTATATTATATCTTTGTTACAAATAACTTACTGAGTACCAATGTACTTACGTCTTTATGCCTACTATTACTCAGTTGAAGAGGAGGAACCATATCAACAGGAGGTACCTGAAGGAGGATACTTCGATGACTTCACGGATTAGGATTTCTCTTTCCAGTCGATTGTCTATAGACATATCGAATGGCTTTCCAGTCGATTTTCCGCTGCTAGTTTCTTTAGCCCTTTAGGCTCTTAAGTTGTAAGCTTAGCCATAAGGTCGAACTCTGATAATTATTAATACTTGAGTCTTTGTTTTCTTTGTTAATCGTGTATATGGTCAATATTTTATTTATGTTACGATGTGTGCACTAGCGTGATCCTTTGCTTACATCAAGTCACATTGATCGTTGCGTGTGCATACATACACTTCCTTGCATAGGGCTTGATTGGCTAGTTGTGATTAGGTTAGGATTGGCAAGTTTGACGAGTATTTTGAACAATCTTTCAACTTGCATTTACTGAACTGATTATTGCTGATCCTTTTGCTACCATATTGTGCCTACCAAGCTCCACCTACTCTTGATCAGAACAGGTCCCCTCTTACAATCGTACCAACGCTCGACAAGGTATCACGAACCAGTCACCGGTTGTACCATCTACTGTTTGCGATGGTAAGAACACTCGTAAGAGTGTGGTAAGATGCTTGAGAGTGTGTGATTCCACCTTCCATCACCTAGTAGTTGATAGGGATAATTCCTTTCGTTGTCTTCTATTTTCTACTAACCATGGCAGGTGAGTCGTCTGATACGCAAGAGTGTGTTGCAAAGGGAGAGCTTATGGCACTCTTGGATGAACAACGCACTACCATTAATGAGGACATCGATAGGAAGTTGATAATGAGGTAGGAGATGATAATGAGAGGCGAAATCGTAATGCTCAAGATGTACGTCTACGACACCGCCTACAACGCAACCGTTATGGTATGGGAGGTAATGATTTTCAGCACCATAATGTTCGTGCTAATGATGACCCATTTGCTAAAGTTAAATTTACCATACCATCTTTTGCGGGTGTTTATGATGCTGAAATTTATCTAGATTGGGAGATGACAGTTGAACAAAAATTTAATGCCCATCTAGTTCCTGAAGTGCATAGAGTCAGACAAGCTGCTAGTGAATTTAAAGATTTTGCTATCCTTTGGTGGAGTCAAGTAGTTAATTCCGGTTTAGCACCTGATACATGGGATATATTGAAGGTAGTTATACGTGCTAGATTTATTCCTTCTGCTTTTAAACGTGATATGCGTAAGAAATTGCAGCGCTTAGACCAAAGTACTAAATCTGTTGAGGAATATTATCAAAAACTACAAATAGGCATGCTGCGCTATAATGTTGTAGAGGATGAGGAGGATAAGATGGCTCGTTTTTATGGGGGCTTAAGACGTAAAATTCAGGACATAGTTGATTACAAGGAGTATAATGATATCAATAGTTGTTTTAGCTTGCTTGTTTAGCAGAAAAAGAATTGCAGGGAAGACAACAATGAAATAGGAGCAACTATGGAAATACTTCTGCATAGAGGTCGACACCGGGGCAAACCAAGACAGCTCCACTTGCTTTTTGGTCTGCTGCCCCCTCCGTGAGTAGGGCGCATTCAGCACCACCACCACCACCGTCACGCGCACCCGAGACAAGCAAATCCACTAGTGTGCAGGCGCTAGCGCAAAGCTCTTCATCGGTTGCTTCCACGGGTCGTACGATGGGGATTATATACCACCGTTGTAAAGGGATGGGGTACGTCATGAAAAATTACCCAAGTCAGCGAGCGTACATTGCGACAGAAGATAGTGGATATGTAAGTGCTAGTGATGTTGAGGATGAATATGCTCTTGCAGCTAACCTTGCAGGTAATGATGATGATGATCCAGAGGAATATAGCGAAGAGGAGAAAATTTTAGGTACCGCTGCGACGGAGAATTATAGGACCATAATTGTGGAGTAAGTGTTGAGCACTCAAAGGGAGCAAGCGGAGAAGGTACAGCGCCATAATTTATTTTAGATGTTCCTCATCGTCAAGGAATGTTGTGTTTGTGTCATAATAGATGGTGGGAGTTGTAATAACTTGGTGGGTTTAGATTTGGTCAAGAAGCTTGGATTGACCACACATGCACATCCTCATCCATACCACATTCAGTGGTTCAACAACAACGGTAAGGTAAAGATAACACAATCTACGAGAGTGTATTTTTTCATTGGTTCCTATCATGATTCAGCTGATTTCGACGTAGTGCCTACGCAAGCTTGCTCACTTTTATTAGGTCGTCCATGGGAATTTGATACCGACGCAACTCATCCTGGTAGAAGTACCTTGGAAGCATCATATTTCTTTATGGTTTATTTCCTGGCATTATGTGTTTGAGGATTTATTTAATGGGTTAGTAATTCTGAAAATTACTTAAATACCTTAATAATTATTAGAGAATCCCAATAGGTTGCTAAGAAACTCTGGAAAATGATAATTTATCTACCGAATAGATAAAAGTAAATCTATACTATTCACACTCATTTAATGCATTTGAGATTGCTTACCAGAAGTAAGCATGTATAAAAAATTATTTGAATATTGTATGATATTGGGCATCACTAAGTTGATATTTGCATACCCCGAATGGCTACAATTTGTATCACCTAGGCTCATTTAATTGGCATATAGTTATACCACTGTTAAGTGTGAAGCTAACAAAGTTATACCCTTTTACCACTAAAAGGCAAAAACCTTAGTAGTTGGTGAGGTATCACCTCTAATCTATTCTGGAGTATTACTGGTAGCCCTGAAGGCACTTTGCTATGATCTATTGCTCATTGTAGGACCAGAAGTCCGCATGCGAGTATTACTCCACCTTGCACCACACTGTCTCTGGACCAAGTTTAGGTAACTCGTATGTTACTAATAAACAGGTGCACTTATAAGCAAGAATCAGCCTACGGTGAACAATATGGAGACCAGAGGCATTCTCCCAGTTATCCCTTAACTTTATTTAGATGTCCTTTTGTTACATGAGTAGCACCAATTGTAAAATACAGCTCCTGTCGAACTTGATCTTACTCTTGAAGAGCACATCTTATCTTTTGCTGAAATTATGCATTAAATAATCTTTTCCCAGATACCATAAATACTTGGTCTAAATTGTTTTGTTAAATCCTTACCCCTGCTGAATAGTTGCTTATTAAAATTCATTGCCAATAGCACATCTTACATGACGTAAGATTTATTAATCCTGCATGGAATAATATTTGTAAATATTACGCCTAATATTTGAAAGGAATAATGATATGTCTCAGTTCATTATTGCCCAGATGGCAATAGGAAAAATGTCTTTCTTAAAGACACATGAAATCTAGTCAAATATTAGATCCTAGAAGGATCACCTCGACTAGAAAATGCTATAAACCTCAAAGACTTTACGTCTATATATAACCCTATCTTTTATATTACCAAGTGTGCGTTATTTCCACACCAATAAAGTTATACTCTTGAAGCAGTATAATAATAACTTATTGCTAAAGCTTTGAGTTAATTCGAAGCAAACGCTATCACTTGTATTTTTTGTGGTTGGCGTGAAAAGGGGGAGGAATTGGGCATATGAGGAATATTGGGACCTCCAAGGCATATCCTAGGTCAAATACAGAAGCAAATAAGCCTGAAGCTGTAAATTTGAGAGATAATTAAATCTACTATACACTGTTGGCAAATCATCACAACCCTCGAAGGGTAATTGATTTGTCTCCAATAATCTAGTCGCCAGCATGCGACCACATACATGGGTATTGCAGGTAGCATGAAGCTACCACACATATACCACTAGAAGCTATTTGCCTGAAGCAAATATAACTCTCAAAATAATAGACGACCTGTTGGATGTTAATGATCCTGAATGATCTAAATCTGTCATACTTATTTGGCATTATAAACAATAATAGGCATATAAATTACCTCCCAAATTAATCACATATATTCCTGAAGAATAATTATTCCATCTGAGAGGTTAAACTAGAAGTATATTCCAGCAGAATATATATATTCCATGCAGATTAATCGATGGTCATGTTTAATGTGACAGTGTTATATTTATATTTTTGCCAGCATCCTGAGGATGTATTTTATACTGTCAAAACATAATACTCTTGAAAAACATGTTGCACTAACACAAAATCTGAAGTTTGTGTGATCCAAATTTTAAGATAGAAATATGAGAAATTAGATCATAATATTGGGCAATATATAAGAAACTAGAATATTAACCCAACAGATGTTTGGGATAATCTACCAGAAGTAGAGAGGCACAGTTTTTCATGTCACTGCATTAATAAATATCCAGTTCACTGCATTAAGAAAAGGAACCCCAATCAAGAATTAGTGCGTATTATGATAACCAATCATTTCCCATATGACATCACCACCGTAGCATACTAAGAGGATTTTAAAGTATGCTATTAAGCAAGATCACATCTCGGCATTAGGGGGAGAGAAATGCCCAAAATTCCATAATGCCGAGATACTTTCCTGAAGAAAGATTTTTACTATATAGTCCACGCACTAAGTAAGCTAAATATAAGTTTAGCTGATACTCCTGTACGCCAGATGCGGGGAGACTGCCATATTTCTTTGCTCATTGCATGAAGGAGTTATAAAGTATTTACCTGAAGTAAATGTGTCACTAAGTTTAGAATACCCTGGGTTGAATAGTATTTTCATCTTTACAAAATTGACTTATTGGTCAGTGACCTAATCTCTACGGGGACGCCTGTGGATCTAAGGTCTGATGACACTAGTCAAAATAATCGTTAATACTCCTTGAATACTCCAAAAGAAAATTCACCCTGAAGGTGAAATACCTTATGAAGAGGTTCATCCTAAAGATGAAAACCCTAGTAATAAGGCGCGCGCATATTACAATACTGGGGAACACGGAACAACCAAAAAGGCTTCGTTTTGGGAAATAACGAAGTTTTGGTTAATATTGAAAGGCACTCAATTATGAGGATATACAGAGAAAAGTTATCGACAACTAGTTTGCCTCTAAAAATTGCTAAAGCTTCTCGTATGAGAACATAAATCCGGAACCAAAGTCCATAGCCGAACACCTAAAGTGTTCATATCGGGTCAAAAATGAAAGAAAGCAATTGAGGCCGAACCATAATCGCAGATGAAAGTCTTGGAATCTGTTCGTTCAGACTTGATGGATCATTATGAAATAATGAGGTGGTAAAAGCGATGGTTCAATGATCCCTGTAGAGATCGATATTATCCTGTTATGAATGAAATAATGTTCCGTTATATAATAACTCTGGCAAATGATATGAATAAGATATGGAGTTACCGGATTCTGAAAATCCTTGATGGAATTCTTGAAGGAACCCAAAACTCGATCCCTGAAGGACTCGATGTTCTAACAAAGTAGATTGCTACATGTATATACATGTATATAAAAGTTAGACTTGATAAACTCTTACTTGAAGAAAGAGTATCTCCCAGAAGAGAGAGCATTTTTTCTGAAGAGAAATTAAATTACCAGTTGATCAAAAATACACCAACGAAGTGGATAAGGGCCCATCCATGACCCGAGGAAATGAAACGAGGAGGCTAAAAACCAGAAGTTCACCACATAAGCACATATAAAGTGCATTTTTCTATCATAAACTGATGAAGTGGCAATGTCCTCTATTACCACGAAGGTATCATATGTTTGGTGGTAATGGCAAATTTATTAATCCCTTAAGTGCTAAAATTAAGACTGGTTACATTGACTCTGTGGTAGTATTATCATGCTATTAGTTCCATAGAATAGACATTTAGTCATATGGTTCTACTCAGAGATGGTTGCTAAATGTTAAAAAACCTAAAATGTTTTAATAAGTCACATCCTGAAGAAAATGTGGCAATGTAATTAATTACCTATATCCTGATTAGGATAAGTATACTTGCCTACATTCATTTCTTAAAATGGATTAAAGGTAGTAGAACAATAAGACTGCACCGGAAGTGGTCTTCAGGGGGAGCATATGCTAAACTTTTGTAGTTATGCATGAGATTCAGAAAATGTTAACTTTAGTCAAACCCAGAAGGTATTGACTTGATGATCACGACCTTGAAGGTTTTACCACCTATCGATATAAGTCCAATCAATAAGATATGATAAAGATCTTGAGGATCATAATATATCATGAAGATATTTTATAAATCCTGAAGATAACTTTTACAAATCCTGAAGATAAGTGTTGCACTCTTTTCCCTTAGTAAGTTTTTTCCATTGGGTTTTCTTGCTTGAAGGATTTTTATGAGGCAACAACTGCAATACAATTTAATGTGTGTTATGTACTCTTTTTTCCATTATTTTTCCCCACTAGGTTTTTAGAAGGAGTTTTTAATGAGACATATGCATATCGTGGTATGAAGCCTCACCATAACATGCTTGGATTAGGTGAATGATTAGCTACATCCAGAAGTTATGTAGCACACATACCAACGATGACCCCCACCATTATTTATGAAGATAATACAATGCATGATGCAAATAGGTTGTGATAAAAGTAATAGCAGAAGCATATTACTCTTAAAATTCTTTTATCCTCACGGGCTTCAGAAGAGCGAAGAGGAAAGATATTAAAGCTAAGTCTTGTGTTGATCTGGCAGATATGTTCACAAAATCTCTCCCAGCCTCTATCTTCCAAAAGCACATGCGAGGCATAGGGATAATGCGACTTAGAGAGTTACAAGGTTTAGGGGGAGTGAACCCCTGAACCATAGCCCTTATTTAAGACTAGAAGTCTCATATGATTCTGAAGATCTAATGTTGTACTCTTTTTCTCTTTGTGAGTTTTTCTGATGTTTTCTCACATAAAGGTTTTTAATGAGGCAACAAATACGGATGCAATGTACTCTTTTCTCCATTCCTTTTTTCCCACTGGGTTTTTGGGAGGAGTTTTTAACGAGACATATGTATGCCATGGTATTCGTCCAAGAGGGAGTGTTAAGAAACTTTAGGGTTTCAGTGATGGGCAAATACCTAAACTACCCATGCTCTACCTTCTATAAATAGGAGGCTTTGTACTTGGTACTCTATTCTCTATGTCTTGTGTGTGATTATTGGATTACTTGTGGAGATCATATTGTGTATTGCATTACCGTTCGCCAATCAACATCATTTCTCAACAGGGCTACTCCACGTCCTACTCCTGAGGAAGGAGTCTGATCTGGTGTGACTCCCAAGCTGAAGTGAACTGGCGTAGGGGCTTGCCTCTAGGGGCACTTACTAGCATAGTGTCCCTGCTCATGACACTTAAAGCAAGTGACAGATGCCGCTGGATTGACGTTCCTCTGCTGCTGGCAGCCTGATCCACTAGGACGCTATCTCGATTGGCCGAGCGTGGCGGGGCGGTGTCTCAAGACCGGCCGTTGTGGTACTCGTGCGGTGTCGTGCAAAGCGGGCTTTCTGAGCCTGATGCATCTGAGATCCCTGCTGCATCATCCTCCTCTTGTGAGACTCCTCTAGCTCACAGCGACTCTCCTCGATGAGCATGGCATTATCCACCATATGCTGAAAACTGGCATAGTCATTACCCACCTCCTGTACTTTCAACCCTGGGTTCAATTCCTTCTTGAACCTCTTCTGGAGAGCATCGTCTGTGGCTACGTCCTCTAGTGCATAGCGAACTAACTGAGTGAACTTGTTGAGGTATTCACTCACTGACATGTTCCTCTACTGCAGCTCACGAAACTCCTTCTTCTTCATCTCTATCACCCCGTCCAAGATATTGGCGTGACGGAAAGCGACGGTGAACTCTGCCCACGTGATGTTGTTCTGGTCCTTGTGAGCGGCATAGTGGTTTTCCCACCACTCTACGGTGGCTCCCTCAATTTGGTGTGCGGCATATAACACCTTCTCTTTGTTGGTGCACTGGGGCAGGTTCAATTTCTTCTTAACTGAACAAATCCAATCATCTACCTCCAAAGGCTCTGAAGATCGGGAGTATGTGGTGGTCTCGTCCTTATAAACTCTGCATATCCGGACTGCTGACGGGCGGCCTGAGGTGCTATTGCCTCCTGGTGCTGACATTACATCAAAGCATTCATGTTCTGCATCATGGTCTGCATCATCTGCGTCTGAGCCACCAAAAACTGATTGAGGGCTGGGTCCAAGCTCACTAGGGTAGCCTGGGGTGGCTGGGTGGCACTGCTCCCCGGATCCTGGGGTGCCTGGTTACGGCCTGCAGAGTTCTTGGTGTCAACCATCTTGCTACTGCTCTAAAAAGGGAAACAACTGCAGACTTTCCAAGGGTACAAAGGTGAGGGGGAAAAGCATAGGTAAGGGGGGTAAATTCGTCTAAAGGGGTTTCTCTAATGGTAGACCTAAACTAAACAAACAAAGTGGGGGAAAATAACTCCAATAAAAGATTGATATGATTGCAATATAATGCTTTTAAAAGTAAGATTTGCATCTCACATCACACACAACTGCAAATAAGATCAAACGCTCTACTCGTACTCTCTAATCTAAAGGCCCCCACTCAGGTCCTGAAAGGTAGGGCTCGCTTCTCCTATCCTCCGAATCGTTGTACACCACCCACGAGTTGCGGACTTGCGGTGACTGCTCTTCTACTGGGGCGGGGATAAAGTGCCGAAGATACCCCTGTCGGTTGCCGGTGATGTGTCATCTCTTCTCCGGGCTCGATGGTGTAGGCGAGGGTAGAGGTACCGGTGACTGCAGTTGAGGCTCCTCCCTAGCTGGCTCCTGTAGGCTGGGGGTGGCTCCGTACTGCTCTTTGAACTTCTGAATGAGTCTGGACATGTTGATCTTGCATAGCTTGCAAAGTCATCGGATGGCCTTGTGCGCGGCTCCTTGTGCTGACCATTCTCCACAAGCATTGGTACTCTTGAAGCTATGGTGTAGAACTTGCATGTTGACTTTGGTGGTGAAGTACAACCTGGTGATGCTCCCGATGCATTGGCCTTTCTCTTTCTCGTGCTTGGTGAGGTAGATGGGCGATCTCTTTAATCCAAAGCTCCACAACAGAACATGGAGAAGTCCTCTCCATCCTCCCGTCTGGCTGAAAGAGGCTTGAGACATCTAATGCATTTATAAGGATTTGTGAAAAGCAAATTTTAGGAGTGGGGCGAAGAACAAGAATCCTAAGAAAAAGGTAAGGGAATAGAGATATCACTAAGTATCCAATTTAGTTGGTTTGATTTAGAAAATAATTTTTTGGGGCTAAACGACCATTCTAACTAGGGCTTCGTCTTACAGTTGATATAGCTCTGATACCATCTCTGTCGAGATTCGAATATGTAAATTCGGACTCTTTGCGTATACCGCACTAGTCTAGAATCATGCTAGTGCACATAGTCTAACATTGATGAAATATGAACCATACACACGCTAAAACAAAGGAAAAACTCAAATAATAGTAATTATCCAAAGTAAGACCTTATGACTAAGTTTACAATATCACTAACCTGAAGGGCTCAAAACCTAGCAGCGGAAAGAAACAAAATAAGTATAGTAGCCATTCGACATGCCCGCAGGCAATCGACTGGGAAGCGAAGTCCTAATCCGCAAAGTAGCTGAAGTATCCTCCCTTGAATACCTCCTGCTGGTAAAACTCCTCCTCCTCAACTGAGCAACATGGGCGTAAAGCCGTGAGTACATTGGTACTCAGCAAGTCATTTATAACAAACGAATGTAGTATAATATGTAAGGCTTACCAATGAAGGGCCGGAAGGTTAATTTGCATAAAATGACATTTTAAGATTAATATGATAAATAGATTGAAAGCGAACTTTAATGGAAAAACAATAATAAATAATCAATAGAATTGAAATTAAACCACTTGTAAGCCTTGTATGAAATCACTATCCGTTCACAAACTAAACCAACAGTAAACTATCTATTCACTTTCCAACCGCAAGTTTCTATGAAATTACTACCCCTTGTATGAAATCACCGAGCATTGTCCATAACCAGAGACATGGCTATTCAAATAGTTTGACACTCTGTAGAGGTTGCACAATTGTACCCACACGATATGATTAGCCTCGTACTAAGGAAATCACAACAAGACCTTTACAAAGTTCAATCTCCACTCAATCCCACGCGCTAGGGTTTCGCATCACACCTCCCTTGCGCCTCATGGAAATCAGCAACCATGTTCATCACAATGGTGAGATTGCAATTAAAATATCTCAAATTAATCAACCAGATCTATCCCATACTAGACATGTGATTTGCACGGTAAAGCTCAGATCAATAGCGCACAAAGTTAAGTCTTTAATATTACTCAGGCGAGACTACCACATTTCACGAAGTGAATCCACACTTCCCCCTTTACTGTGACACTAAGTCAAATTTATTGTTCACAAGCGATGATGAACCCTTCGTAACATAAGCATGGCTAAGCATACTAATCGTACCACCATGTGACAACTAGCATAGCATCACTAATTAATTTTCTAACCTATGGTGACAATGGCATCATGGTATTCAAATTATCAATGAGGGATGATTCAATTTGGGACAGTAACTACCAAGTACAAAGGTTTGTAATGAAATAATGATGCAAGATAATTTAAAATAAAATAATTAAATAATAGATTAAAAACTAGGTTCAACATGATCAAAGGACACAACTTGCCTTGGTTATACTCAGTGAGGTACTCGAGATTTTCTAGCGGCACTCCTGCTACTTCGAAGACGCGATCTAACGAGAGAGAAAAAGACTGAAACAACAAAAATAATATCAAATAAAATTCAAATGAACTTCAAAAACCTTGAAACTAGAACCAAAAGGTAGAGCTCGATTTTATATGAATTTAGAAAAAAGAATAGGCTCAATTAGAGCTAGTACGGAGAAGAACGGGCTCTCGAAAAATTAAATCTAAAGAAAATACTGGAAATTTGAAAAAGTTACTGTGCTGTGGACTCGGTGCATGAAAAAGCGGGTTCACGGTGGACTCAGTCCATATAACAATGTACGGGGGTGGTGTTGACACAGCGGGCTCGGCTGACGTGGCACTGACATTTGGCAGACTAGGGCTGACGCGGCACTGATGTGGCGGTTGACGTGGCACCTGGGGGTCGATCGATGCTGACGTGGCACTGACACGTGGCACTGATGTGACACCTAGGGCTAACGTGGCTTGACACGTGGCTAGGGCTGACGTGGACGGTTGGGCACAGCGGTCGGCGGCAGGATCGGACGGCTGCAGGATTGACACGTGGCAAGTTCTTAGCCGTCGATCCAGATCTGGATCAACAGTGATGATGGGGCGTGCGGGCTGTCGGATGGCCGATGTGTGGCGGTGCAAGGCGACTCGGGCACGGGCGCGGCGTGGGGACCGAGGGCAGGCGACTCGGCCAAACACGGGTGTGAGACGCGAACTGAGGGGCAGCGTGGGGGTGATCGGGGTGACGCGGGCGACTAGGGACAAGGGTGAGTTCATCGGTGCGGGGCAAAAAGGGTGTGGGGACGATGGCAGGTCGGCACAGGAAGGCGGCGACGCTCACCGTCGAGGAAGACGGCGACGACGGCCTCCGACGACGGTGAGGCGACGGGCGCGTCTGGCGACGACGAGGCAACGGGCGCGTCCGACGGTGGGGGACAGCGGCAAGGAATGGCGGCAGGGCGGTGAGGACGGCGGCGAACTCAGGGTGGAAGGCGGCGACGAGGGCGCGGGTTAAAAGCACGCGAACCGAGGCAAAATCCCGCTCGGTCATGGCGGCGGTGAGTCCGCATCGAAGACGATGGACGCGGGTATGATGCGTGGCACAAGGGGGACGATCGGATGGCTGCGGGCAAGTCTGGGGCGTGGGCGCGGCACAGGTGTGGGATGCACGATGCGTGGGCGGGCGCGGATCGGGCGACCGAGGCGCGACGTGGGCTGGTGAACAGTGGTGGGCCTGGTTGGCTATCAATACCGGCGACAAGGAAGAGTAGAGAGCCATTTATTTATGCTTGAGAGACAAAGAAGATAGACGGCTGGCGAGGTGATCATACAGGATCAGCGATGTGAGTATTAATCTTCAGTAGTAGATGATCATTTTTAGATAACAAGGAATAGGTTCGGCGCAGAAACTATCGAAGAGACGCACGCATCGAGGAGACGAAACACCATTCATGCATATAAATATATATCACAGACAGTTCCAACCATAAACCGTCTGTTATATGCAACTATTATAGACGGTTCGTATTAATAACCGTCTGTGAACTATGACATACAATTCTAATTAAAAATCGTATGTGACGTCGACAATTATCGTAGATGGTTTGTATTAATAACTATTTGTGAACTATCACAGATGGCTATAAACAAGAACTATCTATGATAGTTGCATATTAGATATGGTATACAGTCATGCTTGTAAAACCGTCTGAGGTAATTATAGCATGGATGGTTCCTATGAACAGTCTGTGATGAGATGTCCAGTATATATTTTTTGTAGTAGTACTTCCTCAATCCTATCCTAGCTACTGCATGATTTCACCATTAGCAGGTGCCATACTAACTTATTACAGCTGTTAAGGTGCATGCTACCGCCAAACAGATTTTGTAAGTTTTTTCATTTCACTAATAGCAAAAAAACACAAAAAATATGCCTTATGAACACTCGTTTCAAGAGAAATGCCACAAAATCGATCAACATAACATTTGTTTTATTTCCATACACATGAAAGTTAAGTTTTCAATGTAGCTTTGGCCAAATTGTTCTAACTCTGTATTGCTTCTCAAAAACCCTAAAACTTGTTTTACCTATCTAGGCATACGAAAACAGAGGCTGGTGCGGATGTAGCACGAGAATGTATGGTTTGTGGTAGCACTACCTAGATAACTTCAAGGATTGAATCCTGTGATGACCTTCTAATGTAAAATAGTGCAACCACAAGTCTATATTAGGTACGACTTGACTAACTAATTTGCATCGATCCAGTGTGGGTTACGCCATTCGGTGACACACGGTCAATTGAGCGGTTGAAGGCCTTAGACATGATGGCGCAAGAGAGGGCTTTTGGAGCGGGCAAATGTAACTGCACAATGGTGAAAACCTTAGCGGGTGTGGTCTTATTAGGGAGATGCAATGTAAAGGCCTCATGGTGATCTTCTTCATTTATATGTCTAATAAGAAAAGGTGTGAAATATAATAAGTTGAATATCTCTTATGGGTAAAGTGTACAACCTTTGCAGAGTAAAAATTGTTCGAACAACCATGCCCATAGTCATGGGTGGACAAGAGAACTTACTTGAGTTAGTGTCTGTTTCTAAAACTTTATGGGTGAGATAAAAACTCGTTAGGCGAATATAGCCTTGAATTGATTTCCCCTGGACAGACGTAACCCGATGATTATAATAGGTGGATGTAACCTAAGTAACAAAACTAGTATACGGTGGAGGTAACTATATGCTGTAACAGGTGGATGTAACATGCACTACTATTATTGTTGTATACTCTTACAATCTTGAAAAACATGATTTGATAAAAATGTTAGGTCTTAGGAATTTTTTATAATTATACCTCAAAATAATGGTGTTTTCGCAAAAAAAATAACATCAAATCTCCTTTGATAACTTTGCATATATTATTATTGCATTCTATGTGATAGCTTGTTGAGTACCTTTGTACTCATCGTTGCTCAATTACTAATATCAAATCAGTAAGAACGAGAAAGCCAAGTCTTGCAGTCATCTAAAGGAGTCGACAGAGTTAGACGACACTGAGGCCAAAAACTAGATCATAAACCCTAATTGGCTACATGTGGGTATGCCCTAAAAGTCCCACCTTGTCAAGTTCCGATTCCGCTATTGCTTTTAATGATTTCGACCTTATCAGCCCATGAAGCATATCCTCCACCATTACGTAGTGATGTCACAAGGCTACAGTGCAGTTCAAGAGGGCTAGGTTCGAGTTATTTCACAAAATCGATCGTTATTATTCAAACAAACATAAGGTACACACATACATTCAACACTGCATTGTGGAGTTTAACGTATACACTACTTGGCGTTGGAATGACACATGGATGCTTCGTTTCATATAAGTTCGACTTTTATTTTAGCCGGTGTCGATCCAGCATATATAACTTAAGAGACGTTGGAATAGAACTCTTCGATTATGATGCGAACTGCAATTGGGATTCGAACCCAATGATCACCTCCATCGTGCCACGCCAAGCTTCCAAACGTGTAGTCGCCTTGAATCTTTCGAGTCGCCTTGAAGGTCACCTTGAAGCTCTGCACCCTGCTCTCCTTGCAGAACACTAACATCGGCGGCTCGACGGACATCTCGACGCCGACGGGAGGCTGGAAGAAGGCCTTGTACACCGCATTCGTCTGGCCGACGTTGGTGACGGTGCGCACAATGGTCTCAGATATCTTCAGATTAGGAATCGCGATCGATGGGAGATTCAGGTCTGGTAAAGATGATTTAGGAGTTGTGCAGCGGCCGTTTGAACCTAATCCTCCCATGCAGTTGAAGAAGTTGAGGTAATCTGATGCACTGATGTCGTATATGAGACCTGGATCAGCTGCCTTGATTGGATTCACAAACCTTTCTCCGTAATCAAAAGGATCAGCAATCTTTGCTCGATATCCATCTGCTTGTATTGGGATCCCATTGTTGTCAGTGGTAAGAGCTGCGAGATAGAATGTTTTGAGACATCAATCGTCTATTGACTTGTTCTTAATTGGTGCAACAATCTCAATAATGTGTACAACAATCTGAATAATTGGGGCCCATTTGAAACTTAATTCTGCAAGATACGGAATAACCCGTCTAAAATTCACTCAGCAGAACTCCCACGTTCTAAACTAGCTTGATTAACTGTTAATTACCAGCTATCATGAGTGCCGATTTCAGTGCAGCAGGTGACCTGTCAGGATGTAGCGATTTGAGCACTGCGACGATCCCGGATACATGAGGGCAAGACATGGATGTTCCAGAAGCAAAATGATAGACTTTTGTAAGGAGGAATATGCGGTGCAGCAGCTAAAATGGAAACCCCAGGTGCAGCAATATCAGGCTGTTCATTTCGAAGTACAACAGCTATATATGTTAGCGCCCTGACTAAATATGCCATAAGAACAAGTAAAAAGGATTAGGATTAATAATTACGGTTTTTAATTAATTACCTTGAGAACCCCAGGATAGATAGGGCTAGGCCCCCTAGAAGAGAAGGTTGCTCTCTTTGGTGCAGGAACTCCAGTTCCGATCGTTGTTCGACCAAAAGATATCTTTACTTTTGGTCTATCAGAGTACCTGTTATTATTTGCGTGGGAAAAGGAAAATGAATATCAACTGAAACCTAGAAAAACTATAATTAGCCCCAAATTAAGAAAAAAGAAGAAGAAGAAGATAAGTTAAGGGGTGATATCTATATACTTCTTCCGTCCATAAATGTAAATCATTTTTAATTTTTTAACGGTCTCCTATGCAAGTATTTTGTAAGACAAATTCAATAGGATTATTTTTATATAGTTAATCTATATACTTTAATACTTCATTTGTTCAAGTTTATAAATCATATTTTTCTCTTGACACATAGACCAAGGTGAAAAATAAAATGGTTAGATTACCCCTAATTATTATTTTCAAGCACTATATGTTAGTTTTAATAACGGTAAAATGCCCCATGTAATTTATTGGATTAATTCTAATTATAAAAGATCTAGCATGATGGTTGCTAGATTTAAAGTATTAGAATTATTGGGTTTAAAATCCCTCTTGTCTTCCTTATAAAAGAATTATATGTGTATTCTTGTATTAGAGAATATTAAATCTAACAGTGTAATATGAAGGGTATTTATGAATGCATTAAAGTAATACTTCGTTAGCTATTAAGAAGGCATATCACTGTACAAGCGGCAAGCATTAGCACAAGGTAGCATGCAAGCCGAACTGTGCTTTTAGATTGCCAAAAGGCAGCAAGCATTAACTGACTGCATGCGTGCATGCCAAACTACATGCAGTTGGTAATTGCAAAAAGAGTCTGCCTGCGTACAGACGCATTTTTTTGGCTGACAAACTGCAGCATTTGCCCTGCTCTGCCTGCGTACAAGTGCATGCGTACAGACGCATTTTTTGGCTGAAAAACTGCAGCCTGTGCGCACTATAAAATAAAGGTGCTCATTTGTAAAAGTGAGCAGGCTTGATATATTACACGGTGTAGACTTCTCATACAAGTAGTTCTTTGATTATCAAAAGAACACTGTAAAGTAAAAGACAAAGATAAGAGAAAAGGCCTACTTTGAAGAAGAAGTTTACTACAACATGGATCAAGGTATATTTATGCTTTTATAAGGTTGATCAAAATAGTGTGCTATTTTGTAAATTAAAGTTTTCCGTTTACATTTAAAGTTCTTAGCTTACAGTATATTCAATTCATGCATGTAGAGAATATCAAATAAAGCTGCATATTTATAGATAAAATCATTAAAAAATATGTCCCCTAAATTTGGACGAAGGGAATGTATATTAATGGTAATGACTTACATTTGTAGATAGAGATAATACATAAACTTACCGTATGTACTGCAAAATCTGGTTGGAGATCTCCAAGTCGATGGCAACACACGGAAAAGAGTTGCATGTTTTTTCCAAGAGACTCAAGGCGTCTGTGTTGTGTTGTGAGTATATGATTCCTTTGCCTCCATTTTTGCCTTCATTTGCCTCCATTTTTGCACCTAGACTTTTGTAAACAGGAGTCTGCGGTGCAGCAGCTAAAATGGAAACCCCAGGTGCAGCAACATCAGGCTGTTAATTTCGAAGTACAACAGGCTATATATGTTAGTGCCCTGACTAAATATTGCATTGCACTCCACCGGAGGATGTCGTGGTGTGAAGCGGTGACGAGATCAGCATCTTCATGTTGTCTCTCCCCGAGGTAGACGATGTATATCTGAAAAAATAAATTATCAACAATGCACTCGATTAGTATATATATAAATGTTGCCCTAAACTTATCTTAGCAAGACTGATGAAGATGGAAATGGAGGGTTACTTGTCTTGGTTCGTTCTGCTCGAGCCCGTGCGACGATTGCAATTGCTGCGAAAAGTGGAGAAGAAATAGCACGCCTAGGGATAGCGCTTGTAGCTTTCAGAGCTGCGCCATCTGCTCTGCTATTGCAGCATCAGAATGCAACTGCATGCCTTCCTTTTGCTACGCGAACCAGCGTATCTCCTTAAGGACAAAATGTGAACACTGCATACCTCACGTGGATGCAGTTAAGGATTAGGGTTCATACAAACAGAGTCATCAGAAATATGAGCAGGCTATAAACTAAATTAACCGTTTGCTATTTGTAATTGACCTGATTTTTTTTCCTAAATCTAAGTCGATTTTTTTACCATTTGATTTGTATGAAGACTAGAGTGCCATTTATTTGAATGTTAATCCAATAGTTCAAAAATGTGACTTACGCTTATCAAAAACCAAGCACCTATGGCCACAGAATCATCTCTTAGTGGGTAGTAGAGTTGCTCCACCCATTAGGAATTAAATTCTGGTGTCACCTTTAGCACATATGAGTACATCTCAGAATAAACTTCGTAAGGTTGTGAATTTTTTCTATGTATCCATATTTCTAGGTGTGTGCTAAGGGAATATATTAGCACGTGTGCACCGCGACGTTTGTAGTGCTGAGTACTGTAGTAAGTCATATACCTGGGTAGTAGGAAGTGAAGACGATAGACCCTGGTCTTCGTGTCCGAGTTGCTCCGCGTAAACCAGCATTTATTTACATTACATGTTAGTGTGTCCGAGCGTACACACTTATTTTGTTTTGTACATTACAGTGTACCGATGTATGCGACTGTCCGAATGATGATCGCGTTGGTAACTCGTGCATGTACTCCTGCGCAGTGTACCCTTGGTACGTCTGTTCGAACCACCTATGCTGGTCATGCACATTGAACTGATCGCCATGTGTGAATGGCGGCAACGACTCCTCCTGTCGCTGGAGCGAGTCGGGGTCGCTGTCAGGAAAGAGCCCCTGTCGGCTCGAAGTGATCATTGGGTCCTGTGTCGCCCTCCGGGATGCCGACGGCTACATCAAGCTGCTATCCCGTGGCAAGTGCTGCAAGAAAAGGAAGCGGTGAGACATAAATGGGAAACGAGTAGATGAACAAAAAGTTGGCAACTATCATACTGCTGGGATGAGGCACATGGAGGACGAGCGAGCATAGCTTGGACGACTGGACTGCTGCGCATGTGCGAACGTGGGCAACGCCTCCCCCAGTCACTAGGGCGAGTCGGGGTCACTGTCAGGAGAGAGCCCCCGTCTGCCTGAAGAGAACGTTGCGCCCTGCGTGCCCCTCTATGACGACGACGACTATAGCAAGCTGGTATTCTGCCGTGAGGGCTACAAGCAAAAGTGGTACTAAGAGATAAGTGGCAAACGAGTGGATGAACAATATTTGGCAACTATCGTACCGTCGGGCCAAGGCGCATGGAGGATGAGCGAGCGTAGCTGGGACGGCCACTGGACTGCGACGAACGTCCGGACGGTACTGCCGGTGGTGATGAGGGGGGTGGTGGTGAATGTGGTCCCCTACCACCGTGTCGTGCGGCGATGTCATCTCTGTGCCGATTGTAGTTGATGATCCTAATCGCAGCCCTCGCCTCATCGAAAATGATGCGCATTGAAGCAAGCAGGCCATCAACTGTGTTGGCCCTTCCGCGGTGAAGAGCATGAGCAGCCTCGTCATGGATACGATAGAGGCGGTCGTACTGAAGTGAAACCCGTAATTAGTTCAACCGCAATTACAAATATGGTGAAGACAGAGTAGTACTACTATGCATTACTAAAGCAAATACAATTACCAACTCGTCGTGCCATGCAGTTCGATGACGGTCTGAACCTGCCTGTACAGCAGCCTCGTGCACGACCTCTACTGGACGCTGTGGCGCTGGCGTAGTAAGCATAGGCACTTCATCTCCACCACCACCACCAGAACCACCAATGGCGGATGACTCCGTCCTGTCCACGAAGTGAATGTAGACCATTGGCCTGCCATATATCGCTGCGGCAGGGTTGCACACAACCTCCATGTACCTGGCCCATCCAACGTCACTGGTCACCTTCAGAAGTTGCCACACAATCTCCCCAGTACCACCTTCCGTAGTAGCATACACTGCCTCGATCCGTAATTTCTTCCGACCCGTCTCCTGATCGAACGCAGAACGGACACACCTCCGAAGCTCATACAGGGTCATGGCATTCAGACCGGGTGCCCGGATTACAGTCCGGTCACAATTTGACATGTCCGCCCCGCACGGCCCGTCGCGTACTAGCCCACTCCCATAGAACACGAATAAGTTTTGAATGTCAGCCATGGGGTACCTACGATTAGTGCATACAAAAAACCTTAGTACACAACGTGCAACAATCGTACCAATCCAATTAATATATTTCGTATTTTTTTGCAAATTAATGTAAAATTCCAATTACTAATTACAACTACACATGTGTAGAAAATAACTACACCATAACACGGAATTTAACAGAAAAAATAAACTACATCATTCTCTATGCTACAATACCTTAATTAGTATTTTATGTGTAATGTTTGTTTGAATTTTTAAATATAGTAAATGATTTTCAAAAATTAAAAAATTTTAAGTGCAGTACTCCGACAAAACATACATAATTATGTAATGTTTTGACAAATTTATCCGCTATAAATATTTCTCAGATATTTGTACGAGTTGTTATATATAGCAAATGAGTTCCAAAAATTATAAATGTTTATGTGCAGCATTCCGACAGAGTTGTAGTAATTGTGTAGACATTCTCCTAAGCAAGAGTTTGCTGTAGGTAAAAAAACATTGCCTCGATACATTTTGCTAGTGTTTACATGGCTACATCTAATGAAGGAACAAACTCTGGATGTGTGTACCAACACACACATATAGATTCTCTATTTTGCTAGTCGATAGATAAATGTTTTATTCTTTGCTAATCAGGATGATTTTATCTATAGCCATAGCTTATAGATCAGAAATGAAAATTCTAAAACTATTATAGTTCATAGATATATTCTTTATTTTTTCAGGTTATGGATTGTTAGGTCTTATATGTATAGAATAAAGTGAGATGGTTGCAAATTCTCAAAAAAAAAAGTGAGGCGGTTACAGAGGTATGCTCACTCAGGTGTTCGGATCTGCTGGGATACTAGCAATGGTTTGTCTAATTACATGATAATTATACTGAAAAAATTATATTTACATCGGGATAAAAATTTTACCTCTTCTTGAAGCTCACGACACGATCTACAACTTTCGCAACTGCAAAAACTCCTGATTACAAACAAAGAAAACTGAGAGTTTGCCTAATTAAGTGATAATCACACCGATAAAATTATAGTTACACTGGGATAAAAAAATTTACCTCTTCTTCAAACTCACAAAATGATCTATAACTTTCACAACTGCAAAAACTCCTAATTACAGATGAAAAAACTGACCACCGTAATTAAACTCTTCGGTGGAGCGCTTTACTTCCTCTCGCTCTTTCGCTCTCTCGCGCTTTCTAGAAGCGCAAATGAAAGGGTAATGCCGCACTTCATTGCTGCCTCCATACGCGAAAGGAATATGTATTCACTGGAGAGGAGTTCACGGGAGAGCAAGTGATAGAATGATGGGACTAAAGAGATGTAAAGTGACAGATGGGACAAAAGCCACAGAGGAATTGACGCGCAGCTGCTTTCGGTGGAAAAGGAGGGAACGTGGCGGCACGAGATCGTCCGGTCGGGGAGGAAGTTAGATTTGAAATTTTTGTGTTCTAAAGATTAATTTTAAAATTTTAGAGATCAAAAGTGCCAGATGTATTACTCGTATCACTCGCATGCAAATAAAACATATCTTTTTCTGAAGATCACGCGCTCTACAATACAATCAATTGCCAAAGATCATAAATCATAGCTAAATCACCTCAAAAATATATTACAAACTCATAATTTAGTCTCTCTTTGCTTCCCCCACACTCGTTACTTTTTCATCTGGCACGAAAGAAATCGAACGAGATTCAGGGGGTGATCGGAATAGCGATGACTTTTGACTTTTGCTGAAAAAACACTGTAGCTGGCTGAAAAAACACTATAACTGAGTTGGTTTATTGGGTATAATTAAATGTAAAAAATGTAAAAAAACCGAAAATAAAAAACGAAAAAAGTATTAGTAAATTTTTTTAAAAAAAAGAAAAAAACTTTTTTACTATAGCACGCACTATACACCATATCTAACCGTCGTCCGTTGCTGCGCTGTTCTGAGCGCGCCGTCAGATGAGAAGGCAAAACCGAGACCTCCCATTTTATACACGCAACAAGACGTTTGCGCCACTATTCCCACGTGAGCGCACACCGGCTCGTCGGAACCGTTGGCCGAATAAAACCAAAATCAAATATCATTCACGTCGCGTCACGTCATCCTGATCGGCCACGCGGTCTTCTCCGTGCCGGCATCCAAAGCGGCCAACGTGCATGGCGTGCCCTGCGCGCCTGCCTGCCACCCACCGAGCAGACGGAAATAAATGATGGAAAAATAGACGATGAGAAGAGAGACGGAAATAAATGATGGAAAAATAGGAATAAAGTCGGCCTCGTCTCCTTCCTCGTTTTACACCGATAGAGCTAAACCAACATGGGTTTGGGACCAGGTGGCTTAGCTTTCTACATATTGTGAGTACTACGTAATTTATTAGTCTATTCTTAAAAACTTTTGTGTTTGTTAGTGTCCAAACTTTAAAACATTTAACTTTACATATTTTAAAGCGTCACCTATTTGGAGACGGAAGGAATACTACGTAATTTTTGTTTCGCTAAGGACCTTGTATCTACCAACCTCCTGTAATTTGATTTAGTTGATCTTCCAAAACATGAATATCAATACTAGATTTTGTTTTGTTTGGCAACTCGTTCGCTCAGAAATCTTTAGTACAGCTGCCTTTGTGCCAACCGTTGGAACTATAAGCTCCAGTCATCCGACTGTTTGATGACTGTAATTTTAACCTATTTTTGCATAACTAACCTCTAACTGTGCATAAGGTAAATGACAATTGTTGTAGCTAGGTAACATGTATCAAATGTTATGTATAAGTTGTATTTTTTAGGAAAAAAATAACGGGAAGTAATGTCGGTTGAAATGACCAAAAATACAAAAAATTCGGCAAAATGTTTAACCGTGCGACTCATGCTCAGTGCCTTGAGGATAAAAGCGCAGGTAAATGCATCTCCTTGTAATTTCTCGACTGCATGTAACCAACGTTTTTGGTAACAAGTGTGTCTTTTACTAGTATATATATTTACCTTCCCGACTTGGAGTACTGTCACAGTACCGAGCTCACACCTGAATAACACAAGGGTTTAGCAGGTTCAGAGTACATCACGCGAGGATCTGATCATTACAGACGAGTGAGCTATGATACAACAACTGACCACAGTCAACAGAAACTCAGAATCAAAGGATCACCAACCATTTAAGCCTGTCTTGTGCTTTTACCAGCAACACGGACAAGCACCTCTGGTGAATACATCTTTGCAGTCAACTTGGACATCATGCAGCAGGGACACAAATCACACAATTCCTATTCATGTATTCGCAGAGTCTCCATTGTAAAGAATCACAGTTCCTATTCACGCAGTAGTGTCACTATTCATGTATTCACGGAGTCTAGACCAACAAAGGGAACTGTCGGCAGTAGCGTCACTGGCATGCCTGGTGGAGTCCATTCGGATTTGAAATGAAGAAGTTATAACCTTTCAAAGTTTAAACCGAAAGAAAATTTATAAATTCATAAAATGCTGACTGGTGGAGTCCATTCGGATTTCTTTTTATTTTGGAATTGTTTTCTAAAGGAAAAACTTTTGTGACTGACAGGTGGGGTCTACGGATTCTAAAGGAAAAGTGCCATCATAAAACTTCCATTATAGGTGAGATTTAGCTTTGCGGTGCTAAATGATGCATTGGTGCTACGGTGTGACAGCAAGCTATGCTCCCCACGACGGCCAGGGATGGCATGGCAAGGGCGGTGGTGAGGGGGAGCTATGGTGAGCTAGGTGGTTGCTAAACTAGTTCAATGCATTGGTTTTACTTGGAATATCAAGGGACTGTGAGGGCTTACGTACGATGGTGCCAAGGGGGAGATCGATGGCGTTGGTGTCAATGGTAAGATCTTTAGGTTCGGCACTCCTTGGGGCAATCAGGCATGAGAGAGTAAGCATGGGTTAGGCAAAGATAAGGTAACCTCAAAAAGCACGACAGCGAGGTCAAAGACTCACCGGAGAGGAGCAATTCAACGAGGGAAGCTAGCGGCCACAATAGAAGAATGAGGCATGATTGCTTCAACCGGAAGCGGGAAGAGTGGGAGAATGCTTGAAAGAAAAAGAGTGAAGAGAGACACACCTAGTAACATGGGTGGCTTTGGCTTTTATTGCGGGGAAGAGGGACAATGGCTTGGCCGCCATGAGTGACCTAGGTCACCGAGCTTGAGAGAGGGTGTGAGAGAGGGAGCGAGAGTTTAGTTCAATGGCTGATGGAACTACCTCATGGCGTGCTTGGCTAGAGGCACGACGCCTTTCTTGCTTTGTGGCGCGTAGAAGTAGGTGAATGGATGAGGTTAGGCGTGCGCATGAGAAAGATGATAAACAGTGCTGACAGTTCTCCCAAACCTTGGTTGAGGTTTGAGATTTTTAAAATAAAATCCTTGGCAAATTGTGAAAAAAATATTAAAATTGGATTAGATTTTGAGGAGTTTTTCATAGAAAAATCCGTGTGCAAATTCCTATGGGAGTTCGAATTAGAAATTCGAACTTAAATTCAATCAAAAAATAAAGTATAAATCGGATTTAATTCCATCCAAGGCCACGGGGCCGAATCTCACCGCCGGCCCAACCCGTGCCCACTTTCTCCCCCTAGCCATGTGGCCCACACGCACGCAGCCCATGCGCGCCAGCCCAGCTCACTGCTCCCCTCACTCGTGCCACTGATGTGGAAATTCATGCTGGTTTATTTAGAAGTCAAAATTGGGCAGTTACACACCTCATCCTCTGCTACCCTAACAAACAGCACCCTTATATGCCTTTTTCTTTCTGGAGTAAGCTAGTTCGAATGGGCATCACAATGAAGTCTTAGGAGCATGGAAAAATCTTTCTTATTGAAAAAAAATCTTCAGTCAGCGAAACAAGCGAATTGGACGAAATTCTAGAATTTCATTCAAAATTTCAGATGAATTTTTCAAACTTCATTTGAATTTTGATGAAATTTAACCAAATTTGGACAAATTTTGAACAAATACAAATTCGGCCACAATTTGACCGAATGTTTTCCCTTTCATTGGGTAATGAAATGACCAAAAATACAAAAATTTCGGCGAAATGTTTAACCATGCTTAAAGTCATGCCAGTGCCTTGAGGATAAAAGCGCAGGTAAGTGCATCTCCTCGTAATTTCTCGACTCTGCATGTAACCAACAGTTTTTGGTAACAAGTGTGTCCTTTACTAGTATATATATTTACCTTCCCGACTTGGAGTACTGTCACAGTACCGAGCTCACACCTGAATAACACAAGGGTTCAGCAGGTTCAGAGTACATCACGCGAGGATCTGATCATCACGCGGGTTCAGCAGGTTTCGGCTTTTTTTCGGCTTCAACTTCTAGCTTCAGTTTTTTTTTCACTATTCACTACACTATCCACTAACTCAGCTACAGTGTTTTTCACCCTACTGGTGTTTTTCACCAAAAGCCAAAAGCCATCGCTATTCCGATCACCCCCTTAGTTGATCTTCCAAAACATGAATATCAATACTAGATTTTGTTTTGTTTGGCAACTCGTGCACAGACACGGGAACTAGTGGCCCTTGCAATCACTCTCTTTTTTTTTTTTTTTTGCAAGGACTGAACACTATCTTTGTTGGCCTTAGCTTTTGTTCCCACTTATTAAGGGAATCTAGTTCAACAAGGAGGAAAAATGTTTTTTTCCTAGAAGAGTGAGTTGAGCTCAAAAATCTTTAGTACAACTGCCTTTGTGTCAACCGTTTGGACTGCAAGCTTCAGTCGTCTAACTATTTGGCGACTGCAATTTCATCCCATTTCTGCACAACTAGCCTCCAACTACGCATGGGGTAAATGACAATTGTTGTAGGTAGGTAACATGTATCAAATGTTGTGTATAACTTGTATTTTTTTCGAAAAAAAATAATGGGAGGCAATATCGGTTGATGCATTTATGATTTTCATATATTATGAATAGTACAAAATTTGTTAGATGCACAATAACATTTTGCGATTGTCGTATGTTGTTATAGTACAAAAAATTTTGTGAATTTTTTAAGAACGATTGAGATAGTAATAATTGGTAAGTACGATGGTAAGGGGAATTTTTTATTATTATTGGATGCATTGCTACACCAAGTGATCCACCATTTTAGAGAATATCTTTCTATTTCTAGTAGTAACCCATGTTACCATTATTTTTATGTTTTAAAGTTCAGTTGGCAATGTTTGTATTTTATTTTATTTTACCACTATGACATTTCTAAGTACAACCATAACCTACTTAAGTTCAATCAATGGTGGAGTTATTATTTTTGTAAATATACTAGGGCAACATGGCAAGAAAATATCAATAATTAAGGAGGGGAATACCAGTATCAAGTGTATGGTATAACTAAGCATGCAACCTTTAACATAGCATTTTAGCAATTACTATCATAAGCATGCACGTAGGTTTGAAAGCAAAATATTGCATTTGAAAACTAGGTTCAACATAATCAATTATAAGCTCTTGCCTTGACCAAATATTGCTAAGGTGGAATCTTATTCATCAGTGACAAGGGTGTCTAAAGCGTCGAAGTCTACATTACGTGAAATCATCCACATTTAATCAAATATTCAAATAAAATTTAAATAAACTCAAAAAATTAAGTTTTTAGAATTGTTTCAAAATTTTTGAATTTATATAAATTTAGAAATAAAAATCACTAGATTTGGATTTGAAATGAAAAAGTTATGACCTTTCAAAGTTCAAATCGAAAGAAAATTTATAAATTCATAAAATGCTGACAGGTAGAGTCTATTCAGATTTCCTTTTATTTTGGAATTGTTTTCTAAAGGAAAAGCTTCTGTGACTGACAGGTGGGGTCCAGGGATTCTAAAGGAAAAGCACCATCATAAAACTTCCATTACAGGTGAGATTTAGCATTGCGATGCTAAATGGTGCATTGGTGCTACGGTGTGACGACAAGCTATGCTTCCCACGACGGCCAGGGATGGCAAGGCAAGGGCGGTGGTGAGGGGGGAGCTATGGTGAGCTAGGTGGTTGCTAAACTAGTTCAATGCATTGGTTTTACTTGGAATATCAAGGGACTATGAGGGCTTACGTAGGACGGTGCCAAGAGGGAGATCGATGGCATCGGCGTCAATGGTAAGATCTTTAGGTTCGGCACTCCTTGGGGCAATCAGGCACAAGAGAGTAAGCATGGGTTAGGCAAAGATGAGGTAACCTCAAAAAGCACGACAGCGAGGTCAAACACTCACCGGAGAGAAGCAATTCGGCGAGGGAAGCCAACGGCCAGAATAGAAGAATGAGGCATGATTACTTCAACTGGAAGTGGGAAGAGTGGGAGAATGCTTGAAAGAAAAAGAGTGAAGAGAGATGCACCAGTAACATGGGTGGCTTTGGCTTTTATTGCGGGGAAGAGGGACAATGGCTTGGCCGCCATGAGTGACCTAGGTCACCGAGCTTGAGAGAGGGTGTGAGAGAGGGAGCGAGAGTTTAGTTCAATGGCTGATGGAACTACCTCATGGTGTGCTTGGCTAGAGGCACGACGCCTTTCTTGCTTTGTGGCGCGTAGAAGTAGGCGAATGGATGAGGTTAGGCGTGCGCATGAGAAAGATGATAAACAATGCTGCCAGTTCTCCCAAACCTTGGTTGAGGTTTGAGATTTTTAAAATAAAATCCTTGACAAAAAATTGTGAAAAAAATATTTAAATTGAATTAGATTTTGAGGAATTTTTCATAAAAAATCCGTGTGCAAATTCCTATGGGAGTTCGAATTAGAAATTCGAATTAAATTCAATCCAAAAATAAAGTTTAAATTGGATTTAATTCCATCCAATGCCATGGGGCCGAATCTCACCGGCAGCCCAACCCGTGCCCACTTTCTCGCCCTAGCCATGTGGCCATGCGCGCCAGCCCAGCTCACTGCTCCCCTCACTCGTGCCACTGATGTGGAAATTCATGCTGGTTTATTTAGAAGTTAAAATTGGGCAGTTACACACCTGATCCTCTGCTACCCTAACAAACAGCACCCTTATATGCCTTTTTCTTTCTGGAGTAAGCTAGTTCGAATGGGCATCACAATGAAGTCTTAGGAGCATGGAAAAATCTTTCTTATTGAAAAAAAAAACCTTCAGCCAACGAAACGAGCGAATTGGATGAAGATTTAGAATTTCATTCAAAATTTCGGATGAAAATTTCAAACTTCATTTGAATTTTGATGAAATTTAACCAAATTTGGATACATTTTGAACAAAGACAAATTCGGCCACAATTTGACCGAATTTTTCCCTTTCATTGGGTAATGAAATGACCAAAAATACAAAAAATTCGGCGAAATGTTTAACCATGCGAGTCATGCTCGCAGGTAAATGCATCTCCTCGTAATTTCTCTGACTCTGCATGTAACCAACAGTTTTTGGTAACAAGTGTGTCCTTTACTAGTATATATATTTACCTTCCCGAGCTCACGCCTGAATAACACAACGATTTAGCAGGTTCAGAGTACATCACGCGAGGATCTGATCATTACAGACGAGTGAGCTATGATACAACAACTGACCACAGTCAACAGAAACTCAGAATCAAAGGATCACCAACCATTTATGCCAGCAGTGACGATTGAATAAACTCAGAATCAAACTCCGAATATGGTGATACTCTTGTGGTTTTACCTGCAACATGGACAAGCACCTCTGGTGAATACATCTTTGCAGTCAACTTGGACATCATGCAGCAGGGATAAAGTGAACAAGTAGCACCATACAGACACAAATCACACAATTCCTATTCATGTATTCGCAGAGTCTCCATTGTAAAGAATCACAGTTCCTATTCACGTAGTAGTGTCACTATTCATGTATTCACGGAGTCTAGACCAACAAAGGGAACGGTCGGCAGTAGTGTCACTGGCATGCTTCAGCACTAAAATATCCACCAGAAATAAACACATTGGGTATAATCTTAATTTAGTAAATTAAATCTGCGTAGGAAAACATAATGTCGGCGCTTACGTTGTCGACTGGAGTATATGATTTCATATAATAATAGTATTCTTGTTTTCTTGGATCACCCACTCCTGAAAGAGCCATAAAAATATGAGTTTGAGTTTATCAGAACAGAAACAAATGGATAGATAATTAGGATAAAAACAAATAAGTAGATAACTAGGATAAAACATGTGCATTGCAATGAGCATAAAATAAAGTTTTCGACCACCAGCGCCTTGGATCTCCGACCGCTCTTGCGCTCTAATCCTTCGCAATACCTCTCAGACACCGTTCGATACTCTGCTGCTACTCGAATATCACCTGATGCTCTTTCACTTCTCTAGCCACTCAAATGCCATCCGATACTCCACTAATACTCGAACATCGTCCGATGCTCTTTAACTTCTTGAGCCACTTGAACGCCATCTGATACTCCGCTGATACTCGAACACAGTCCAATAGTCTTTGACTTCTCGCTCAAAATCAAACTTCGACTATCCACTCGGCTTCATTAGTCGAACTCGAAAACCACACGAGTACTTGAACATATGAGTACTCAAATACACGCCTTCTAAACCCTTTGCATGTCAAGAAAAATCCAGTCAAGCCGCCTCTCTGCTCTTGTTGACGTACCGGGCCTGCTGACAGGGTTCATCTTCCACCTTGCACGCATGCGCCAGCTTCGCCGTAGTCGTGGCACGAGCTACCCCTAGTTTTAGATGCTGCGCTCGCAGTTTCTCCTTTGCTGCTGCCAACTCTGCCTACTCGTTGCCTCATAGCAACACGTATCTTCCCCTTTGTCCCCGTCTGTGCCTCGCGTTCCACGGCGAGTTTCGACTACTCCACCCAGTTGTCTTCCCATGCCTACAATCCCCCCCATCTGTGCCTTTCTCCTCAGCTCGCCCACTTGGTCTCTTGCGCACGATACTGGAGCACTCCGCTCTTTGGAACGTTGAGAAAACAAAAGTTGTACATAACATCGGCGAGCATACCACCATGTGCTAGCTACTCTACCATGTGCTAGCTACTCCAGTGAGCATTTCTCCTCCCCCAACTCTGTGGTAATACTCCTACCTCTCCCTTAAGCACCCTACTCATTTGATCGACCTTTCATGCAATGGATCACTTGAGCTAGGCCTTCTTCTTCATCTTCGACGAGGACACCGTCGTAAGACAATTTTGTCTCTCTGGTGAGCCGTACCTTTATTCCGTTCACCCGTACCTCTGCATTCATGCATGCAAGCTCATGTGCACCCATTTTTGTAGCTTCTCTGTTGTCGAACATCGTTGTCGCCGCGAACCTCTTCACTACCAATGAGGTCTCTAAAGCTAGCTTCTTCCGCTCCTTCTCGTGAGCCATCATCATCTTCGGTGAGCTCCTCCTCCCTCATAGAGTATGTAAGTTGAAAACTAAAGTAATTGAAGTCAAAAAGGAAACTGAAGTAATCAAAGTTGAAAGAGAACTACGAGTAATCGAAGTCATAAAGAGAATGAAAGTAGTCAAACCCGAAGAGAAAAATGTAGTAGTCAAGCAAGAGAATAGAACCGTTGTAGTCGAAGTCAAACTCTTTGACCACAGCTGGTGTTGAACTCTTCAACCGCTGCTGTGTCGAAAGCTTCAACCACAGCTGGAGTCAAGATCTTCAACCATTGCCATGTTGAAGTCTTCGACCATTGATGTTTTGAGACCTTCAACTGCTGATGCGTCAAAATCTTCGATCGCTGATGTAGTCAAAATCTTTGACCACAGTCATAGTCGAAATCTTCGATTGCTAACGTACTCGAGATCATCGAGTGCAGCCGTAATCAAAATCTTCGACCACTGACGTAGTCGAAATGATCGACCACAATTGAGATCTTCGACTGCTGTTGTAGTTGAGATCTTCGACCACTATTGTAGTTGAGATCTTCGACCGCTGATGTAGCCGAGATCTTCGACTGCAGCCGTAGTCAAAATCTTCAACCGTTGTCGTAGTCGTGATCTTCGACCATAGTTGTAGTCAAAATCTTCAACCACTGTCTTAGTTAAGATCTCTGACCATAGTCGTAGTCGAAATCTTCGACTGCTGATGTAGTCGAAATCATCGACCACAGTCGTAGCTGAAATGTTTGATCACTATTGTTCTCGTAATCTCCAACTACTTGCATAATCATAACCTTCAACTGTAGTAGTTGTAGCCTAGACGTAACTGTCGACTACCAACCATAGTCATAACTTTTGACTACTAACGATAGTCGAAGTTGGAAAGAGAGCTAAAGTAGTCGGAAGTCGAAAGCAGTTAGATGTCGAGAGTCATGTGGTCATGAGCCCCAGTTGTCAATACCTATAGTGGTCGTAAGCCCCAGTTGTCGATAGCTATAGTGATCATAAGCTCCCGTTGTCAGTAGCTGTAGGACCGAAATGGCAACAGAGGGGGGGTGAATGGTGCCTTCAAAATTCCTCAAGTATTAATCCGCCCTAAGTATTCACTCAATTTTCTTCTCCGATAGCTATAGAAGCTATGAAGACAGAACGAGATTGCTTACTGAAAACCTAGATTGGAAAATCAAGCTGTCCGACAATAGCCTGACTGACAACAGAGAAATGTAGCTCGGACTAAGATAGCGTAGAAGGAGGCGATCGACCGCTTGGCCAAAGAACTGATCGAAAAGATTGCTCTCGGGAAGAACTGGCCAAGAAAGCCTTGAGGATGAATCCCAGTTCAGAGCGGAGAAAAATCGAGGCTTCAAACCAAGAACTCCACTTAGAACAGAAAAGAACAGATCAACCAGAGTACCCAAGAATGCAAAAATAAAAAGAAAGAACAGATCCACAAATCAATACATCTCAGGTAGAATAAAGCTCAGATGGATACAGGGAGATGAATAATTACATAGAGAGGTTTCTACAGCCACCCCCTCAGGAGGACAAAGCTCTAAGCCTAGAGCACGCACACACACTCTCTAACCTATCTCCCATGGGAGGGAGGAGGAGCTAACCACCAAAAGGCTTAGCCAACCTTCTCAACCCTAACTCTTACCTCCCATCTCCCTTTTATAGACTCACAACCTGAACCAAAACCTAATGAATCCACCTATTAAGCCAAACTGGAGATAACCTGTTAACCCCATCTAACACCGGGTTTTACCATCGCATTATCCACCAGCAAAAACAGACTCCAGTGCTTTACCCGCTAACACCAACGGCTTCACTGCTTTGCCCATTAGCGCCAACCACTCCGGAGCTTTGCAGAGACACAGCTTCCCTTTGCAGCTTTCCGTATTTCTCCAAAATGCCATGTCGCTACCTTCCCGGAAGCTTCCTGTTCTCACACGACCGCACCTGGCTTCCAACCGACTAGACCTCAACTGCCTGTCTTGTTCACCTCTGGCAGCTCCAGCTCCGGTTCCTCATCGTCCCGGCTTGCAACCACCTCACCAGCCTTGATCATCTTCGGCGTCTCCTAACCGTTTGGACCTCAACACCTCCTATGCCTAGTCCCGGTTCTCCTACGCCTCACTATGACCTAGTTCCGAAGTCCTGCAACCAACACAGACAAGCAAACCATCACATAGCATCGCACAAAACACTGAGATCATAAATCTGCATCAGAAGAAGGTACTTGAAGATCTACCTAGCTGGTCGTAAACCACCTACGACCACTCAAATGCACAAGACATGATGTGCCAACAGCCTATGACCACCACGTAGCTTGCTACGACCAAGTAGCACAATCTACGACTACCACAGACAGATAGCTACGAACACCCATCACATAGACTTCGACTTCTGCACCCGATCGCTACGACCACCAAACCTGGTCGCTACGACTTACGACTACATTGGCAAATCGCTACGACCAACGATTACCAGTCTACAACTATCAAGTCGTAGTGCCGACCACAAAGTCATAAGGCACCTACAATTACCGAGTCGTAGTGCTGACAACCAAGTCATAACGGCCTCTGCCAACAACCAAGTCGTAAGCCATCTACGACTACCAAGTCATAGCACTGGTTACGACTACCGAGTCGTAAGAGCTTTTACGACCACTACTCGATCGCCTACGACCACCAAGTCGATCCCCTTTGACCATAAAGTCGTAGACCCCGAGAACGACATCCTCAGATCGAAGGATCACCTACGACCATCAAGTCATAAATCCTCTGCTGAACACCAATTCCTAAAAGCCACTTCCAACCATATGGTCGTAAGACTGACTGCCGACTTCCCACGTGGTTGTAAGTCCAAGCACAGAAAAAACATAAAGTTGAGTTTGAAATTTTGTTCTAACCGAGAGATTCAAACACGGTCTGAAAGGAATGACAGTGAGACTTAAGACCATGCTGACAGAAGGGAGAAACTGGAGCAAAAACAGAAAGTGCAACTTTTTCTCTAAAGCTCCAGAAAATCCTTTAATTCCCTTGAGATGGCCTTTTCTCCATTATTCTTCCCCTTTTGGCAATAAAATCATCAAGATGCACGAGAGAGAATGAAGCATGATGTGAATGAAATGACTACATGTTATTCATTTTAAGCATTCGGAGCCATGAAGATTATCCAAAATGACCTTTTGAGTATTACCCCAAGCCATATTATGCAAGAATGCTATCAAGATCATGACGATTCATGTATAGACAAGCTAAACCAAATAAGTCATAATCTGAGAATTAGCTAAAGTTTTTAGCAAGTCAAGTCAACCAAGATTATAGTCTAGCTAAAGGTATCCAAAGATAATGCAAGCCATGTCAATAATTTAAGTGGAACTAAGAAGCTAGTATTGAGTCAATTCAGAGTGCTATAAGCCCAAGAATGAATCATTTGTTCAAAGACTTGGTCCTTTTCTATTTAAAGCAAATTTTGCACAATTGACATATTTTTCCCTTTAGAAACTCATGGTTGTTTCCAACCAAGATTTTTGTTAGGCATGTACTAGATCTCAAGCCTTATGCGATCACTCCAAACTAGAAGCTTAAGAAGGTGATCTTAGTCAACCAAAACTCCCCCTGAGTTCATGCCTAGTGCAATGGCAAGCAGTCTCATGAGAAAGAATTGGTGAGATCAGTTCTTTGGCACAAAAGAGATCTTTTTATTTTTGTTGAATTTAGTTCAAGAATAAGGAGTTAAGAATAACTCATGCTTTACAAAGGAACTAGCATAGCTCAATCTAAAGCTCAATAGATATTCAAGACTCAACTCAGCCTATTTGACATGGCATGAATTATAAAAGGATAACTAAAGACAAACTAGTCTCAAGAGCTAACACAACATGATTTAATTCAAGTTGTGCATTTTTAATCAACCGATCATGGCAAAGACTAGCCTACACATGTAAAGTCATGATAACAAGCAAGTAAGCACAGGTCATGGTAAGATGTAATGCATTGTAAACAGGTCATAAAAGGATAATAATCAAGGCTCCATGTAGTTATATTACAATGCAAAATGATAGAAAATCCAGCTCCCCCTCAGTATGTGAAGCACTTTTGGTTCAAGTTGAGTTATGACAATATTAAATTCTAGCAAACCCAAAAGAACCCCCCCTAAATCAAAACAATAAAAACGAGAAGCTGGCAAGAAAATCAGAAAAGGCAGTCCTTAAAGCATAGATAAGATATGGAGGATACTATGGCTTAGACTGACTCTCATCTACCCCATATGACTCTAGAACTATCAGCTGATCTTCTAACACACTAGGGAGTAAACATGTTCCTTGTCTACCTAAGGGTGGCCCAACCCTTGCTAGACCTATAAGAAGTGAGTGAACTCAACATAGTGAGAAGAGAGATAGCTAATAAGTAGCATCCTAAAATCACAAGATGAAGGGAAGAAGTCTAAGCAACTAGACGAGAGAAACACTCTAATCTATGCTAGGAGGACTAACCAAAATTCTATGTAACAAAATGAGAACAGAAGCATAATAAATAGGAGAAAGCATAAAGCACAAAACTCCCCCTCACTAGTCCATAAGAACAAACCACCCTATACTCTCCCCTCAAGGCTGAAAACCTAGAGCTATCTAAAGGCTTGGTAAAGTTATCAGCCAACTGGTGGTCACTCTCCATAAACTAGAGCACTATATCACTCTTCTCCACATGGTCTCTAAGGAAGTGATATCGAATATCAATGTGTTTGGTCCGAAAGTGCTACACTGGGTTCTTAGCAATGTTAACAGCAGAAGTATTATCATAAAAGAGTGGAACACTGTCTATAACTAACCCAAAGTCCTGCAGGGTCAAAGCCATCCAAAGTACCTAGCTGCAGCAACTGGCGGTAGCAACGTACTCGGCCTCTGCGGTGGACTGTGCAACACCGGACTGCTTCCTAGAAGATCAAGAAACAAGAGAAGTGCCAATGAATTGGCAGGTGCCAGAAGTGCTCTTGCTATCTATCCTACAGCCAGCAAAGTCTGCGTCCGGGTAGGCTCTAAGGGAAAGACAGGAAGAGGAAGAGTACCAGATACCATAGATAATGGTAGCTCGAAGGTACCGAAGGATGCGCTTTACCGCCTGACGGTGAGATACACGAGGAGAAGCCTAAAAATGAGCACATAGATACATAGAGAAGTATATGTCTGATCTCAAGGCAGTGAGGTACAAGAGAGAGCCAATCAAGCTTCTGTACTCTTTTTGATCAACTGGCTCGTCATCCTTATCTGGATCAAATGAAGTTGATGATGCCATGGGAGTTGACACAGACTTGCCATCACTCATGTCAAAGCATTTGAGGAGGTCACGAGTGTACTTGCCCCGATGCAAGAAAGTACCATCCCGAGTCTGTTTGATCTGGAAGCCAAGAAAGAAGGTCAACTTCACCCATCATGCTCATCTCAAACTCGGTGCTCATGACATCTGAGAACTGTGAAACAAGAGTATAAGAGGAGTCACCAAAGATGATGTCATCCACATAAACTTGGACGAGTAGAAGGTCATTGCCATGCCTACGAATGAACAAGGTCTTATCTACCTTACCCATCTCAAACTCATGACTCAACAGATAAGATTTAAGCCTCTCATACCAAGCTCTAAGGGCTTGCTTAAGTCCATACAAGGCTTTGAAAAGCTTATAGACATTGTTTGGCTATTTGGGGTTCTCGAAACCTGGAAGCTGTCTAACATAGACCTTTTCCTCAATAAAACCATTGAGGAAGGCACTCTTGACATCCATTTGGTAAAGCTTGAAGCCCTTAGACGCTGCGAAGGCAAGCAGAATCCTAATGGCTTCTAGCCTAGCTACAGGGGCAAAGGTCTCCTCAAAATTTAGACCCTCAACCCGGGAGAAACCCTGAGCTACCAATCTAGCTTTGTTTTGAATGACTACCCCATCCCCACTCTGCTTGTTTTTGAACACCCACTTGGTACCTATGATATTATGACCTCTAGGGGACTCGACAAGCGACCAGACCTTGTTCTTTTCAAAGTTTTCTAATTCCTCATGCATGGCATTGTCCCAAGACTCATCAGAAAGAGCATGACTGACATCCTTAGGCTCGAAAGAGGCAACAAAGGCAGAGTGGAGATAGAAGTGAGACATGCCAGATTTTGAGCGTGTGACACGCTAAAAGAGATCTCCAATTATTTGTTCTGAAAGATGATGTTCTTGGATTTTACGGGGAGGTCCTTGATGAGAAGAAGGAGAAATGACCTCTACCTCGTGAGCTGACGAGGTAGGAACAGAGCCACTAGCTCTAGAAGATGCGGAAGGAATGGGCTGATCTCCTTGAGGTGTGGTGGAAGAGGCAGGCACCTCAGGGGGAGGAGGCACAGGATCGGGTATACAACGCTCACCTCCATTCTCCTCATCATCCACAAAGATGGTCTCGGACTGCTCTACTGAATCTGAGATGTCGGGCCTAGTCCCCGGACTGGCCTCATCGAAAGTCATCTCGCAGGTCTCTACCATTTTGCTAGACTCGCAGTTCTAGACCCTATACGCCCGTGAAGAAGTCGAGTAACCTAGAAAAATTACATCACAAGATCGTGACTCGAACTTATTTAGATTTCCAGACTTTAGAATAAAATACTTGCAACCAAACACTCAAAAATGGGAGACCCTGGGCTTTCGCCCGTATCTCAACTCATAAGAAGTGCGATGCAAGTGTGCTCTAAGAAAAACTCTGTTTGAAATATGGCACGCGGTGGCTATCGTCTCAGCCCAAAACTTTCTAAGTGTAGAGTACTCATTAAGCATTGTCCTGGCCATCTCGACCAGAGTACGGTTCTTCCTCTCCACAACACCATTTTACTGAGGGACGTATGGAGAAGAGAACTGGTGCTCTACACCTGTCTCATCACAAAAACTCTTAAAGTAGGAATTCTTGAACTCCGTACCATTATCACTGCGGATCGCTCGTAAGGCACCCGGGAGCTCAACAGAAAGCCTACTAAAAAGTCTCTGAAAATGGGTAAATGTCTCATCCTTCGAGGTTAAGAAAAACACCCAAGAGTACCTCGAGAAGTCATTGACCACAACAAGAACATACCACTTCCCTCCTGCTGACTGCACTCTAGCTGGTCCAACTGTGTCTATATGGAGCAGCTATCCCGGTGCATCGGTCATAGTCACTATAACCGAAGGATGAGAAGCGGCAACCATTTTGTCGTACCGGTAAGGAGCACAAACAAGATCTTTGACCATCTTGAGTTTAGGCAGACCACGAATGATGTCGTGGCCGCTAACTCAGGTCAAATGGTCAAATCCAATATGACCAAGTCTCCTATGCCAAAAAGTGAGGTCACGAGATTCTGAAGCAACTAAACATCTAAGAGGATCACCAGAAGACTCAACAAAATCAGCACAAAAAATCCTCCCATATCTAGAAATCCCGCAAATAAGACTCCCCGAAGAATCAAGAATTTTGCAAGAATTTTTCTTAAAGCTCACCTCGAAATCGTCATCAGTAAGCTGGAAAATCAAGAGAAAATTGTACTGCAGCTTACTTACTAAGGCAACATCTTTTAAAACAAAAGAATCATTAACGCGTACAGTACCTTTAGCGATGACACGTCCAGATGATGCATCTCCGAAGGTGATCGTCTCATCACCTGGAGCTCGGGCTAGGGAAGAGAACCAACGGGAGTCTTCGGTCATGTGTCGAGAACAGCCAGAGTCAACAAGACAAACCTCTCCCTTCCCTGCCCGACGAACCTCATCGGAGTCAGAGTAGAGCTCGCTGTCGCTGATGTCGCCCTCGAGGGCCATGAAGCACATGCCGATGAAGTCGTCGCCATCCTTGGGTTCTTAATCGTCCTTTCCATCGTCATCACTCCACCCCTCCACATTGCTGAAGTCGATGTTGTCGAAGGCAGTGAGAACACGGTGGAAGAGCTTCTTGGCTTTGCCAAATTTGCGAAACTTCTTCTCTTTGCCTTGGGAATGAGCAGAAGGCTTCTTATTGCGGTTCTTGTTGATATAATCGTTCTTACTTACACCGCCGTAGTCGTTCTTGCCCTTCTCCAGTTTGGGGCAATTTGCCCGAATGTGGTTGGGGCCACCACACTCGAAGCAAATTATCGGCCCACTCCTCTTTCTATCCCTCATTCTCTTGTAGGTATGAGAAAACTTTCTGGCTAGAAAAGCTAACGGGTCCTCTGGTAGCTGCTCTAATTGATCATCAGTTACTTCATAGAGAGCAGCTAGGAAAAAACCATTTGCATTATCAGAGAAAACACCAGAAGTAGAACTGGGATCGGTGACCAAAGCCATCGACTGAGACTTCGACTTGCGAGAGACAATGTCAATCTCGTGAGTCTTGAGGCGTGAATACAGCGCGTCAAGAGTCAAAGTCGAAAGATCGGTCGTGTCCTTGATAGTGGTCACCTTCATCTCCCAAACTCGCAAATCCAAGGCTGAAAGCATCTGTTGAGCGTTGTCCGAGTCGGAGTATGTGAGACCGACCGCTCGGAGGTTGCTCAAGATCTTGTGAAATCTCGCAAAACACTCATCCAAGAACTCACCAACGAGCATTTCAAACTTGTTATAATCTCGTTTGAACTGGTCCTGTCGTATAGTCTTACTCTGGGTGGTGCCCTCATGGTAAGCATCGAGAGTCACCCAGATGTCGTAGGCCGACAAGAGATGAGAAATGCGATCGAACTCGCTCCGGCTCAGACCCTGGATTATGATGTTCCTTGCCTTAGCATTTGCCTCAACATCAGGCATGTTATTCACATTGATGTTCTCATCGGCAGGAACAATAAAATGAGTTTTTTCTTTTTGCTAGATCGCATAGCCCTGAGCCCGTATGTAAGACTACATCCTACTCTTCCAGAAGGGGTAGTCGACCCCATCGAAGATAGGAGGTTGGTGGAATACCTGTCTGTCGCCTTGGCTCACAGACCGGTTAAGATTTATAGACAAGAGCTAACCGGCTCTGATACCAATTGTAGGACCAAAATGGCAATAGAGGGGGGTGAATTGTGCCTTCAAAATTCCTCAAGTATTAATTTGCCCCAAGTATTCACTCAATTTTCTTCTTCGATAACTATAGAAGGTATGAAGACAGAACGAGATTGCTTACTGAAAACCTAGACTGGAAAATCAAGCTATCCGACAATAGCTTAACTGACAACAGAGAAATGCAGCTTGGACTGAGACAGCGCAGAAGGAGGCGATCGACTGCTTGGCCAAAGAACTGATCGAAAAGATTGCTCTCGGGAAGAACTGGCCAAGATAGCCTTGAGGATGAATCTCAGTTCAGAGCGGAGAAAAACCAAGGCTTCGAACCAAGAACTCCACTCAGAAAAGAAAAGAACGGATCAACCAGAGTACCCAAGAACGCAAAAATAAAAAGAAAGAACAGATACAGAAATCAATACATCTCAGGTAGAATAAAGCTCAGAGGGATATAGAGAGATGAATGATTACATAGGGAGGTTTCTACAGCCACTCCCTTAGGAGAACAGAGCTCTAAGCCTAGAGCACGCACACACACTCTCTAACCTATTTCCCATGGGAGGGAGGAGGAGCTAGCCACGAAAAGGCTTAGCCGACCTTTTCAACCCTAACTCTTGCCTCCCATCTCCCTTTAATAGACTCACAACCTGAACTAAAACCTAATGAATCCACTCATTAGCCAAACCGGGGATAACCCGTTAACCCCATCTAACACCGGGTTTTACCATCGCTTTATCCACCAGCGAAAACGGACTCTAGTGCTTTACCTGCTAACACCAACGGCTTCACTGCTTTGCCCATTAGCGCCAACCACTCTGGTGCTTTGCAGAGACATAGCTTCCCTTTATAGCTTTTCGCATTTCTCCAAAATGCCACTTTGCTGCCTTCCCGGAAGCTTCCTGTTCTCGCACGACCGCACCTGGCTTCCGACCGACTGGACCTCGACTCCTCCCTGAGCCTAGTCCCGATTCACTTGTTGCACACGACCGCACCCGACATCCTGACCGTCTGAACCTTGACTCCTACCTGAGTCTAGTCCCGGTCCACCTTGCCATTGCCCATCATGTTCACCTCCGGCAGCTCCAGCTCTGGTTCCTCATCGTCCCGGTTTGCAACCACCTCACCAGCCTTGGTCATCTTCGGTGTCTCCTAACTGTTTGGACCTCAACACCTCCTATGCCTAGTCCCGGTTCTCCTACGCCTCACCATGACCTAGCTCCGAAGTCGTGCAACCAACACAGACAAGCAAACCATCACATAGTACCGCACAAAACACTGAGATCATAAATCTGCATCAGAAGAAGGTACTCGAAGATCTACCTAGCTGGTCGTAAACCACTTACGACCACTCAAATGCACAAGACATGATGTGCCAACAGCCTATGACCACTCACGAGATTGCTATGACCACCATGTAGCTTGCTACGACCAAGTAGCACAATCTACGACAATCGCAAACAAATAGCTACGAACACCCATCACACAGACTTTGACTTCTGCACCCGATCGCTACGACTACCAAACCTGGTCGCTACGACTTACGACTACATCGACAAATCGCTACGACCAACGATTACCAGTCTACGACTATCAAGTCGTAGTGCTGACCACAAAGTCGTAAGGCACCTACAATTACCGAGTTGTACTACTGACAACCAAGTCGTAAGGGCCTCTGCCAATAACCAAGTCATAAGCCATCTACGACTACCAAGTTGTAGCACTAGTTATGACTACCGATTCGTAAGAGCTTTTACGACCACCACTCGATCATCTACGACCACCAAGTCGATCCCCTTTGACTATAAAGTCGTAGACCCCAAGAATGACATCCTCAGATCGAAGGATCACCTACGACCATCATGTCGTAAATCCTCTGCTGAACACAAATTCCTAAAAGCCACTTCCAACCACATGGTCGTAAAACTGACTGCCGACTTCCCACGTGGTCGTAAGTCCGAGCGCCGACTTTCAACTGCGACGGTCGAAGCCTCGACCTTTGACTTCATCTCGTGTTAGCGTGGTCGTAGCAGCGTTTGACCACGGCCAACGTGGTCGTAACAGCTTTCGACCACGGCCAAGGAGGTCGTAAACCCTTTTGGTGTCCTCCGACCATGCCCAATGTGGTCGTAAACGCCACAACGTGGTCTTAAACAGTGAACCAGGTTTCCAACCATGGCTAATGTAGTCGTAATGCCTTTCGACCACTCGTTCAATGCTTCTACAAGGTTCCGATCAGGGACAACGTGGTCGTAAATAGCTTCCAACCATTCTTAGGGCTACGACTTTGCAGAAAACACCCAAACCAAACTCAATCTTTGTAAACCAAGTGTCAATTACTCATCACAAACATGTGGTTACTTCCACATGGTCTCTCAGTAGCTATAGTGGTCATAACCCCTGTTGTCAGTAGCTATAGTGGTCGTAAGCTCTAGTTGTCGGTAGCTATCAGTGGTTGTATGGTCATAAACTACAGAACCAAGTCAGTAGTCGAAACATACAATACCTGTTGGTAGTTGTAAGTTGCAGTACCCGATCTGTAACATCCTGATTTTTAGAGCTTTTTGAAGCTTTCTAAAATAAAATTCACCATTTAGATTTTTTGAAATTAATTAAAGCTTAAATTGATTTTTTATAAATTAAAAAGATTTAATATAAATAAAATAAATATTAACATTTACTAAAAATATTTTATTTGGATTCCTTGTGTGACAAGAATTGTTTTGGAATTTTCCTTGTGTCACAATTATTTCCTTCCAATTTCTGAAATTGGAAAATCCCAAAGATTCCCACGCCGTTCACCCAGTCTGAGCTTGTCTCTACCACGCGTTGGCCATCCACCGCATGCCACTCGTTCTTAGCCGTCTAATCAGCCATCGAGTTCGGTCGATCCGAACCTGCCCGCACTTTGTTTATCTGTGCCATCTAGCGGTGCACGCACTATTCGTCTCCTTCCCAGCGCCATCGCCACATCTGTCTCTGTCTCAAACTCCATCGCCACATCTGTCTTCGTCTCAAACTTCATCGCCATCTTCGAGTAGAACTTCTAAGAGTCTAGGTATAAGGCCACACCTTCCCTCACTTTTCGTGTCCTCAAAAAGCCACCTTCGTCGTGTTCCTCGCTGAATTCGCATGTGCATTGCCACCCTCGCAGTTCTGTTGTCGCCCTTGTTCTCTTCGCCATCATCGTTGCTAACCGTTGTCCACCGGTGAGTCCAACGCCCAGCTCTGCCCTACCTCACCATCTCGCTCCACTCGGGACATCACTTCGCTGCTCCTCGGTTCCCGTGTGTCGTTGTTCACCCGTCGTGCGCCTGTGACCCTTTGGCCACCGAAGAGCCACCGTCCCTTCGACTCCCACAGCCAACTGACGAACTTTTCCAGCTCTTTGGACCGTCCAATCTTCGTCATCATTCGGATAGTCCAAACCTTGCCATCTCTTTGGGCCGTCCGATCTTTCCCAACTGCTGAGATGCACCGCTTAGTTCAGATAGTCTGATCCTTTCCGCGCCTCCAGACCATTCGATCGTCAAACAATCTAATCGTTGTCGCTTCTCAACCGTCCGATCATCTTCACGGTTCAGACCACCTGATCATTGTCACCCTACTGAGTCAGCCCTAGCCAAGTCGTCTCCACCTTAGCCTTAGATCTGATGTGTTAGTGCTATGTCAGCGCCATGTCAGCACCAAAGCCGCCCAGGTGCCACATAAGCATGCCACGTGCCATGCCATGTGTCATTAGCCACATCAGCCCTAGCCGCCACATCAGCATACCTAGTCGCATGCCTACTGCTCCGTGAGCCGAGTTCACCATAGATCAGCCTTTTCGTGAGCCAAGTCCACAGCATAGTAGAGTTTTCGAATTTCTAGTATTTTCTTTAGATTAGATTTGCAAAGAGCCCGTTCTTCTCCGTCCTAGCTCTGATTGACCCTATTCTTTTTTTTAAATTCATCTAATATTGAGCTCTATCTTTTAATTCTAGTTTTGTAGTTTTTAGAGTTTATTTAGATTTTATTTTATACCTTATTCATTTTCTTTCTCGTTAGATCGCGTCTTCGAAGGAGTGGGAGCATCATCTAAAGATCAAAAATTCATAACTGAGCAAAGCCAAGGCAAGTTGCATCCTTTGATCATGTTGAACCAAGTTTTTAATCTATTATTTATTTATTTTGTTTTAAATTATATTGCATTGCTACTTTTGCACTTGGTAGTTAGTGTCCAAATTGATTAATCCCTTAATTGTCACCATAGAATGGGAAATTATTTAGTGATACTATACTAATTGTCATATGGGTTGTACGATTTATATGTTTGGCCATGCTTATAGTTCGATGGGTTCATCATCACATGAGATCAATCAATTAATTTTGACTTAATGAGATACTGAATCGTGGTTAGTGCCACAGTTATAAAATTTGTATGCCATGACATTGGTGTGTCATTGGTGTTGGTTATACAAAATTAGTTTTCACTAAGGCGAGTGATCATGCAATAAAGGGGGAAGTGTGGATTCACTTCGAGAGATGTGAAAGTCTCGCTTGGGTAATATTTAAGAACTTAACTTTATGTGCTATTGATCTAAGTCATACTGTGCAAACTATATGTCTAGTATGGGATAGACATAGCTGATTAATTTATGATATTTTGATTTCAATCTTGCAATTGAGTTGAACATGGTTGCTGATTTCTATGAGGCGCAAGAGAGGGCAATTGTCGATTAGGTTGGAGCCTACTCGACGGTGAAACCTTAGCTAACGGAATTGAGATTGAGGTTGAACATTATAAAGACTTTGTTGTAATTTTCTTTAACGTGAGAATGATCACATCGTGTGGGTACAGTTATGCAACCTCTGCAGAGTGTAAAACTATTCGAATAGCCGTGTCCCTGGTTGTGGACATTGCTCGGTGAATTCACACGAGGGGTAGATATTTTCTTAAAAATTTGGCTGGAAGAGCCATGGAAAGTAAATGGTTAATTCACTGGTGGTTCATTACGTGAATGAGAGGTTCACGTGTGGTTCATTGGAGTAAATGGTCAGTTTACTTGTAGTTTATATAATTTTTTTGATTATTTATTCATTATAGTTTTTCTTGAAGTTTGCTTTTAATCTTTTTATTGTATTTATTTTAAATTATTATTTTCTGTAAAATAACCTTTTAGCCATCTATTGGTAAGTCTTGTATATTATATTATATTTTTGTTACAAATAACTTGCTGAGTACCAATGTACTTACGGCTTTATACCTACTATTACTCAGTTGAAGAGGAGGAACCATATCAATAGGAGATACTTGAAGGAGGATACTTCGATGACTTCACGGATTAGGACTTCGCTTTCCAGTCGATTGCCTATGGACATGTCGAATGGCTTTTACGCTTACTGCTATTTTCCGCTACTGGTTTCTTTAGCCCTTCAGTCTCTTAAGTTGTAAGCTTGGCCATAAGGTCGTACTCTGATAATTATTAATATTTGAGTCTTTGTTTTCTTTGTTAATCGTGTATATGGTCAATATTTCATCTATGTTACGATGTGTGCACTAGCGTGATCCTGGACTAGCGTGGTATATACAGAGAGTTCGGATTTGCATATTCGGGTCTCGACACGGTTGATGCTTGGAAGACCTGCGTGGTCGAAGACCGGTAGTACCGGCTCTGTGTGAGCGGTACGACCAAAGTTGCGGTAGGATCGATGTAGTCGAAAACCTACATAGTCGAAGTGCCACTGAGTACCATAGCGGTCGGATTCGAAGTATCAAAGGAGTCATAAGTATTACTCGTAAGATCGATAGCCACAGTGGTCGGTAGCTATAATTGTCGTAAGATAAGACCATAAGCTACAGTGGTCATAAGCTTTAGTAGCCATAGATGGAGTTGAGTAGCGATCGAGGTGTTAGAGGTCGATAGAACATCATGGCGATCGAAGAATGTCAGTACTCGTAGGGAGTGTTGTACCAACCGAGAAGAGGTAATTCAAACCAATCCGAGGTACTCTGCGATCAAGCTATTTCTAGCCCACTCTAAGTTAATAAGCGAAGTATTCCTTCTAATATTCCTTCACCCTTGATCTGTCCTTGTTTTCCTTCCTAGCAAAGCTTCCCTGCCACCCCCTCTTTCACTCAAACTCCATTCGACTATGTCAAACATCCCTCACTCTCTAAAATTTACACCATCGAACTCAATCCTGATAAAATTTAATGAAATTATCTTTGGATTTATTTGGTTGTAACATCCTGATTTTTGGGAATTTTTAAAACTTTGAATTTAAAAATAAAATTCTGGAATTTTCTGAAATTAATTCAAGCTTCAAATGAATTTTTAGAAATTAAATTGATTTAATATGATTAAAATATACTTTAACATAAGCTAAGAATATTTTATTTGGGTTCCTTGTGTTGCAAGGAATTTTCCGGTATTTTTGGGATTTATTTGCTATTTTATAGAGCTCCTGAAAGTTTATTTGAATTTCTGGAAAGAAATTAATTTGGGGAAAAACCTAAGTCGCCCGATCCTCTCTCCCCTCCACGCGTCGCTCATCCAGCCCCTCCCGTGTGTCCGCACTCCCACCCCGCCTTCCCCCGCCCCGTGCCGTCGGATCCGCCTCCCCGTCGGCCCGGTCCGCGCCGCGCGCAGCTCTCGCCCTCGCTCGCATGCCCACGCCCTGCCGGCTCCTGCACCGCATGATGCGCCGCGCGTCGTGCATCCGCAGCTGACACGTGGCGGCACCAGCTCGCGCCCGCGCCTTGCCCCTTCCTCCGCCGCCCGATCCTGGCCACCCACCACGCGGCGCCATCCCGGCCGTTCGCACCCCGCCCTCGCGCGTAACCCTAACCCTAACCCTAAACCGCGCCCGCGCGCACCCGCCCGTCCGATCTCCCCCACGTGGCCGCATCCCAACCGTCCAAACCGCGCCTGCTCTGTGCCGTCTCCGGATTGAGCCGCCTCGGTTCGCGTGTTAAATACCGCCGCTGACCTCGGTTCGCGTGCACGCCTCGCCGCCGCCCTCGCCTCCACCCTCCTCGCCTCGCGCAGCCGTCCCGGAGCCGCTCCACTGCCGCTCGTGCCTCGCCGGCCCCTTCCGCCGCCGCCGGAGCCGTCGCCCCGCCTCCGCAACGCCCGATCCGAGCCGCTCATCCAGATCTGAGCGAGCGGCCCGGATGCAGCCACGCGTCACCTCCTGAGCCGCCGGATCTCGCCACCGTCGCCACACCCGAGCCCGCCAGCTTAGCCCTGCCACATGGCAGCACCAGCGTGTGCCACGTCAGCCCTAGGTCCACGTGGCCATGCCACGTCAGCGCCACGTCAGCCGAGCCCTACCCCCAGGTGCCATGTGTCGCTACGTTAGCGCCACGTCAGCACGTGACACGTGGCAGCACCAGCGCACGCCACATCAGCCACGCCTGCACCCGTGGTGTGACACTATTCCATGCACCGGGTTCAGGGTGGACTCGTTCCTTCGTGCGCCGGGTTCACAGCACAGTGCCTTTTTCTTTTTCTCTGATTTCCTTTAGGGTTGATTTTCCGAGAGCCCATTCTCCTCCGTCCTAGCTCCGATTGACCCCGTTCTTTTTTCTAAATTCATCTAAAATCAAGCTCTAGCTTTTGGTTCTAGTTTCATGATTTTTGGAGTTCATTTTCTTATTATTTTATGTGTTTTTCTTGTTTTAGTCGTTTTCTCTCTCGTTAGATTCGGATTCTGGAGGAGCAGGATCTACGCCCGAAGACCAGGAGTACCTCGCTGAGCATAACCAAGGCAAGTCGTGTCCTTTGATCATGTTGAACCCGGTTTGCAATCTACTATTTAATTATTTTGATTTAAATTACATTGCATCGCTATTTTTATTCAAATCTTGTACTGGTAGTTATTGGCCTCAATTGCTTAATCCCTCCTTGACACTTTGAAATGCCATGATTCCATTGTCATCATAGGTTGGGGAACATACTAGTGATATTAGATTATTTGTCACATGGGTTGGTACGATAGAATTGCTTAGCCTTGCTTAAGCTTACGATTGGGTTATCATCACATGTGATTTATCAATTTGACTTAATGAGATATGGAACTGTGGTTGGTGCCACATATATTAAAATTTGTGCGATGACATTGGTGCGTCATTGGCGGTGGTTATACAAACTAGCTTTTGCACTCGGGCGAGTGATCGTGCAGTAAAGAGGAAAGTGTTGGAGCACTTCGAGGGATGAGGTAGTCTCGCCGGGGTAAACTTAAGGACTTAACTTTGTGCGCCATTGATCTGAACTTTACCGCGCATACCACATGTCTAGTATGGGATGGACCTGGCTGACTAATTTGGGATGTTTCAACTTTAATCTTGCCATTGAGATGAACATGGTTGCTGATTTCCATGTGGCGCAAGGGGGGGTGTGATGCGAAACCCTAGCGGGCGGAGGGGGGTGTGATGCGAAACCCTAGCGGGCGGATTGAGTTGTAACTGAACTTTGTAAAGGCCTTGTTGTGATTACCTTAAGCTGAGGCTAATTACATCGTGTGGGTACAGTTGTGCAACCTCTGCAGAGTGTAAAACTATTCGAATAGCCGCGTCCTCGGTCATGGACAATGCTCGGTGATTTCACACGAGGGGTAGTTATTTCTGAAAACTTGTGGATTGTGATTGGATAGTGGATGGTTAATCCACTGTTGGTTTAGCTTATGGATGGGAGGTCCATAAGTGGTTGGTTTAGCTTGTGGATGGGATGTCCATAAGTGGTTGGTTTAGCTTGTGGATAGGATGTCTGCAAGTGGTTATGTCAATTCCTTAGATTATTTATTTACTATTATTTTACTTAAAGTTCGCTTTCAATCTATTTACTGTATTTACTTTCAATCGTCGTTTTATGCAAATTAACCTTTCAGCCTTCCTTTGGTAAGCCTTGCATATTATATTGCATTCAATTGTTACAAATGACTTGCTGAGTACCAATGTACTCACGGTTTTATGCCCAATCTTGCTCAGTTGAGGAAGAGGAGTATCACCAGCAAGAGGTTCTAGAAGGAGAGTACTTTGACGACTTCGCGGTTTAGGCTTCGTTCTCCACTCGATAGCCTGTGGGCTTGTCGATTGGCCACTACGCTTTATTTTGGATTTTCGCTGCTAGTTTTGTTAAGCCTTCGGGCCAGTCTATTGTAAGCTTGACCATAAGGTCGTACCTTTTTGAGATTTATTGATATTTGAGCTTTTCCTTTATTTTATCGAGTATATGGTTGTGATTACATCTATGTTTGACTGTGTGCACTAGTGTAACATCCCAAATTTTGCTTTTATTTGGAAAGAATAATTTTAAATCAATTAATTCAAATTATTTGGATTTTCAGATATTAAAGTTTCTGTTTAAAACTAAAAATTAATACCAACATAGGTTGGAAATATTTTTCTTAAGTTTAAAACCTCTTCAGTAATTTCTATGAATTTTTCTAGAATTTTTAAAATTTATTTGGTATTTTTTCGAGCATTTTAAAGCTTCCTGATATTTTCTGAAATCTTTAAAAGAATTAAACTCCAAAAATCTCCCTCGGGCGACACGTGTCGTGCATCGGGGCTTTTTTCGCCGCCGGATCTAATCCGCGCCGCTCGTCTTCACTTACCCCTTCGGCCGCCTTCCCTTTCCCGATGGCTGACACTTGTCTCGCATCGGACCGATCATTGCTTTGCCGATCTAATCTTAGCCGCTCAAACTAACTTACCCCTTCGCCTCTCATCCGACGGCCCGAGTTCTTTCCCTCTGCCACCCGTCGTCCATCCGACCGCTCGTCCCTCTCCTCTCTCTCCCGCCGACAGGTGGGCCCCGCCTGTCAGGCCCGTCGTCCCCGCCCGTTTCTTCCTCGGCGCGCCGTCGCCATTACTGCACCGCCCCAAGCTCTGCATTTTTTGCCTCCCGTCCGTTACTCTTCGCCATTATTGGTCCCGGAGCATCCGCTCGTCGAGCGTGTTAATGAGCAGCCGTTTCCCCTCGAGTCGTCGCCGTTTCCGCCGGTTCGAGACGAAAACCGTCGCCGCTTCCTCCGGCGAGCTCGCGCGTGCGTTACATCTCTGCGGCGTATAAAAATGTCACCCCGGGGAGCCTTCTCGACCTTCGCGTCTTCTCTCTTTCTCCTCCTCTTCGCGTGCGTCGCTGCCGCTGTGTCTTCGAGTCGTCGGAGAACATTTTCGTCGCCGCCGGTGAGCTTCTCGCCGTCCTCGCCGCCGCTCCGCGCCTCGGTCCTCGCGCCCAAGACGCGTGTCGCGCCGCTCCTCGGTCGCGCCGCCCATCGCCGCCTTCCTGCCTCCGCGCTACCGCATCCACGCCGTCCATCCAAGATCGGAGACGCGAGGCACCAGCTTGCGCCACGCGTCTCCATCTCCACCGTCCAACCCACGCCTCTCCTCGGCCGCGCGCGCAAGCGCTGGTCGCTCGCGTCGCGCGACGCCGCGCGGCGAGCCGCGCCACGCGTCATTGATCGGACGTCATCTCGCCCTGCGCTACGCATCTCCGCGTTCGCTCGGTCGAGCCGGCTCGATTCAGCTGCGTGGCGCACCCGGCCGCCGATTCCACCGCCGCTGCGTCACCGAGTCGCCCGGCCGGCCTAGCCACGCGTGGCAACACCAGCGTGTGCCACGTCAGCCCTTGTCCACGTCAGCAGCCACGTGGCAACCACGCCGCCACCACGCCGCCAGATTGACATGTGGCGGCACCAGCGCAAGACGCCACGTCGACCCTAGCTTGCGCGTCGGCCATTGTCACCGCGTGTCTTATTCCGTGGACTCGGTCCACCGTGGACCGGCCCCACCTGTCAGCCTCTATAATTTTATTTAAACTCCATGCTGCCGTCATTATTCCGACTTTCCTTTAGAAAAATAATTCTTGCTGACATCATAATTCATTTTCAGAATAAAATTAATTCCAGAAATTATCCTTTTTCCTTTTTCTTTAATTTGAAACTTCCAAAAGCCATATCTTTCTCATTTTAACTCCAAATTGACCCATTCAAATTTCTAAATTTATCTAAAATTCCAAACTTTCATTTGGTATATTTATTTTTAATTTTTGAGTTTTATTTTATTTTATTTATTTTGGTTCTTCTCATTTCTCGTGTAGAGTCCGAATTCTCGAAAGATTTTCAAGAGCAACCTCGGGAGGATTCCAACCTAATTCAAGAAGGCAAGTCTCCTTGACCATTTTGATCCCAAATTTGTAAATGATTTCATAAATATTTTAAATTAATTGCATGGCTATGTTATTTAAAGTGATAATTTAATCTTGAAAAATTTAGTTAAATGCCAAACTTGTTATACCCTCCTTTGGAAATTGCTTACCATGTACCCTTGTCAACATGGGATATTCTTGGACTCATAAATGAGTTAGTATTATTTGTTGTTGAATTTAGAGTATTAACAAATGCTTAGTTTAGCTGATAAATGTAAAAATGCTCATATGAGAAAAATAGTTAATGAATGTTTTTGATTTAATGATTTGTTTAGAAAGTGGTAATAGATGTTACCACTGTAATTTTAACTTAAAAAGGAAATTCAAAATGAAAATAAGACCAGGGTGGATGGAATGATTGGTTGGTGCGGTTTAGCACGAAAAATGGGATTGTGAATGATCCACCCTAGTCGTTTAAGGACCGACGCTTGTGTTTGTCCAAACTAAGCAACTCGTACAACCACAAGTTAAAATGGGTACAACCTAGCTAACTAACTTACGATAGTTTAGTTTTGGTACCACCAATGGTTAGTGGGTGCTAGGGATTTACTGGTTTACTCACAGTGAGGGACAGGGATTTACTGTACTCACATGGCGCAAGAGGGGGCTTCTGACTGTGGTGGATTTAACCCTTCAGCGGTGAAACCTCAGCGGGTGGTATCTAACTAGACTAGAGTGAGGTAAAGGCTTTGTGATATTTTATCTGGGTCTTATGCCAAAGGAAGCATGTTGACTGTTAAGATAAATTATCTCTTGTGGGTAAAGTTGTACGAACTCTGCAGAGTAATAAACTATTCGAATAGCCGTGCCCACGGTTAAGGGCGAGCAAGGAATGCATTCACATGGTAGACCTTTGATTTTGACTTTAAAAATAAAAATGTTTTGTAAAACTCGGGAGTGGAAGGAACTCTCGTGATTTTTGGTCTGGTGGATGTAACCAGTTCAGGTGGATTTAACCTTCATTTTAAATTTTGGCGGAAATAGCCTATGTTATTAGTGTAGGTGGATGAGACCTTCACTAAATTATTTATCTAATTTCAAATTATTGAAGATAAACTGTTTAACAAATTACTTTTAGGATAAGTATGTAAATTTGAAATAAAATGCTGATTTCTGCAAAAGAACCATATAACCTTCCTTTGAGAAATCCTACATCTATTGTATTTTTCCCAAGACTTGCAGAGTACTTTATGTACTCACATACTACACTTCAAAACAACTCTCAGAGGAGGTCGAAGCTCAAGAAGGAGATTACGACTACTGTTTCGCTTGCGGCTGTGATGGATTCTTTCTGGAGGACTAGGTCGCTCTTTCCCAGTCAATTGCCTGTGGCGTATTGATGAGACTTCGCCGGTTTATCTTTTGCTTCCGCTGTGTTCTGTTTGTGTGAGGACTTAAACCCTCATATGTAATAAAAGACTTCGAGGTCTGTACTCTCGAGTATTGTAATAAAGCGTTGTTGGTTATGTATCATATCTGTTTAACTGTGTGCACTAGCTTTGATCTGGGACTAGTGCGGTAATACACGGAAGATCCTAGAGTTACTGCTCTGGGTCTTACAACTAGCGTGATCCTGGGACTAGTGCAGTATACACAGGGAGTCCGGATTTGCATATTCGGGTCTCGACATTGGTTCTTTTACAATCCTTTTGATTTATTTGGTTTTTTGATCGCTTATCATGTAATTAGAAGTCAAAGTCCCGAAGGAGCACCAACTCGAGCAGGATCGAGACAAAGACTGGTAGTTTCAAGAGCATTGACTAAGAAGGTTTTGAGTAAGATCAAGATCATGGTAATTTAAGCAATGCAAGCACCCCCATTGACCATGTTGATCCCAATATTTCAATTATTGTACATTGTTTGCAAAATCTATTATGGATGTGTGTATGTTTTAGTAAACTTGCTATACTATGGGTAATGGTAGTTATGACCACTCGAATGCATTGAACCTTCCTTGCAAATTGGATATCCTCACTGTTGTAACTCTTAGGGCATGGTTAGACATAGCTAATGTCAAAACTTGGGTATATTACTTTAAGTACATGTTCTAGATGCTTAGCTAAGCACTAGTTTCTACTAAGTTTGATCTTTCACACAAGTTTACACATGGGTATAATGGTTTCAAAATGTTGGTCTAAAGGGGGAATCTATGTTACTTTGGTATCAAATAAATGAAAAACCTAGTTTTTGGACACAGGTGAGTTATATGGTACACTATCAAATGTGAGAGGGAATCTTGTTTGAGAGGGAATCTCACATGTATATAGGGGGGATCCTCACCCAGGGCAATTAAGGACCGAACACTATTGCCGCTCATCTAAGTCACACCATACTACCACATGTGCTGTATGGGCTCTCACATTTAGCTGATTAAGTTGTCTAGGTCTAGCTTTGCATTATGGTAGACACAGATGTAGTAGGGCACTCCGGTTAGGTTGCTCATAGGGGCTCTCTTCACCAAGGTGTTGGGGGCCAAAGCTTTAATACAATGATGTAATGCTCACTTGGGGTATCCAATGTGGGGGTTTATCATTCAGCTCACTCGGGGTATTCGAGGTGAGGGTTTGTCAATCTGTCATGCAGTTCACTTGGGGCACCCAAGTGGGGGCATGTCCATTTTATCAGGCTGGTGTAAGGTTAGGACTAGATAACCTAAAGGTTATAAGATAATCACTCCCGTTACACGCCCAGGGAAGTGTGTAAAGATGAACAATATGTTTGATTATCTTATGTGGGTAAAGTTGTACAACCTCTGTAGAGTGTTAAAAACTATTTAAATAAACGTGTTCATGGTCATGAGCAAGCTTGGATGTAGCCGCAATGGGTATATTTTTCATGTTTTAAAACTATTTCATGAAGAATATGGGATGGCATGTACGCAACTGTGTGCCATGCCCATGGTGGGGAATTATGCGATGTTCACAGTCGAGGAAGGCTACGAATGGTTTTGATCTACTGTTATGAAAGTTATATAAATGTTAGTTCACTACATGTCAAATGCTCTTTACAATTCCGTTGCAAATTATTATCTATTGGTATTGCAAATAAAATTTGATTCATGCTAAAAATAACTTAAGATAGAGCCTCATTCTTTGATAGCCTTGCATATATTTATAAATTTGTGATACACTACAAGTCATGCTGAGTACACGATGTGATACACTATAAATTTGCAAACTTAGATCATACCACAAGGAAAAGGTACATGGACTTCAACCATTTGCAAAGTATAGTCACATGTTGCAAGGATTAGATGTATGAGCCTCAACTATTCGCAAAACACATTCACAAATAATAGCATCATGCCATGGAGAGTTAGAGTAAGTAAGATTGAGCTATCAACATATGATGAGACTCAAGCTACTAGATAAGACCCCTCTTAATAGTACGGTAAACCTATACAAGCAATCCGGTCTTCCAACCAAATACCAAGACCGGTAAAAGACTAGGAACATATCCTTATCCCTAGCTAGTCATACCTTTACCTTGAGCATTCCCTTAACGCTTAATGATGCACATCTTCACTTCAAGTCTAGGTTATTGTCTTCTCTTGATTTGATGATCAACTCATGATCATCTCCTTTTCGAGATCTTGATATGTATCAACATATGATGCATCCTCATTTTGATAGCCTTCAACTCATGAAGCCATTTTCCATCTCGAATCTTTACTTGATCTTCAACATATGAAGCCATTTCTCATCCCAAATCTTTGCTAGATGATCTTCAATATTTGAAGCTATCCAAAGTCTTCATCATCTTGGAACATAACCTATTCATCCAACTCATGAAAAATGTTAATCCCACAATGTAATTATCATTAATTACCAAAACACACCATTAACTCATAATGGTGTGTCTAGATTCTTCAATCTTCTCTTTGATAATTGATGATAACCACTACAATTGCAAATAATTGAATATAAAACTTTAAACTCAAAGTGCGGTACTACCGACGTTATAAGTCCGGTAGTTCCACTCTCCGGTAGTACCGCTCAGGAGTTGCGGTCATGCCGCTCTGTGGTAGTTTCGCCATTCAAACTCCGGCACTACCGTTTTCTGCCAATCTAAGTTTTCTTAGGGGTGCTCTCGGGAAAAAATGTACCGCTGGACACACCGGTACTACCGAACATCGGTAGTTCCGCTGGAAGGTGCGGTACTACCGCACTGTGGTAGTTCCGCCGTTATAAATCCGGTACTACCGATTTCGGCCAACCCAAGTCCCTGATAGGGTGCTCTCTAGAAAAATCGTACCGCTTAAAATCCGGTACTACTGTCGTCCGGTAGTTCCGCTATTTTCATTACAGTACTACCGCACCCCGGTAGTTCCGCCGTTAACACTATGGTAGTTTCGATTTTCCTGAAAGAGCACAATTGACTTTAGAATTTAAATTCAAATGCGTGCTAACTTTTGTCTCAAGCCATATTGATCTTCTTATCAATCTTTGCATGCATCTTCAGATAGTCAAACAAAATCCGGGACTAAACCTTTCACACAGTCGATAATCATGTTAGTCCCATACACAAATAATTAAGTATAAAGCAATATGATTCAATGTGAGTATATATGAACTGCATAAGCTTTATATACTCAAATGATATATTTCAAAGTAGAGATCCCAATGTATGTGGAAAAGAAAACATGGATCAATACTAATGAAATCACAAAACATAGAGTGAACTCCCCCTAAATGTATGCATACAAGAATATATAATAGAAATATATGCACATATTCATCTTAGACTTTTGGTGGAGTTTAATCTATATTTTGGATACAAGGAATACACTAAGATGTAAATAAATGTAAGTGTCAAATGCATACCTCTTTGATTTCACCTTTTCATCCAAATGAGACTAAACCATATCATAATTAATCAAACACATTAGTCTCACAAAAGTATTTGATATTATCACCAAAACCAACATAATGGAGCTTGAACTTATAAGGGCCATGGCCCCTTTGGCCCTAAAAGAAGTTCAACAGTCCAATCGGCGACTTCATCTCCCTCAACTCTACATGGGCTCACCGATCTCCTCTCCGGTGGCATCCTGAAACCGATGACCACCACTACGGCACTACCTCTACGCTCCTTCCCCTACCTTCAAGGCACAGCCGCGCTCGGCTGCTGTGGCTCTGCAAGGCATTGACGCCACCTCCAGGCAACGCTGATCTAGTGACCTCATGGCCGCACCAATGTCACCTCCAACATGGCATCGAGCACTCTGGAGCATGACAGCCACCTGATGATGGCCACCGTGTCCATGACTACAGCTACGGTGATCCCCTACAACACTCTATTCCTACTTAGTTCTACCAGATGAGTGCTAATCTACTCCCTTCCCTTTCTCTGCTACTCCTCAATCAAATGCAAAGTATTTTATGTTTACAGGGAGATGTATTATGTAGTAGATGAGTTCATGTATAGAATATGGGTACTGTGATCTAGCAGTAAGAAATTTTTCTTGCGTCCTTGTTGTGGCTACAGACCAAACAGAGAGAGAAGGGTATGGTAGTGGAGAGTTAGGTGAGCAATGTCCTCTTGGTCCTTTCCCAAGGGAGGGCATGACATATATACGTGCCCTCGTAAAGAGCGTCTTTACAATTGTACCCTTACACCGAGTCTACCTTCGATGGCAACTATGTCATTATGCATGTCGCTCTCAACCTCCTAATCAGGCTAGTTGGGTTTAGGTAGGGCCACCCCTACAACAGGAGCCTCTCATGGTGAAGGGCTTCATAGGCCGAAGCCATGTTGCCGAGCCCTTTGGCCCCCTCCGTCCCTGCGGCCTGTGACCTTGTGTGATTATGGGCGAAGATGATTTGGCGCATGTAGCCCCTCGTGGCTCCGCATAGTCAGAGCCGCGTGACCAAAGGCGGAGTCAATGTCGAAGTCATGCGCCAGGTGGTCATAGGCGGAGTCGCAGTTATGCTGCGAAGGCAGACACCTCGTTGATGCAGGATGAGTAGGCAGGCGCGGGAAGTTGGGACGTCACCCGCATGTGACCGACCGCGTCGATTCGACTCCCACCGGTTGGACGCGCGTGGTCGACTGCGTCGGCTGGACTGCCGCTGGTTGCGCTTCTCGAGAACGGCTATATATGCGGCAGTAGCGGCGTGACGAAGTATTGCTGGGACGGCTTGCCTCAAGAATATGTCTCTTCCGCTCACAAGCATGCGACAGGGTTAGCGTCAGTTAGGGCGCTCTATGCAGGCTTGTGGACGGAAGAAGGTACATTCTTGAGCTGGCAGAAAGATTTGCGCCCCGCACCGAGGAAGAGGCGTCGGGCCTGTTGCTGAAATATCCTCCGAGCCTGGGGCGTGCTGAGGCGTTATGTCCTAAGGCGATGGTGGCCGTGGCGCTGCAGGCGGTTGGACGACCGCGAGTGCATGCGCCTTTCCAGTGGTTGCTTCGCGTCGATCGGTGTGGACTCCTTCCGACTAACCTGCCCCGCCAGCGCTCTCTACGACCTAGCATCCATGAAAAGACATTGGCCACATTAGGGTGCAAAAACAGTTCCTTCTGCCAAGAATGGTAAATATGAAATGCGGCAGGTGCCGGGGTTGGCTCAAGCCACCGAAGTGGGGGGCGCTCTCGGGAGTGTCGCGCTAGTGCGCGGGTACATGTCGGGACCCAGAACAACAACTCCTAGTCCCTCTGTGTAAATCGTACTATCCTAGGAAAAGTAGTGCACACAGGGTCAACAGTAATGTATATCATGCAAAATCACCACAGAATAATATTAAGCGAAAATACGGCCTTATGGCCAAGTCTTACAATAATGTGGCACAAGGCCAACTGAAATAAAAATAGCGGAAAATAGTAAAGGTAGAAGATCAGCCCATTCAGCCTCCCACAGGCGATGACTGTAAGACGCATCCTACTCGCTGAAGTAGTCCTCACCGTCGTAGTGGCCGTCGAAGTCTGGCAACAGATTTAGCAAGGTGAGCACATAAAGTACTCCCAAGGTAAACACATAAAGTACTTACGCAAGTTACACCGGGAATATAACAGAATTCATGCATGCATAGGGATAACAAAGGAAGGCTTATCAATTTTAATTGTGCGAAAAGCAGTACTGAATTTAAATACAATAGCATAAGTGCAAAAGCTGAGTTTTTAATACATCATATGAAACATTATTTTAACGGAGTGTTAGTGTAGGCTCCAACCTAAACTAACATAACCACGGGCATCCCACCCGGACCATTGCCAAAACCACTGTTGTTCGTCCAAAAATTCAAGTTTTATAAAAACCAAGTCTAATATGTGAAAACTCTACTCAGCATGTCCATGACCGTGGACACGGCTATCCAGATAGTTTGTTACTCTGCAGAGGTGTACAACTTTACCCACGAGACATTCCCTCTCACTTGAGCCACGTGATAAACACACTACCTTAGGTGTGCGGCGGAGAGTTCATGACAAGGCTGTTCTGATGATCCATAGTCAAAATAATCACACCGCCACTAAGGTTTCACCACAACTCGAATCCACGAGTTGGAGCCCCCTTTGGTGCCATGTGAGACTTCTCGCGGCCTACGCCACGCTCACATTCAGCCTATAGCGAAATTATATTTGGAAACAAGTTACTTAGCCAGGTCCGTCTCATACCGGACTTGTGGTAGTACGAAGTGACTTCGTAAAATGAATCACAGAAAAGGTCCTTAATCCGACTTAGGCTCAACCACATACCCACATGCACGACAATCAACCAGGTGTCACCAAACACGAGGCATGTCAGCACCCCACCACCTAACCAATAGCCTAAGTCCAAATCATAAGTTTTCATTTTCATTTTTAAACCATTTTCATAAACCATCCTTGACTCACCGAAGTCAAGATTTCAAAAAGAATTGTCATTTCATGTGAAATAGTTGATCTCACCTAAAATTATACTAAGCCAGGCTAAGCATTTCTATAAAATTTCTAGTCAATACTATAGTACTAACTAGTTTTCAGCTAGGGTGACAAGGTATATGAATTCGAGATTCAAATTGGCCATATTCAAAGGATTATGGGTATATCTAACAATTAAACTGAATTTAAATTAAATTTGAATAGAAGTATGCATGCATATACAGTAAAACAACATAATAAATTTGAAATATTAGGTTCAACATGGTCAAGGGTGTAACTTGCCTTGATCGAAGTCTTACTGAGAATCGTCGAACTCGAACTCTCCGGAATCGTCAAAATCTAACGTAAAGAGCCAATTCAAAAGAAATTCAAAAACAAAATTCAAATAAACTCAAAATTTCAAAATGATGCTAGAAATTGATAGATCATGATTTTAGAAAATATTAGAAATTTGAATGGGTCAATTTAGAGTTAACATGAAAAAGTTATAGCCTTCCAAAATTTTAATACAATTAAAAAAGAAAATACCCAATTTTTAGAATTATTTTTAAACCGAAAAGCATGTATGACGTCAGAAAGAATTATTTTCCTAAAGAAAAATAAAATTATGACGTCAACTTAAGAATTTAATTTTGGCCGATTTGTTTTTATATTGAAAAATCGGATTTATTGCGACATCATGACGTCAGTAGGAATTTTTGGATTTATTTAAAATCGGTAGGGCTGACGTGGCAGGGTGGGGCTAACGTGGCCTCCACGTGGCTGCCACTTGGCACCACGTGGCCGCCTCATGGCTGCCACGTCACGGCGATATGCCGACATGGACAGGCATGCGCGAGGTGGTGAGGGGGTGCTCGGGTGGCGCTGGCGTGGCGCCTAACAGGCTGCCACGCCCTTGCCAGCTCGGCTCGACGAGCCGACGTGGCCTGGCCGAGCGTCGGTGAGCGGCGGCGCCGGCCGAGGGTACCAAAATGAAGAGGGGAGCGCGGGGAGTGCACTGGTACCTTGCACGAAGCTCGAGGATGGCCGGAGCGGATGGACGACGGAGAGGGGCAGCGGTCGGAGAAGGGTTCACGGCGGCGGAGGGGTTCCGGTGGCGCACGGGCTCGGGGAAGTGGTCGTCGGGGATCGCCGGGGCACGTGCAACGTCGGAGGGGCGTCGGCGAGGCTCGGGGTGGCCGGAGGCGGTGCCGATTGCTCGCCGGAGTCGTCGGAGTCGCGGAGGGGAAAACGAGCACAGGGAGGTCCCCGGGGCTTGATCGCTCGAGTTGAGAGGAGTGGGGGATGCAGTGTGAGTAGAGGGTCCTCGGGGATGCCCTTTTATAGGCCGGGGAGGGGAGGTAACGGGCGCCCGAAATTATTCCGGCGGCGAAGTTGAACGCGACGACGAGGAGGGGCGTAAAGTGCGACTTTATGCCAGAAACAGACACGGTGCATGCGGGGGAGTAATTGGGTACCGGCACGGGCGGGAGAGAGGGATGGAAACCGAAGCTTTCAAAGCTTTGGTTTCAGGCGTCAATGGCGGCGGGGACAGCGCGGGGGAGAAGGAAGGTGGCGGGGACGACGGTTCTGACAGGCGGGGCCCGCGTGTCGGTGAGAGAAGAAAACGGGAAAGGACGGGGGTGGTGGTCGGATTCGCGATAGGTGGCAAAGCTGAGCGATCGTGGCCGCTAACTGCCGGCGAAGGGGTAAGTGAACGGGGACGGTCTGGATCCGATCCGACAATAGCGGTTGAATCTGGGCCGGTCGGTGCGTTAAGTGGGAGGGGGGTGGCTGCGATCTAGTACGGCAACGGTTAAGGGTCCGGATCATGCCACATGTCGGGCGGAAGGAGGGGAGGGGCGGGTGAAGCAGTAAGTTGGCGCGGGCGGTGGGGATTGAATTGGGCGGGGAAACGGATGGCTCGATGCGTGACACGCGTCGGTCAGGGAAGAGGGGAAGGCGGGACGAAGCGGTGAGTTGAATCGGACGGCTAGGAAAGGATCTGGTGGCATGGGTTGAGCCGATGGGGGACAAGTTCGGCCCTGAGAGGGTTTTGGGTTTTAATTTCTTTTTTGATTTTCTGAAATGAGTTGAAGGCTTTAAAATACTCAGAAAAATACCAAACAAATTTTAAAAATTCTAGAAAAATTTAGAGAACCTTCTGGGACTATTTTAGACTTAATAAAAATATTTTCAACCCATTTTGGTAATTGATTTTCACACAAACACAAATTGACTTAAAAGGGAGGGTTTTTAAATCTTTATAATTTCCTGAAAATTTAAGTAATTACAGATTGACTTTAGAAAAATGAAATACATTTATTTTGACTTTCATGAAATGCAATAAATTCATTTGGCCATTAAATAAGTAAAAAATTTTAATTTTCTTAATCCAATGCTTGGAACAAAATCCAGGAAAATCCAATAAATTCCAGAAAATACCTTAATAAAGGAATAAAATTTTTGGTATGTTACAGTACGCGTCGAGATGACGGAGCCGAAGGCGAGCCCGGAGTTGTCCTGCGGACGTGAAGGCCTCATCGAGGGCGGAGCCGAAGCTGTCCCGCAGAGGCGAAGGTCCTGTCGAAGGCGGAGCCAGAGTTGTCGTGTGCTGATTCCTGAGTAGACGTGTGGCGGAGCGCTATTGGCGTGTCGTGCGCTGTTAGGCCCTTTTGCGCGATCGCCGTTTGACCAGGCCTGGCGCACGTGGGCAGTTGTGCCGGTTTAGCTTCGGTCGTGGGGAGGCGAGCGGTTTGCCTCCTGCCGATTAGCCTTACCGGTGGCGTGGGAGGTGCAGGCGTCTTAAATACCCCCAGCTGTGCGCTTCCTGCATTCTGCTCGCCTCACCTTCCAATTGCTAGTCGCACGCCCTCAATCTTGTGTATTCCTTGCTTCGTCCGTCGTCGCATATCTCTTAGGAGGACGATGGCGTAGGACGGAGAGCGCGCTCAGCCAGTCAGCAACAGGGCCATCTTCCGGTGGCCGTCGCCGCTCGAGGTAGATTACACACTCGAGGGGCGTGACTCGGCGTAGGCAGATGGATGGTGGGCGGCGGAGAGAATAGAAGGTCCGTGCTCCCGTGCCCTGGGCTCGATGCTGGTGACGAAAGAGACGATTCGCGACCTCTTGCGCGAAAGGAAGCTGTCGGACCGCCGGGAAGTGCAACTGCCCGTGGGCGACGAGACCGAACCGCACCCTGAAAAGTCGGAGGCGATCGTGTTTGTCGCTTATTTTGAAGCCGGGTTGCGCATTTCGGCCACCCGACTTGTCGGAGACGTCTTGTGGACTTTGGGGCTTGAGCTGACCCAGATAAAGCCGAATGTGATAGCCCGTCTTGCCGTGTACAGTTGGGTGTTGCGCACGGAGGCGTGCTGGCCGACCGCGTCACTGTTCGCATTTCTCCACGACGTTCGGTGTGCGTCGGAGGATCAGGGGGACAGGACATTGCCTGACTTCGGCAGCGTCGACCTCGTCTTGCGTCCGCAGTGCGAGAAGATTTTTCCCGCGGAGTTGAGTCGGGTGGAGTGGAATCCGAACTGGATGAGGCGGTGGTTCTACCACCGCGTGGCGAGTGGTAGCGGCCTGGAGTGTTTGGGGCGGCCGGTGGTGGTGAACACTATGCCCGGTGCGCCAATAGATGCTAAGGATGAGCGAATAGCGCAGAGGCTTATGGGGATCACCACCCGCTTCAACATGCGTGACCTTGTTGAGGAGTGGCGTGTTACTCCTGGGAAGCTTCGGCGCGACAACGTCCGTCCGTGTCTTCACTGCCGAGACCCTCCGGTCCGTGTATGTTGTGCTGGAACTTAGCTTTCGTGTGCTATTCCTCGGGGCTGTTGTTTTACATCATGCCCCCGTGCCATTTACAGGTGCTTCCCTGGAAGACGTGAAGCGTGCGGTGGGCGCGTTCCTCGGACTGTATACGGCCAGGGAACACACACGTGTGAGAAGCCTTGGGCATTAGGGTGCCAGAGCGTGCTGTTCTAGCCCCAAGCCCACCTCTCCACGATTCCGCGGGGGAGGGAGTACCAGCGGGCGCGGGTTCTGACTCGGCAAAGCATGCCGACTTGGAGGCAGGCGTGGGTGCCGCTTTGCCGCCAGCCGGCGTTGAGGCGGAGCCGTCGCCTGCGGAGGATGCTGTGGCGGAGTCTGTTCCTGCCACGGTGGAACCTCCTCCTGTGGCAATTTCTGAGGCGGGGCCGCCCTCTTACTCCCCGAAGGCGAAGCGGCCCAGCACACACTCACCCCTTCGCTCGTCCAAGGGGTTCATTGTAGCGAGCAAGGTCGGAGCCCTATGGGACTCCGACTCAGACACCGAGCGCCTCGGTGTCCCCGCGGCCCCGATCAGGTCTGTGGCTGCCTGGGGCGAGGGCTTGGTGGAGCTAAGCTCCGACATAGAGGTCCCCCCGCCTGGCGGGGTGGCCGAGGATGCTGAGATCCTTGCAGATTCGGGTGAGGCTGAAGGTAAACTTGCATTGCTTGGTGTGACCCGCTATGCATTCGTAGGGTTGACCGCTGTGTCCCCTTGCAGCAACATGGCTCCCCGAACACGGGCCGCCCTCGGAGCACGAGGACGTTCGCTTGGAAGGGACATTCGGTGCCACCGAAGTTATCGCCGCGGATGCCGCCCGACATCTAGCGGACTTCATCCCTCGAGCAGAGGTGCTGGCGGCGTGGCAGGGGGTCGCGGATAGCGCGGCCGCGAGCCTAGACCGCGGTGCACTGCAGGCTTGCGGGTCAAGATTGCTGGGGAGAGTGCTAGAGGTCTGCGAAATGAGGGTAAGTATCTAACCCTTGGCGGCACACGGCCCTTTGGAGGTGTACTAACCGCGTTATCGTGTAGACCCTCGCCCTTGGTCGGGCGCTGCAGGCGGTCCATGCCCACGAACGGGATGCATTGGGGGACCGACTGCGCGCCGTCGAAGGAGCTCTTCGTGCGTCGGAGGAGGCGTATGCCTCTAAGGATGACCGCGTTCGGTGTCTGGAAGCGGAGCGCGCAGGGGCTGTCTCATATGCCGAGGAGCTTGTGGCAGCGGCTTGGCGGGCGGCAGTAGAGGAGCGGGACGGCCTGCTTCGACAGATTGCTGTGCTGGAGGAAGAGAAGGGCCGCCTTGTTGCGTCTCTGAGGGAGTGGGACCAGGTGCTGGGAGACGCCTCGACGACGGCATGGGAGGCTATGCTGGCTCTGGAGGGCACCCTTGAAAACCTTGTTGCCGAGGTGCCACCTCGCTCATTCGGACCCGAAGAGCTTTCACGGACACTTCGACGGGTTGGGGAAGCGACCAATCTCACTTAGGCTGCCGCGACGTCCTTTGGCAATCACTGCTCCTACGTGACTGCATACCTGGCGTGTGCTCTTCTCCAGCACCGGGGCTACCATCATGTCGACGAATTGGATGACCCGCAGCTGGAGATGCCTGTTGGGGCCGGAGTGATGTCCGGTGCCGTGCGCGCCGTTCGGCCCGCTGTTCGGTTTTTTCATGAACGGATCGGGGAGACATCGAGGAGGCCGCGGCAAAGGTGGAGCTGCGGCGGAACATGTATGGCGAGGGGAACCTTGGCGAATGGCTGGATGGAGTTACCCGGTGCGACGATGACGACGCCGACGGCTCGAGGCAGGTGTGACCCCGGGGTTCTTGTGCGTCGGTGTGTGTTGTAACCTATGTACTCCATGCTGCGAATGAAGGGAAAATTGCTTCCCTTCTTTGACCAACCACGCCATTTTATTCCAAGCAGCTGCCCAATGGGGACCGGCTGCTGATTTATGACGTCGTGACCCGACGCTGTTTACGGCGCTGGTGGCGGGCCGAAGACTCGCTGAACTTCTGGGCGAATAGGCCCTCGACGGGTGAGGCTTCGGCGCGGAAGGCCGTCCAGGCGAAGCCGGACAAGTAGCGTTGGCCTGGTGGGCTTTGTAATCACTTTGTAGCAGCGCGGTAGATAAGCCGAAGCGTTCGTCCCCGCTGTCATTTTTGGGCCCATTCGTTTTGTGCTGTTCTTGTGAAGTTTGTTGGCTAGTTGGGGTAGACGCTCGAGGTAGGCACGGAGCTGGCGTCCAAGTGAAATAGACGTGCGAGCGCTCAGTCCCCGACCCTTCAAAGTGGTGGCAGCGGAGCTGACGCCTAGTCGGAGTAGACGCGCGAGCGCTCCATCCCCTACCCTTCGAAGTGGTGGCAGCAGAGCTGGCGCTTAGTCGGAGTAGACATGCGAGCGCTCAGTCCCCCACCCTTTGAAGTGGTGGCAGCGGAGCTGGTGCCTAGTCGGAGTAGACGCGCGAGCGCTCCGTCCCCTACCCTTCGAAGTGGTGGCAGCGGAGCTGGCGCCTAGTTGGAGTAGACGTGCGAGCGCTCCGTCCCCCACCCTTCGAAGTGGTGGCAGCGGAGCTGGCGCATAGTCGGAGTAGACACGTGAGGGCTCCGTCCCCTACAGCTGGGCGGGATAAGGATGAAGTAGGATTGAGAAACGACAAGGACCTAGCTCCATAGGCCCTATCCCCAGTGGTCGATAGGGGGCCTCACAGGCACAACTGTTGCGTCGCAGTTGCAGACACTGACGGGACAGCTGAGGCGGGATCGACGGGGCTCTGCGCATGTGTCTTTACAGCTGCGAGGGAAGTGTCCCTCGCCCGTCGTCGATTGCTTTGGGCCCCCCAGGATAGGGGGACACGTGGAGTGTAGCTGGCGGAATCTTGTAGTTGAAGTGGGACGGCACTGTTGCATCACATGCCCCAGGGGCGGCCGATGGGGCTCTTTAAGATGTGATTTACGTGGTCTTGCTTCCGGAGCTCTTTAAAAGGGTGAGTGGCCAAGCGAAGCGGCACTCTCCTTCGCAGACACTGCGCCCCCGCAACTTCTCCTGTCGAAATCGCCGTCCCTAGCGTGCCCTAGCTTCGTCCAGCAGCGCCGAGGGTTCCGAAGCACGGCTGATACCGCCTGGACGATCGCGGGGTCAGACATCCCGCCCATATGAGGTGGATGCGGCGCCGTGATGTGTTTTCCCCTCACCAGTTCATCGAAGAGCCGCGACTGGTGCGGGGTGGTGGGCAATTCACTTGTACTTCAGCAAGGAAACTCCTAGCTTTGGGAGTAGACTTCTACGCCGCGCCATCGTGGCTGTCAGTGAGGTGGCGCCTTGCGCGGGGTGTCGCTTGCAGGCGCCTGACCTCCCCCCAGTCTCCTCCCCTAGCTCGGGAGGAGGGGGATCTTGTCACTTGCGGTGCTACGGGGGGTGGGCCAGCTTTGATGAGCGCGTTTGGGTCGTCCTCCCTTTTACAGAGGCATATGCCGTTGAGCTCCTGCACCGCCCCGCCTCCACGGTGTCGCAGTCCAGCTCGTCTGGCGAGAAGCTGGTGGCGAGTTGTGGTGCGGAGGGGGCGTAGCAGCTCTAGGGGCAAGCTTCCACGAGTGCGTTTGGTTCCTCGTGTCTTCTGCAGAGGCGCAGGCCATTGAGCTCGTGCGCCTCGTCCCTACACTCGCGGCCATCCGTCCATACGGTGCATGCGGTTTGCGGGAAATGCGAGAAGCCTCTAGTGCTTGTGCTCCACCGCGTTTATACTCTGAAGAGTGCGTGGGCATGTCATCCACGTCTTATTTATACTCCGAAGAGTACACACGGTGATGGCACCAACGTGTGCGAGGAACAACCCCGACTTGTTTATACTCAATACAGTGCGCAAGGAAAACATCCGCGTCTTTGTTTGTACTCCGGAGAATGCGTAGGACTATCAACCACGACTTAGTTTGGACTCCGAAGGGTACGCCAACGTGCGCGCGGGACATCCGCTTCTTGTTTAGACTCAGTAGAGTGCGCAGGGAAAACATCTGCGTCTTTGTTTGTACTCCGGAGAATACGTGGGACTATCAACCACGGCTTACTTAAGCTCCGGAGGGTACGCCAACGCGCGCGCGGGACATCCGTGTCTTGTTTAGACTCAATAGAGTGCGTAGGGAAAACATCCGCGTCTTATTTATACTCCGTAGAGTGCGTGCGGAGGTGGACCTCAACGCTACGTCTTATTTATACTCCGTAGAGTACGCGTGGAGACGTCCCCCCGCTGTGTCTTATTTATACTCCGTAGAGTGTGTGCGGAGGTGGACCTCGACGCTACGTCTTATTTATACTCCGTAGAGTGCGTGCGGAGGCGGACCTCGACGCTACGTCTTATTTATACTCTGTAGAGTGTGTGCGGAGGTGAACCTCCGTGAAGTGCGTGTGCGGAGGCGGACCTCCGTAAAGGAATACGCGTAGGCTACGGAAGCAGAAAACAAAACTTTTCTACCGCGCACCCAAGAACATCATGCTAAGGAAGGATCATGGATCGTTACCACTTAGACGCGCAGCGCAGCTGAAGAAGAATTGGAAACCGATCCAATCACGCGCGTCGAGGTAGTAGTGGAAGTAGCCGATCGTCCCGAACAGATCGTCTCCTCCACGCACGCCGATCAGCACTGCAACGAGCAGTGCCTCCATCGGTATCCACACGTCCGGGGCTGGAACGCCGATCGCGAGTGTACTAGCACTCGTGAGCAGCTAGGGTTTGGCTCGAGAGGTGGCGGCTAGGGTTTTGCTAGATGTTAACAGGACGAAACCCTCGGCCCCTCGCCTCCATATATATAGACCTCCTCACGTGGGCCTTGCGGACCAAGGCCCATTAGGAGTCTATTCGATCTTTATCCGAATTGAGCCCATATCCGAATCATATTCGAATCGGTGTTCCAACCCGTTAAGCGTGCGACACAGAGGTTCACGTATACTTGGTCGTGACCGAAACGCCTTTCCGGTCACCTGTTAATAGCGGCCTCTAGTAAGACATATTAACCCCAAAGTATATGTAAAGATCATATCGGCTGAACTCGTAATGTTCTCTCATGTACGAATCCCTTTGCCTCACGATATAGATTGAGCTCAAGGCGAGAGACTGTGTCATCCTCTTAATAGCTCAATCACTCTCTCGATTACGTGATGGATTATAAACTTGTGATTGACTCCTCAATCACCTTGGCATGGCCATGCACTTTCATAATCCATTACATCGAGGGGCCCAGAGATATCTCTCCTATAAGGAGGGGCAAATTCTATCTTGATCATTCATATCCCACTACATGTTTCATGGCAAATCCGAAGACTACTTTTATGACTACCCGATTCACGGAGTAGTGTTTAGTAGTCCCAAAATAAGCTACTACTCATGTTGGGAACCATGATGATCTCAAGTCTAAGGATTCTACATAAACACTACTCGAGACCAAGCGATGACACATGGAATCTCTGCAGTGTCTCATGGCAGGTCTATCCAACATATGTTCGCTAACACATGTCCATATTATTGATTTGGTATCACCATACCATGATCCATGAGACATGATCATCAATCAATACATATGCTGATCTTTGTCTTTGAATCATATTTGTTCCTCATATGATATACGATCAGGGATCATTTAGAAATAGCAACATTTTAGTATTTAAGAGTCTCATGAATAAGTCACATACTCATTGATCAATAATGATGATGTCTATTCCAAGGAACAAAGTAATGTATCATAAACATAGTATGTGATATATACAACATCTCCATGTTGCCTCTAGGGCATATCACTAACACTCCGTGAAGTGCGTGTGCGGGGGCGGACCTCCACGGAGTGCGTGTGTGGAGGCGGACCTCCGTGGAGTGCGCGTGCAGCGGCGGACCTCCGTGGGGTGCGTGGCAACATCGACCACGTCTTTATAGTCCGTAGAGTACACGTGGTAGTGACACCGACGCTGCGCGGAACTCCGCGTCTTGTTTATACTCAGTAGAGTGCATGGGGAGAACATCCGCGTTTTGTTTATACTCCAGAGAGTGCGTGCGGGGGCAAACCTCCGCACGCCTTTGTGGGGAACACAAATAGGTCGGGGACAAAAGGTCAGGGACTAACCATTGGACTCGCTGTCGTGACAGCGAGGTAGGGAGCCTCTTGTGCTTGGGTTACCGTCTCCCGGGTGCAGGCTTCGGGTACCATGCTCTATGTGCTGGGCCATGTGTTGATCGCCGAGGACCGTGATGATACCCTGCGGGCCCAGAATCTTCACACATAGGAAGCCATGGTGTGGGATTGCCCCAAAGGAATTGAGAGTCGGTGTCCCCAATATGGCATTGTAGGGGTACTGGATATCCACGACATCAAAGGTGGCGTCTCCGCTTGCCACGTTTTCGTCCTGGCCGAAGGAGACCTGCAAACATATTTGGCCCAGCGCCAGCAACAGCTGACCTCCGAAGCCCTGCAGTGGAATTTTTGAGGGGCCTAGGCAGCTTCGGGGGATCACCATCTGGTTGAAGGCCTGTACGAACAAAATGTTCGTGGAACTTCCCCCATCGACCAGGACATGCTGGACGTCGCACCCGGCAATCGCGACCTGGATAACCAGGGGGTCTTGATGGGGGAACTCCATGCCTTCGACGTCGGCGGGCGTGAAGATGATCGCATGTTGCGCCCAGTCCGGCAGTGCATGTGCTGGGTACGCCACCACGTGGTGTAGCCTCTGCACGTAGGCCTTGCGCTATCGCTCCGAAGCGAACTCCAGGGAGGAGCCTCTTGAGATTACGTTTATGACCCTACGCTGACCGCCCTCAAGGGCGTGGATCTGCAGGGGGCTCTCCTGGGGCTGCTACACCTGAGGTTGCATCCGCCGGAGGCCCTCCTGAGTCTGCAGCTCCTGATCCCGAATCCGTAGGGGGCCGTCCAGGGGCTGCTGGACATGTTCCACGACGGGTGGCCGCGCCTCGAGGTCCCTGTCTCTGGCGACGCTTTGTCAAAGTGCCACGATTGTGGTGTAGGAGCGGGTGTCATGATTGCCTTGGCCATGCACCTCGCACCACTGTGGGCGGTGTTGGTCGCCGTACTCCGCGCGGGCCCAACCCTCGCGGCCTCGGTCTTGGCCTCGACCATGACCCCGGCGAGCCCTAACCCCGCGGCCGGCGGGGGCGTTGTCTTCCGATCCACCCTCAATGTCGAGTATGTAGCGGGCTCTCTGGGACGTCTAACGGCCGCGCTGAGGCTTGTCGACCGGCGCGTCCTTGTGCTAGAAGGCGTCCTTTGACGGCTCCTGCCTACGCTTGCTCCATGAGGAGTTTTGTTTCGATGGGTCGGCGCTCTTCGCCGCACCTTCCGCTGGGTTGGCGTTGGCAGCGCTATCCTGATGCCGCCTCGCATCTTCTTTCGCTCGGGCGTACTCCTCCATCTTATCAAAGAGCTTCGCCTTTGTCTTGATTGGCTTCCGTGCGTTATACTCGGCTAGTGGCCCCGGGCGAAGACCCTGCACTGCTGCGTTGATGATTGTTGTCTCATTGATATCTTTGACCTGGCAGCGGACCTTCGTGAAGCGTTTGAGGTACTCGCGGAGCCTTACCGATGGTTTTTGCTTGATTGCGAAGAGCTGGCCCGCATCGACACGCTCGACGTAGTTACCCTGGAAGTTGTTGTAGAGGTGGTCGCGAATCTGCTCCCATGCGTAGATGGAGTTCGGCTCTATGGTAAAGAACCAAGAGAGCGCCACTCCCTGTAACACGAGTGGGAGCCCCTTCGCCTTGGTGGTATCGTCTCCGCCTGCCGCCTCGATGGCGGTCTCGTACACGCGCACGAACTCTCGGGGGTCTGTGCCGCCCTTGTACGACATGACGGACCTGGGGAATTTAAAATCCTCTGGCCATGCTGCCTGCTGTAGGCCCGCCGATAGTAGGGGCTCTGGGTCCACGCGTCGTAGCGAGGCACGGCTGGATGTAGGAGCGTCACGGCTATCCGCCCGCTCGGGCGTGGGCTCCAGCGCGACCACTGGCGGGGTCTGCTGACTCCGAGCCTCTTGCATTCTCCGCACAGCCCCCCGGAGATCCGCTAGCTCCTGCTGGAGCGTGCCGAGGGCTACCAGTAGGGCATTCACCACTACGGGTGTAGATGATGCAATGGGCGCATCCGGTCACGCTGCCGGGGTAGCCGTAACCACCGCTTGTGTCCTTGGGTGGCTTGTCACGTCACCGCAGTGGGCTCTGGCGTCGATGACGAGGCCCGTGTCGCCGTTAGGACCGCTTGGCGCTCCTGCACCGGGTGTAGGGACGGTGGTCGCACCTTGACAGGCGTCGACACTACCACTCCCCAACACTCGACCGGTAATGTCGGGGTTGACTGTCGCGTGAGCCACCAGGTGGGGTGTCACGCGTATGGTTGGGTCGACCGTCATCTCCGCAGTGGTGGGGTCGATGGCCGCGTTAGCAGTGGCGGGGCCGATCGTCGCGTCGGCGGTGGCGGGGTCGGTCGTCGCGTCGGCGGTGGCGGGGTTGATCGTCGCGTGGTGAGCGTTGTCGTTCTCACCAGCGACCGCCGACGCCGAAGCCCTGGTGTTGACGCGGGGGCCTCGCCGCGACCCCCTCCTTCTTCGCCGCCGATGGTGAAGCTTTTTTCGGTGCCATCCTTCAGATCTTGAGGCTTGCTCTTGCCGCTCCCCACGGACGGCGCCAACTGTTGTAGCTACAGACCAAACAGAGAGAAGGGTGTGGTAGTGGAGAGTTAGGTGAGCAATGTCCTCTTGGTCCTTTCCCAAGGGAGGGTATGAAATATATACGTGCCCTCGTAAAGAGCATCTTTACAATTGTACCCTTACACCGAGTCTACCTTCAATGGCAACTATGTCATTATGCATGTCGCTCTCAACCTCCTAATCAGGCTAGCTGGGTTTAGGTGGGGGCCACCCCTACAACAGTCCTAGAATTGGATGCACATAATGTAGGACCAGTATGGCAACAAGGGTTGAAATGTGTCTTCAAAAATTTTCCTCAAATATTCAATCCTTTGCTCTGATAGCTATAGAGCTATAAAGATCAAGATGAAAAGCCAACACCAAATCTAGAAAAACAAGAACAACGTGTAGCGAGAACACAAACACTTAAGCACACCAAAGCCTCAAGCTAAAGAAGGCAAAATTCCAGAAAAGCATAGTCCCATAAGTTAGACCTCTCAATGAGGGCAGTCTGACATCTCGTTGGGATGGTCAGACTCAATAAACAGTGAAATCAACCTGGTGAACAATAAAATCATTTTAAATTCAAAACTAAGAATCCATGAAACTTTTGATCCGTAGATCTAAATAACTTCAAACTTGGCCTACATGTTCTCTAGGATGTCATGAACCTATTCTAATCAACGATCAAGAAAATCATTATCAAAGGTATAACCTTTCTCATTTAAAGGAAGGTTGCACAAAAATTAGGCAAGAGAGGAAAACAATGAATACAACTTGCTTGTGAGTGGAAAATGGCCAAGATATCTCTAGATGTATTTCCACATGTCACAGCAAGAAATAACACTAAAGGAATGGAGGGAAAAACACTTGTATCAAGAAATTACTCAGAGATGTCAAATCAAGCAAAAACCTGATAATTTTAAGAACTTACCAAAATTGATGTTTAGATGGATGAGATTGATTTTCAAGATATATCTCTATCACTTACTCGTCCTTGGTATCTAGTAAAATTAAGAAGGAATGAGAGATGATCAAAACCAACAAAATCATAAGCAAATCAACCAAAATAAGAGGAATCTATGAGAGATGAATAAAGTTGATATATCGCTACTTGAGAATAAAAGTTTTATAGCCACTCCACTTGGAGAACAAGAGAGCACATCACAATACTCACACTTCTCAAACTATAACCCTAGAACACTTGACTTCGATGAGCTAAGGTTGGATAGTTAACCAACAAGTCTCTGTCCCAATTTATTAAATAGATAGACAACTAGCACATATCTAACTCTAATAGATACTATCCACTTAGCACATATAAAAACAAACCGTTAACCCCACACAATATGGGTTTTACTCACACACTATACTTATGTAGCTTTCCAAAGTATATAAGTTCGAATCTGCTAAGTCTTTAGTTTTTTATCCAACTTGATCTACATAGCTTCTCCTTAACATAAACTACTTTCCTAAGTGCCGCTCAAGCGCCACAGTTTTGATTCAAAGTAATTTCTGGTATTTTGGTCAACCCTTTCTTGACCCGGTCTTTATCTTCCCTTGTAAGCAATTGCCATACTTACCACATGTAGGTGCATCACTGGCTTTCCATATATTGGTAAGTCTTTCCCGTTCCAGTTCCACCGAACTATGCCTTACTTGGACTAACCAATCCACATGTTGTAACTCATCGCTCGAGCTTCTCTTCAACATTTCCTACCTTCCTTGTGTTATACTTGAGCTCAGTCATCTCAACTGGCATCCTTGATCGTTCTAGGTCTCGGTTTTATCGGTATTTTAATACCGATCTTACATATTATTTGTTTGGATTAGGGGGGAACTCTCAAGGACTTGGCTATGAGCACACATAGAGAAGAGATGGAAATTTTTATAAAGGTTCGAGCCTTCTCCTAGGAGAATAATAACCCTACTTCTTGTGTGGCTATTGCACTGAGGAATGATTACAACTCAAAGAGTAATTCGAAATGCCTTGCACTATCTTATGCTTCTACTGGATGCGATTCGGATCACATTCGCCTTTGACATCAACCCTTATATAGATGATGAAATGATAGCCATTATCCTGAGCCGAGAGATTCCTTAACATTTTGAGAGATAATCGCCTAAGAGAGGTTATTGTTAGAGAAACGTGATTGCCTATTCATCGTGTGACGGTTATTGACAGAGATAGATCCTGTGCGGTTATCAAGAGTAAGCGCATGTTCTAATTGCAGTGTCAGACAAACCCATGATGTGGTAGGTCGTTGTAGACAAGCTAGTCAGACATATACTGGTCACAGAAAGGCCCACGACCACAGGATGATCGTAGATAACTTATGACTACCTCACATTTGTAGGAGAACATACGACTATGAGATGGTTGTAGAAGAGTCTAAGACCACTCTACAGAATTTCTCCCTTATTGATAAGGGATATACTCAAGAAATATAATGACCAAATAATTTGAGAATTTACTCTATCCTCGTCAGCTCCTAAATAAGTGTTGCCCTAATTATCGTCGTTGGCCATAGTTGACTCCAACTAATCCTGCACATCCAAATACCAAGTAATTATTTTTGGGCATAAGTTATTAGGTGAGCGCGCATCGACTTGCGCTGGAATGTGGGCAGGATAGGAGTGCGGCCGTTGGATTGAAAAGCAAGCAATTGAATAGGTTTTGAACTGCAGTAGTAAATCTCAGCCGTTGGCTTTGCAATCTGATGGCTCACATCAAAGGAATCGTAGGACGCTATTCTCCTCTACCAATAGAACTCTTTAAAGGGAGTTTTTAAAAAAGAACTCTTTAAAGGAGACAGGATTGCTGGCCTTCCCTCCACGTCATATGTTGTGCAGAAAACCCCTCTGTTTTTTTGAAATCGCAGCAATGCCCTCAGCAAAATAATCTGCTACGTCGGATTAGAATCGAATGGCCGAGATTGCCTTGACAGCCCCTACCAAAAAAACCTAATACCCTCCTCCTGTTCCCTCTCCTCGAGCTCCACATCCCCTTTGCTTACTCGTTCCCTCCTCCCCTTCGCCCTCTTTTCTTCTCCGCTCCCTCGTGCCGTCAGTCCTTACCCCCACACACTAGCCCCCAACACGCTCGCCTCCAGTCCTCACTCGTGGCACGCTCCTCTCTCCTGCTCTATCGCTCTTGAGCCTGACCGACTGAAGAGGAGCTCCCTCCTCGGTGCCTCCACCAGAGCTCATTGCTGACCTTCTGTGTGTTGCACCGGTGTGCCCTAGCAGCACCCTCTCCCTCAAGCCGGGTTTGTCGAAGAATTCCCTCGGCGACTCCGCCAGCTTGCATGGGCACTATTGTTGGTGCGGCTGTTTCTTCAGCGATTCTTGGGCACTATTGTGCCTCTTACACATCAACTGTTTCAGGTTTGTTTAGCTACATGTGTTGGAAATATAGGCAATATTTTAATTTCAAGTTTTATTAGGAGACAAATGCAATAAGCTAGTGATGCAATATACCTAACTAATAGCAGGCTACTCATTGTACTTCAGAAAAGAAGACAGAAAGATATTACAATACCAAAGTCGATCAAACGAGCGAACAACTTACTGTTTGGCTTGATGAAGAACAGGAAGCAGCACAGGCTCGATGCAGTATAAGATGCAGATGACGCAGTGCAGTGAGCGGTCACACAGTTGTGCGCTGCCCAGAAACCTTATTTCCGCCCCCGTGCAGGTCTTCACGGCAGCAACGGCTCGGAGATACCGCTCCCCTTCTTCACAGTGCACACTGGGAAGAAGAGTTGACGAGGTTCAAACGGCGCAGCACAACAGCACAAGGAGGAAGAGAATGGAGGCAGAGAGATTCTTGGGGTGTCTGCTCTAGATGTCTCAGCATATATATATATATATATATATATATATATATATATATATATATATATATAGACAGACTGATAACTAACATGATTAAAATAGTCATTTACCCACTGGTAACTAACATATTTAACTAGCCATTTACCCACTAGTAACTGCCTGTTATCAAACCCAATAAAGCCCCAATTCAAACATTTGAATCTCATTCAAACAGAGAGAGAAACACGGTTCAGCAAACATAAAAATGGACTTAGTGTTAATATACCAATTCCAAAGTAGGAAGCAAAAAGATATCAAAAATATTGTGCTGAAGTACTATTAATATATCAGTCTTTTAGTGTAAGTCCGTACGGGGTGAACTTCCACCTAGAATAACAAGATTCATCTTCTCACAGCTGATAAATGAATTATACCTTGAATTCACAGCTTTTTGTGATTAGATTTCACTTGAAATCTCAACTAGTACTAGGCTGCCAATGAACCACATCTAAACGGAGTGTTATATTCTCTTATCTGCTCATGAGGTTTTTAGTGAATGCCTTGTTCTCGTGAACTGCGACCACACAGTTAAGCTCAAGTAAGTGTATTCTTTCTAGGTATCCTGCAGGCTAATACCTTTTCCTCATTTAGACAATAGAATACATTAAGGCTTTGTGCCAATCTTCCATACAGTTGAGAGTACTTTATTTATTAGGACATAGGTACAATCAATATATAATCTCTTGTTACAACATCAACTTGTTTTTCTCATTACCTAAGTCACGGGATCTCCGATCAAGAAGGTATAGGTTACCATTGTGATGTAACTCAAATGGGCCTCATTCCTATGTTCATAGAAGCAATGGAAATCGCTTTCCGTGCTAATCCTTTTGTAAAAGGGTCTACCAGATTTTTCTCAGTGTTAATACAGTTCACAGCTATCACTCCGGAGTTTCTCAATTTTCTAACAAATTTAAGACTATGCTTTGTATGTCTAGAGGACTTCATATTATCCTTTATACTTGTGAGTTTGGCCAACACAGTTTGATTATCACAGTACATCAGGATTGTCGGTATTGGTTTCTCACCCAATGGCAAGTCCATTAGAAACTCTCTTAGCCATTCAACTTCAATAGTGTCTGTGTCAAGCGCTACAAGTTCTGCTTTCATGGTTGACCTCGTCAATATAGTCTATTTACAAGACCTCCATGAAACTGCAGCATCAGCTAAAGTAAACACATAACCACTTGTAGCTTTGATCTCATCAGCATTAGAGATCTAATTGGAGTCATTATACCCTTCTAATACAAAAGTGTATACAGTATAATGAATTCCATAAGATGTTGTGTCTCTCAAGTAGTGCAACACTCTTTCAAGTGCTTCCTAGTGATCAACTCCTAGGTTAGAAGTAAACTAACTTAATTTGCTCACAGTAAATAAAATGTCAGGTCTTGTGGCACCAACTAAATATATGAGTGACCCAATAATTTGTGAATATCTCAATTGATCTTTTCCTAACCCCTGATTCTTTCGAAGCTTAATACTCGCATCATAGGGCGTTAGAGAAACTTTACAATATTCAAAGCTGAAGTGGCTCAATATTTTCTCAGCATAATGGGATTAGCTCAATATTTTAAACCATATAGAGATTTTATTAATCTGCATACCTTATTTTCCTATCTATAAATCACAAAACCATCTGATTGATCCATATAAATTTCTTCCTCCAACTCTCCATTAAGGAAAGCTGTCTTCACATCCATTTGATGAACATGTAGACCATTGGAAGATGCTAACACAAGGAGCACTCTGATGGTGGTTAATCTGGTGACAGGAGAATAGGTATCAAAGAAATCTTCTTCCTCTTTCTGGGTGTAACCCTTGGCCACAAGTCTTGCCTTATACTTCTCAATAGTACTATCAGGCCTCAATTTCTTTTTAAAGACCCACTTACATCCTACAGGTTTGCACCCAATAGGACGATCAGTGATCTCCCAAGTCCCATTAGCTAGGATAGAGTCCATCTTGTTACGGATTGTCTCTTTTTAATACTCAGCATCAGAAGATGCATAAGGCTCTGAAAGAGTATTTGGCACATCATCCACGAGGTATACAATAAAGTTGTCACCGAAGATTTTGTCAACCCTTTGTCCCTTGCTCCTGCGAGGAGCATCTGTGACTAAATTGTTATCCTCCTTAGGACTATCACAAATTGGTTCAGAAATGGTGGGAAGTTCAGAAGTTTGATTATTCTCTTTTTCAAAATTATCGGTTTGAACATTCTTAGTTTGTGTTGAATTACTACATGTTGTTCTCATAGGAAAGATATTATCAAAGAATAAAGCATCTTTAGACTCCATTATTGTGTTAGCAATAATCTCAGAAGTTTCTAATTTAACTACTAAAAATATATAGGCCGTGCTATTTTGAGCATATCCTAAAAAGATATAATCAACTGTTTTTGATCCAAGCTTTCGCTTTTTCTGCAATGATATATTGACTTCTGCAATGATATTAATTCATGGACTATTCCATGCTTAGAACAAAATTGGAAGAATTCATGAGAGACGTACTCTCCCTCATGATCGGATCTCAATCTTTTTATTTTTTTTCTAGTTGATTCTCAACCTCGGCCTTATAAGTCTTAAAGTAGTTTGAAGTTTTATCCTTAGTTTTAGCAAATACACATAACAATAACGTGTTGCATCATCAATGAAAGTTAGAAAATATCTTTTGCCTTCTTTTGTCAATAATCCATTTATTTCACATAAATCTGAATGAACTAGATATAACGGTGCCAATTCTTTTCATCCTCTAATCTCTTAAAGGGTTTTCGAGGTTGCTACGCTTGCACACATGATTGACACTTTGATCCTTTGATAATTTCATATTTTAGAATTAAATCTAATCTGGACATTCTAGCAATACTATAAAAACCAATATAACAAAAATGGGAATGTCAAATATTTGCCTCACATTTAGTTAAACCTGTTGTAACATTCAGATTATAACAATACTCTAAAGTACTTAGGCGAAACAAGCCTCCACTCTCATAGCTTTTTCCAACAAAGTTTTCGAACTTAGATACTACAATTTTATTTGACTCAAAAACTAGCTTATAACAATCTCTACATAGGAGATAACCACTAATGAAGTTCTTACTTATTGTAGGAGCATGCTGCACATTATTCAAGTGGACAATTTTCCCTTAAGTAAGATTCAAATCCATCGTGCCAACACCAAGAATAGAAGCATGCGAGCCATTTCCCATTAGGACGGAGGAAGCCCCTGCTGCCTGGTAAGAAGAAAATAAGAAGATATCAGAACATACGTGAACATTAACACCAGTATCTACCCACCAATCAGTGGATTGACATGCTGAAAAGACAACAGGTGGATTACTATACCCTCCTGAAGTCGAGGCCTCGCCTATGATCACGTTGACAGCCTTCTTTTTTGGCTGTTCACCATATCTAATTTTGCGGAAGCAAGAGTCCTTCGCCATATGACCATCTTTTCCGCACACAAAGCAGGTGATGTCCCTCAAACCCTTTTTCTCAGTTTTCTTCTTCTTAAAACTAGTTATCTTCTTCAGTTTATTGGATTTGTATTTCTTTGCTGTAGTCTTTTTCTCTACGAAATTTGCATTATTCTAGCCAGAGGTGCTTAGTGCATCCTTTGCTCTTGCTTTTTCTTCCACATCAAGGGCAACAATGAGATCCTCAACAGAAACTCTTCCCTTTTGTATTTCAGGATAGCGGCAAAATCCCGTCAAGGAGGGAGTTTAGCAACAATGTCCGCAGCCACAAACTTAGAGAACAACACACAGCCCAGGTGCGCAATCTCACCGACTAGTAGCTGGAGGTCATGAGCTTGTCCAACTATGGACTTAGCCTCATCCATACTAAAATCAAAAAATTGCTCACACATGTAGAGCTAGCGACTTGTCTCTGCCTCAGCATATTTGTGCTCTAGTGCATCCAATACTCGCCCAAGTGAAAACCAGTTTTGTGTAACCCACGCCATTGACACACCAATGTCATAGCCCAAATTTTATAACTGTGGCACCAACTACGGTTCCATATCTCATTAAGTTAAATTTATTGTTTCACATGCGATGATGAACCTTTCGTAACGTAAGCATGGCTAAGCATACTAATCGTACCACCATGTGACAACTAGCATAGCATCACTAATTAATTTCCTAACCTATGGTGACAATGGCATCGTGGTATTCAATATATCAAGGAGGGATGATTCAATTTGGGACAGTAACTACTAAGTACAAAGGTTTGTAATGAAACAGCGAAGCAAGATAATTTAAAATAAAATAATTAAAAAATAGATTAAAAACTAGGTTCAACATGATCAAAGGACACAACCTGCCTTCGTTATGCTCAGCGAGGTACTCGAGATCTTTTGGCGGTGCTCCTGCTCCTTCGAAGACGGGATCTAACGAGAGGGAAAACGATCGAAACAACAAAAATAACATTAAACAAAATTCAAATAAACTCCAAAAACCTTGAAACTAGAACCAAAATATAGAGCTCAATTTTAGATGAATTTAGAAAAAAGAATGGGGTCAATCAAAGCTAGGACGGAGAAGAACGGGCTCTCGAAAAATTAAATCTTAAGAAAATACTAAAAATTCGAAAAAGTTACTGTGCTGTGGACTCGGTGCACGGAAAAGCAGGTTCACAGTGGGCTCGGTCCACAGAACAGTGTACGGGGGCAGTGCTGACGCGGCGTACACGGCTGATGTGGCACGGACATGTCGCGCTGACGTGGCATGCTAACGTGGCACTGACATGTGATGCTGATGTGGCACCTAGGGCTGACGTGGCTTGACACGTGGCTAGGGCTGATGTGGACGATCGAGCGCGGCGGCCAGCGGTGGGATCGGACAGCTTGAGGATTGACACAGGGCAAGATCTTAGCTGTCGATACAGATCTAGATTGACGGTGGCCATGGGGCGTGCGGGCGGTGGCGCAAGGCGACGCGGGCGTGGCACGTGGACTGAGGGCGGGTGACACGGCCTGGCGCGGGCGCGGGACGCGGACCGAGGGGTGGTGTGGGGGCGACTGGGGTGACGCGAGCGACTCGGGATGGCGGCGGGGTCTTCGGATGGGGGCGATGGCGGGTCGGCACAGGAAGGCGGCGACGCTCACCGGCGAGGAAGACGGTGATGATGGGCTCCGACAACGGTGAGGTGACGGGTGCGTCTGGCGACGGCGAGGCGACGAGAGCGTCCGGTGGCGCGGGACAGCGGCAAGGAACAGCAGCTGAGCGGTGAGGACGACGGCAAACTAGGGGTGGAAGGCGGTGGTGAGGGTCCGGGTTAAATGCACATGAACTGAGATAGAATCTCGCTCGGTCACGATGGCAGTGAGTCTACATCGAAGACGATGGACGCGAGTGCGACGTGTGGCACGAGGGGGACGATCGGACGGCTGCGGGTGAGTCCGGGGAGCAGGTGCGGGATGCGCGACGCGTGGGCGGGTGTGGACCAAGCGGCCGAGGTGCGACGCGGGCCAGTGAACAGTGGTGGGCTAGGCCTACTACTGTTCACAAGGGTTTTTGGGGCCTTTTCTTTTTCAAAGAACTAAATAAATCCAAAAGAGCTCTAGAAAATAACAAATAAATTCAAAAAAATCACCAAAAATTCCAAAAAAATCCTTGAGACACAAGGAATCCAAATAAAATATTTTTAGCTTATGTTAAAGTTTATTTTAATTATATTAAATCCTTTTTAATTTCTAAAAATTCCATTTAAGCTTTATTAATTACAAAAAATTCTAGAAAAATCTTATAAATGCATTTTTAACTTAAAAACTTTAAAACTAGCTAAAAACAGGATGTTACAAACCTCTCCCCCTTAAATGGGATCTTGACCCCGAGGTCCAGTCTCACTAAGAGAATAGGTTTGGAAACTCGGCTCTAAGGTCATCCTCGCGCTCCCAGGTGGCTTCCTCCTCTGAATGATTGCTCCACTAAACTTTACAAAAACGGACAACCTTATTCCTGGTCAGACGCTCTGACACTTCCAAAATCTTGATCGGGTGCTCTTTACATGACAGATCCTCCTGAAGATCAACGGCTTCAACTGGCACAACTTTCTCTAGTACTCGCAGGCACTTCTTCAACTAGGATACATGGAAGACGTCATGTATCCCACTGAAGGACGCAGGTAGCTCCGACTGATACGCAACTTTTCCCTGCGTTTTAGGATCTTGAACGGTCCAACATACCTTGACGCTAGCTTTTCTTTTAACTAAAACCTCTTAACACCCTTGAATGGTGTGATCCTGAGATACACATAATCATCTGGCTTAAAACTCAACTCTCGACGTCGAGTATCCGCATAACTCTTATACCTGGCCTGGGCAGTCCTCAGTCTCTCCTGAATTAAATGAACCTTTTCCTCGGCCTCTTTTAGAAAATCTGGACCAAACACATGATCTTCCCCCGTCTCTTTTCAATTAAGAGAGGTCCTGCATTTTCTGCCAAATGTGCCTCAAATGGTGACATTTGCAAACTGACCTGATAACTGTTGCTGTACAAAAACTCTTGTAACATCCTGATTTTTGGGGATTTTGAAAACCTAGAATTTAAAAAATTAATTTCTGGAATTTTTCTGAATTTAAATCAAGCTTAAATGAATTTTCAAAAATTTAAAAAGATTTAATATGATTAAAATAAACTTTAACATAAGCTGAAAATATTTTATTTGGGTTCCTTGTGTCACAAGGAATTTTCTAGTATTTTTGGTGAATTTTTGGGATTTATTTGCTATTTTCTAGAGCTCCTGGGAATTTATTTGAATTCCCTAAAAAGAAATTAATTATGGAAAACCTTCCGGCCGTCCGATCCTCTCTCTCCCCACGCGTCGCCCATCCGCCTCCTCTCCCCGTGTCGCCGCCGCTCTTTCCCACCCCGCTTCCTAAGCCGCCCGATCCGCCCCCACAGCCACACGTCGCCATCCCCTGCGTCCCCGCCTCGCCCCGCGCCCGCGTCACCCCGCCGTTGGATCGCGCCCGTGCCACACGTCGCGCCGCTCTTGCCTGGCCGCGCAAAACCCTAACCCTAATCCGCCCGCTCACCCTCGCCCGTCCGATTTTTCCCCCGTTGATCCAAGCAGTCCAAACAGTGCCTGTTTCACACCCGCGACCGTCTCCGGATTGAACTCCCTCGGTTCGCGTGTGTTGATCCCGCCGCTATCCTCGATTCACGTGCCATTTAAAATCACCGCCGCCTCCGCCTCCGCTCGCCCCGCCGCCGCCTCCTTGCACCCGCGCCGTCATTCCTGGAGCCGCGCCGCCGTCGCCCGTGCGTCCCCATCGTCACCCGACGCCGCCGTCGCTGAGACCCCACCGGTGAGCCATCGCCGCCTCCCTTCGCCTGCGTCGTCTCCGCGTCGCCCGCCCGGTCGCCACACCCAGCACCCACACGCGTGCCTCGGTCGCCGCGCCGCACCCGCGCACCCCCGCGCGCGACGCTTCATGCGGCACGTCGGCCACGTGGCAGCCGCGCCCTCGCTCCCGCAGCGCGCCGTGCGCGCGCGACGCCTCGCGCGATGCGCCGCGCCACGCATCGGCGATCCACGCCGCCCCGCCTCCGAGTCGCCCCATCCCCACCGTCCATCCGGATCTGAGCCAATGGCCCAGGTCCCGCCACGCGTCGACACCTCCACCGCCCGATCTCGCGCCGCCGCCGCCGCGCCAGTGCCCGAGCCACGTCAGCCCTAGCTGATGTGTCAGACACGTCAGCCCTTCCGCCACGTGGCGTATGACGTGTCGTGCCATGTCATCTGCCACGTCAGCCAAAAACCCGCCCGGTGCCACGTGGCAGCCACGTCAGCGTGCCACGTCAGCCCGTGTCACGTGGCGGCACCAGCGCACGCCACGTCAGCCTAACCGAGCCGCGTTAGCATCCCCTCCCCGCTTACACTGTTCGGTTGTAACATCCTGTTTTTCTGTCAATTTTAAAGCCAGGATTTTAAAAATAAATTTTGTGGAATTTTCTAAATTTAATTCAAGCTTTAAATGAATTTTTAGAATTTAAAATGATTTAATATGATTAAAATAAACATTAACATAAGTTGAAAATATTTTATTTGGATTCTTCAGGTCTCAAGGAATTTTCTGGTATTTTTGGTGAATTTTTGGGATTTATTTGCTATTTTTAGAATTTTTGGGACTTCAGGTCTCCCGATCGGCCTCCTAGCCACGCGTCGGCTATCCGCGCACTCCCGCGCCGCCGCCGTACTCTTTCCCGCCCTCACCCGCTTCCTGCCGCCCGATCCCGCTGCCCGCCACGCGTCGCGCATCCGTGCCGACACGCGGCGGCACCAGCCGCGCCCGAGCCCCGCGCCTCACCTCCTCCCTCCGCCGCCCGATCGCGCGCCCGCGCTCGATCTCCGCCGTCCGCTCCCGTTCGCGCGCGCAACCGCAACCCTAACCCTAACCCTAACTCTCTCCTGAGCCATCCGATCTTCCCTACGTGGCCGCATCTCAGCCGTCCAACTCGAGCCCACTGCCGCTCCGCGTCGTCCCCGATCCAGACGTCTCGGTTCGCGTGTTAAAACCCACGCGGCCACCTCGGTTCGCATGCTCGTTCGTCGCTGCCGCCGAACCCTAGCCTCGCTCCTCCGCGCGCTTGCGTCGCCGTTCGCGGGCCGCGTCGCTGTCGCTCGTGCCTCCCCCGCAGTCGCCTGGAGTCGTCGGAGTCACGACCGTCGCTATCCCCGCCGGTAAGCCTCCGCGCCATCCTCTTTCCCCGCGTCGCCCCCAGTCGCCGCTGTCGCCTCTCCGTCGCCAGAGCCCCGCGCCTCACTCCGCCCTCGGTCGCTGCGCCGGACCCGCGCGCACCGCGCGCCGCGCCCGCGCGGCGCCGCGCGGGCGCGCCGCCGCGCGTCGCTGATCCATCCCGCGCGCCGCGCGTGTCGCCATCGCCTACGCCCCCGCCCGCGCCACGCGTCGGCGATCCGCGCCGTCCCGCTCCCGCGCCGCTGCATCTCCGCCGCCCGCTCAGATCTGAGCCGAGGGCTCAGATCCGGCCGCGTGCCCGCGCCCCCACCGTACTATCAGCAGGAGGTTCCAGAAGGAGAGTACTACGACGACTTCACGGATTAGGCTTCGTTCCCCACTCGATAGCCTGTGGGCTTGTCGATTGGCCGCTACGCTTTATTTTGGATTTTCACTGCTATTTTGTTAAGCCCTTCCGGCTAGAGATATTGTAAGCTTGGCCATAAGGTCGTACCTTTGATATTTTACTGATATTCGAGTTTTACTTTATTATTAACGTGTGTATGACTGTGATGACATCTATGTTTGACTGTGTGCACTAGCGTGATCCTGGACTAGTGCAGTTTACACAGAGAGACCGAATTTGCATATTCGGGTCTCGACAGAGATGGTATCAGAGCCATATCGACTGTAGGACGAAGCCCTAGTTAGAATGGTCGTAGCCCAAAAATTTATTTTCTAAATCAAACCAACTAAATTTGACATTTAGCAATATCCTTATCTTCTTACCTCATTCTTAAGGATTCTTGTCTCTCGCCCCCAACTCTTGCAAAATTTGTTTTTATAAAGTTATAAACTGATCTTTTATTTATAAATGCATTAGATGTCCCAAGCTTCTTACAGCCCGACAGGAGGATGGAGATCACTTCTACGCGTTCTGTTGCGGAGCCTCGGATTGAAGAGATTACCCGTCTACCTCACCAAGGATGAAAAGCATAAGGGTCAATGTATCGGGAGCATCTCCAGGCTATACTTCACCACCCGAGTCGGCAAGCAAGTGCTACACCACAGCTTCAAGAATGCCGGTGCCAGTGGAGAGATGTCAGCACAAGGAGTTGCACACAAAGCCATCCGTCGCCTTTGCAAGCTATACAAGATCAACATGGCCAGACTCGTCCGGAAGTTCAAGGAGCGATGCGAGTCACCCTAGACTACCGGAGCGACGGGAGGAGCCCGACGCGAGCCGCGGTACCTCTACCGTCGCCTACACCGCCGAGCCCGGAGCAGAGACGTCGTATCACCGAAGACCGTCAAGCATATCTTCGGCAATTCCGCCCGCTCGGTTCGATGCCGGTCAAAGAGCGATCGCGCCGATCCGCAACTCGTGGGTTATCTCTGGCGATTACGAGGGCGATAGCGATGTACCCTATTTGTCGGGACACGAGTGGGAGCCTTCAGAGTAGATAGTGCGAGTAGACACGTTGGATTTTATTTGCAGTTGTGTGTGATGTGAGCTGCAAATATTGCCTTAAAAGCATTATATTGCAATCATGTCAATATTTTAATTGATTAATTTTTATTCAGTTTCTTTGTTAGCCTTTTTGGCTAAGTGTTTGTTTAGTTTTGGTTTCCATTAAGCAAAACCCCCTTAGACGCATTTACCTCTTATCTATGATTTTCCCTCTCATCTTTTACCTTTGGTCAGTCAGCAGTTGTTTTCTTTTCAGAGCAAGATGGTTGATACCAGGAACTCCTCCAGCCGCAATCAGGCGAACCAGGACCCAGAGAGCAGTGCTGCGCAGCCAGTGCCACCTACCTTGGACCCCGCCCTCAGTCAGTTTTTGGTGGCCCAGACTCAGATGATGCAGACCATGATGCAGAGTATGCAGACTATGATGCAGCGACGACACGGGAGCGATACCACCACGGCACCTCGTCGGCCAGTCCGGCTATGCGAGTTCATGAGGACGAGACCGCTGTTTTCTCGGTTAAACGAGAACCTTTGGAGGCCGACGATTGGGTCCGTTCAGTTGAGAAGAAACTGAACTTGGCTCAGTGCACCGACAGAGAGAAGGTGTTATATGCAGCACATCAGCTTGAGGGACCAGCAGCAGAGTGGTGGGAGAACTACTGTGCCGCCCATGAGAACCAGAACAACATCACTTGGAAGGAGTTCGCCAAGGCCTTCCATACCGCCCACGTCATGGATGGAGTGGTCGAGATGAAGAAGGATGAGTTCCGGGAATTTCAGCAGAGGAACCTGTCAGTGAGTGAATATCTCAACAAATTCACTCAGTTGGCTTCTTCTGCGCCGCAGGATGTAGCGTCAGATGCAGCTCGCCAGAAGAGGTTCAAGAAGGGCTTGAACCTAGCTTTGAAGGTGCAAATCATAGGCAACGACTATGCTAGTTTTCAGCAGTTGGTGGACAAGGCCATTCTCATTGAGGAGAGTCGCCGTGAGCTCGAGGAGTCTCGTAAGAGGAGGTTGATCCAGCATGGGTCACAGTCGCACCAGTCTCAGAGGCCTCGTTTTGGTTCCTACCAGCCTGCACGAGTACCACAAAGGCGATCGTCGGCCGAACCCGGCTCGGGCGCCACGTCGATTTGGGCCAGACAGCGTCCGGTGGTTCCGATGGTCGCAGTAGCGTAAGAGCAATAACTCAAGAAGATCATCGTCACTTGCTTCAAGTGTCACGAGGTGGGACACTATGCTAGCAAGTGCCCTCGCAGGCGAGCCCCGACGCCGATTCGCCCGACTTGGGAGCTACACCCGGTCATACTCCTACCCCAGGAGCAGGACGAGGAGCACCCCCGACATCAGGACAGGCCAGCAGGACGCCGGTGGTGAGAGGTCAGGTGAACCACGTCATCGCAGAGGATGCCCAGGCAGCACCAGACATTGTGATCGGTACGTTCCTAGTACATTCAGTTCCTGCCACAGTTTTATTTGATTCTGGAGCTTCGCATTCGTTTGTTTCTCGGAGTTTTGCTTTAAAGCAACAATTGAAAACTGTTGCTCTTGGATCTGTTCTTTTAATCCAATCCCCCGGATCCGAGTTGAGATCCAACCTAGATTGTCCAGGAGTCAGGATAACCATTCAGGGAGTTGAGTTCAGGGCCGACCTGATTTTGTTGGATATGCAGTCCCTAGATGTAATCTTTGGAATGGATTGGCTTACAAAGCGATATTAGGCGTAGGAACAGAGCAGTGACCTTAACCAATTCAGATGGGGTTAAGGTGCGATTCGCAGCCAGCGAGTGTCAACCAGAGCCAGTCATGGTTTGCCAGAGCAAGGTGATCCAGTTGGAAGATGTACCAGTTGTCAGGGAGTACCCCGACGTATTTCTAGATGATCTTCCAGGTATGCCACCGGAGCGAGAGGTGGAGTTTCTGATTGAGCTTGTACCAGGTACTGCTCCGATTTCCAAGAGACCCTACAGGATGCCAGCTAATGATCTAGCGGAGCTAAAGAAACAAATTCAGGAGCTTTTGGATAAGGGTTATATCAGACCAAGTTCATCTCCGTGGGGGGCGCCAGTGTTGTTCGTCAAGAAGAAGGATGGTAGTCAGCGCATGTGTGTGGACTACAGAGCACTTAATGAGGTCACTATCAAGAATAAGTACCCTCTGCCCAGGATCGATGACTTATTTGACCAGCTTAAGGGAGAAGGAGTGTTCTCCAAGATTGATTTGAGGTCAGGATATCATCAGATGAGGATACGCAAGGAGGACATACCCAAGACAGCCTTCTCGACTCGTTATGGTTTATACGAGTTCACAATGATGTCATTTGGTTTGACCAATGCCCCGGCATATTTCATGTATTTGATGAATAAGGTGTTCATGGAGTATTTGGATAAGTTTATCGTTGTGTTCATTGACGACATTTTGATATATTCCAAAAATGAGGAGGAACATCAGGAGCACTTGAGATTGGCATTGCAGAAATTGAGGGATAATCAGTTGTATACTAAGTTCAGCAAATGTGAGTTTTGGATGAAGAAAGTCGCCTGTCTAGGGCATGTGTTGACAGCAGATGAGTCGCGATTGACCCGTAAAAGTGAGTGATGTTTTGATTGGCATCGCCACTTGATTACCAGTCGGGAGTTTCGGTATAGCAGGATACTACCGTCGTTTTATTGAGGAATTTTCCAATGTAGCCAGACCCCTCACGCAGTTGCTCAAGAAGGAAAAGAAGTTCACTTGGACGCCAGAGTGCGAGAAAAGTTTTCAGAAACTTAAGGAGAGTTTGACCACAGCCCCAGTGCTTGTGTTGCCTGATATTAATAAGGATTTTGAAATATATTGCGATGCATCTCGCAAAGGTTTGGGTTGTGTCTTGATGCAAGACAAGAGAGTGGTAGCTTATGCCTCACTCCAGTTGAGACCGTATGAGGAGAACTACCCTACTCATGACTTGGAGCTAGCAGCCGTAGTGCATGCTTTAAAGATTTGGCGTCATTATCTGATAGGTAATAGATGTGAGGTTTACACGGATCATAAGAGTCTGAAATACATCTTTACCCAGTCCGAGCTTAACCTCAGGCAGAGGAGGTGGTTAGAGCTGTTAAAGGATTATAATGTTGGCATACATTATCATCCTGGGAAAGCCAATGTTGTTGCAGATGCCTTGAGCAGAAAGGTATACTGCAATTCAGTGATGGTTCGAGAGAGCCAGCCAGCATTGCATGAGGAATTTTAGAAGCTTAGCCTTGAGTTGGTTGAGCTAGGATTTTTGGCAGCTATGGAGATGCAGCCTACTTTGGATGGTCAGATTCGTCAGGCCCAGTCAGATGATGAGGCATTTCAGCGGATCAGAAAGAACTTAAGTGAAGGTAAAGAGTCAGGATTTTCAGTGGATGACCAGGGGACCTTGTGGTTCAAGCAGCGATTGTGTGTGCCCAGTAAGCAAGAACTAAAGGATGTGTTGTTAAAAGAGGCTCACGAGTCTTTATACTCGATTCATCCAGGCAGTACCAAGATGTACCAGGATATTAAGGATAAGTATTGGTGGCCAAGCATGAAGCGTGAGATCGCTGAGTATGTAGCCATTTGTGATGTTTGTCAGAGAATAAAGGCAGAGCATCAGAGACCAGCAGGCTTGCTACAGCCATTGAAAGTCCCTGAGTGGAAGTGGGAAGAAATTAGTATGGACTTCATAATCGGTCTGCCTAAGACCAAAGAGGGTTATGATTCGATTTGGGTCATCGTGGATCGGTTGACCAAGGTTGCTCATTTCATTCCAGTGAAGACAACCTACAGTGGTGACAGATTGGCAGAGCTATATATGTCGAGGATTGTCAGTTTGCATGGTGTGCCCAAGAAGATTATGTCAGATCGTGGATCGCAGTTCACCTCTCGTTTTTGGGGTAGTTTCCATAAGGCTATGGGAACTCACCTGAATTTCAGTACAGCGTATCACCCCCAGACAGATGGTCAGACAGAGCGAGTAAATCAGATTTTAGAGGACATGTTGAGAGCATGTGTGCTTCATCATGGTTCTAAGTGGGACAGTTGTTTACCTTTTGCAGAGTTCTCGTACAACAACAGTTATCAGGCCAGTTTGCAGATGTCACCGTTTGAGGCACTTTATGGCAGGAAATGCAGGACCCCTCTCAATTGGAAAGAGACGGGGGAAGGTCAGGTTTTTGGTCCAGACTGTTTGAAAGAAGCTGAGAATAAGGTCCGTTTGATACAGGAAAGGTTGAAAACTGCCCAGGTCAGACAGAAAAGTTATGCAGATACCAGACGTCGAGAGCTGAGTTTTAAGCCAGATGATTTCGTATATCTCAAGATCACACCATTCAAAGGTGTGAAGAGGTTTCAGTTAAAAGGGAAGCTTGCACCGAGATATGTTGGTCCGTTCAGGATTCTGAAACGCAGGGGAGAGGTTGCTTATCAGTTGGAGCTACCTGCGTCCTTTAGTGGGGTACATGACGTCTTCCATGTGTCCCAGCTGAAGAAGTGTTTGGGTGTGCCAGAGGAGGCCGTGCCAGTTGAGGCCGTTGACCTGCAGGAGGATCTATCGTACAAGGAGCATCCAGTCAAAGTCTTCGAAGTGTCAGAGCGAGTCACCCGGAATAAAGTGGTCCGTTTTTGCAAGGTGCGGTGGAGCAACCATTCCGAGGAGGAAGCCACCTGGGAGCGCGAGGAGGACCTCAGAGCAGAGTTTCCAAACCTATTCTCTTAGTTGGCCCAGATCTCGGGGTCGAGATGTCGTTTAAGGGGGTAAGGTTTGTAACATCCTTTTTTTCTGTCAATTTTAAAGCTAGGATTTTAAAAATGAATTTTATGGAATTTTCTGAATTTAATTCAAGCTTTAAATGAATTTTTAGAATTTAAAATGATTTAATATGATTAAAATAAACATTAACATAAGTTGAAAATATTTTATTTGGATTCTTCAGGTCTCAAGGAATTTTCTGGTATTTTTGGTGAATTTTTGGGATTTATTTGCTATTTTCTAGAGCTCCTAGTATTTTATTTGTTTTTCTGGAAAAGAAAAAGAAAAGAAATAAACCCCCGCCGCCCGATCGGCCTCCTAGCCACGCGTCGGCTATCCGCGCACTCCCACGCCGCCGCCGTACTCTTTCCCGCCCACACCCGCTTCGCGCCGCCCGATCCCGCCGCCCGCCACGCGTCGCGCATCCGCGCCGACATGCGGCGGCACCAGCCGCGCCCGAGCCCCGCGCCTCGCCTCCTCCCTCCGCCGCCCGATCGCGCGACCGCGCTCGATCTCCGCCGTCCGCTCCCGTTCGCGCGCGCAACCGCAACCCTAACCCTAACCCTCTCCTGAGCCATCCGATCTTGCCTACGTGGCCGCATCGCAGCCGTCCAACTCGCTGTCGAGACTCGAATATGCAAATTCGGTCTCTCTGTGTAAACTGCACTAGTCCAGGATCACGCTAGTGCACACAGTCAAACATAGATGTCATCACAGTCATACACACGACAATAATAAAGGAAAACTCGAATATCGATAAAATATCAAGCGTACGACCTTATGGCCAAGCTTACAATATCTCTAGCCGGAAGGGCTTAACAAAATAAAGCGTAGAGACCAATCGACAAGCCCACAGGCTATCGAGTGGAGAACGAAGCCTAATCCGTGAAGTCGTCGTAGTACTCTCCTTCTGGAACCTCCTGCTGATAGTACTCCTCTCCTCAATCGAGCAACATAGGCGTAAAGCGTGAGTACATTAATTACTCAGCAAGTCGTTTGTAACAATGAATGCAATATAATATGCAAGGCTTACCAATGGAAGGCTGAAAGGTTAATTTGCATAAAGGCATTTCTCGATGAAATATAATAAATAACTTGAAAGCGAAAGTTAACTGAAAACAGTAATAAGGAATAATCAAAGGAGTAAACATGAACCACTTGTGAACACCAATTCACAAGTTAAACCAACAGTGAACTACCTGTCCACTCCCAACATAAACCACCAAGTTATAAGTGAAACACTAACCCTCGTGTGAAATCCCCGAGCAATGTCCATGACCGAGGACGCGGCTATTCGAATAGTTTTACACTCTGCAGAGGTTGCACAACTGTACCCACACAATGTGATTAGCCTCGATCTCAGGAAATCACAACAACGCCTTTACAATACTCTACCCCAACACAATCCTGCCCGCTAGGGTTTCGCATCACACCCCCTCTTGCGCCACATGGAAATCAGCAACCATGTCCATCACAATGGCAGAATTGAGTTGAAATATTACAAATTATTCAGCCAGGTCCATCCCATAATAGACATGTGGTTTGCACGATTAAGCTCAGATCAATGGTGCACAAAGTTAAGTCCTTAACATTACCCGGGCGAGGCTACCACATCCCCGAAGTGCAACTGCACCTCCCCCTTTACTGCACGATCACTCGCCCGAGTGAAAACCAATTTGTATAACCAAGCCAACGTCACACCAATGACGTGGTACAAATTTTAATACACGTGGCACCAACCACAGTTCCATATGTCATTAAGTCAAATTAATAATTTAACATGTGCTGATGAGATCAATCGTAAATATAAGCCGGCTAAGCAGTCTAATCGTAACCACCCATGTGACAAATAATCTAGCATCACTAAATAATTACCCAACCTATGGTGACAATGGCATCATGGTATTCCAAATTATCAAGGAGGAGTAATCTCAATTGGGACAATAACTACCAGTGCAAAGGTTTGAATAAAAATAGCAATGCGACGTAATTTAAAATAAAATAATTAAATAATAGATTGCAAAACTGGGTTCAACATGATCAAAGGACACAACTTGCCTTCGTTATGCTCAGCGGGGTACTCCTGGTCTTCGGGCGCGAAACCTGCTCCTCCGGAATCCGAATCTAACGAGAGAGAAAACGATCGAAAACAAGGAAACACATAAAATGATAAGCAAATGAACTCCAAAATTCACAAAACTAGAACCAACAGCTAGAGCTCGATTTTAGATGAATTTAGAAAAAAGAACGGGGTCAATCGGAGCTAGGACGGAGGAGAACGGGCTCTCGGAAAATTAATCCTAAAATTAAATCGAGAAATTCGGAAAAGTTACTGTGCTGTGGACCCGGTTCACGAAATTCCGAGTCCACCGTGGACTCGGTTCACGAACGATGCACGGGGCGGCGGGGCGACGCGGGCGGGACGCGGCGACGCGGCGGCATATCTCGCCACGTGTCACCCGGTGGCGTGGCGGTGGCGTGGTCGCTACGTGGCTCGGGGGACGGCTCGGGGCTGACGTGGCGGCGACACGTGGCATGCCACATCAGCTAGGGCTGACGTGGCGCGGCCGCGCCGCGCACACAGCGCGCGCGGCGGCGGCGGATCGATGGTCGCGAGGGCGACCGCGGCGAATCTGGACCCGGTCGGATCCGAGGTAACAGCGAGGATTGAGCGGCGCGGCGGCGGACGGATGCCGACGGCAGCGTGGCGGCTCGCCGTGCTAAGCGTCATGAGCGCGCGCTTCGGCGGGAAGTGCGTCGGCGCGATCCGACGGCAGAGGCGGCGAGGTGGCGTCTTGCGCCGGTGCCGCGGCCCGTCCGGGACGGGCGGCGCGGATCGCGGCGCTGGGCGGGAGGCGGCGATTGCCGACGTGTGGCGGGCACGCTGCGTGCGAGCGTCGCCGCGGCGCGCGGCGCTGCGGGTGCGTGTGTCCGCGCGGCAACCGAGGGCGAGTGCGGCGAGGCGAGCGGCGGCGCGAGGCAGCGCGGCGGCGGAGAAGAGAACTGGGCGGGAGCTCACCGGCGGGACTCCGGCGACTGCGGCGAAGGCAGGGGAGGCATCGGCGATGGCGACGCGGCCTGGGAACGGCGGCGACGGCGCGGGAGAGCGGGGCTAGGGTTCGAAGGCGGCGGCAGCCGCACACGAACCGAGGTAGGCGGCGACGTTTTATCACGCGAACCAAGGCGTCCAATCCGGATCTGGCGGCGGTCGCCAACGCGGACGGGTTAGGCGGCTGAGATGCGCCACGCGGCAAGATCGGACGGCGCGCGCGGTTAGGGTTAGGAGTTAGGGCTCGCGGCGCGCGCGCTGGTGAGCAGCGGAGATCGCGCGCGCGCGACGACGGACGAGGGAGGAGGCGGGCGCGCGCGAGGGCGCGGCGGTGCCGCCGCGTGTGGCGCGGATGCGCGGCGCGTGGCGGCTCTTGGGATCGAGGCGCGCGCGGAGCGCGGGATGGGCGGCAGCGTGGATGAGAGAGGAGATCGGGCGGCGGGGTTTTATTTCTTTTCTTTTCTTTTTCCAGAAATTCAAATAAACTTCTAAAAGCTCCAAAAATTCACCAAAAATACCAGAAAATTCCTTGAGACCTGAAGAACACAAATAAAATATTTTTAACTTATGTTAATGTTTATTTTAATCATATTAAATCTTTGAAAATTCTGAAAATTCATTTGAAGCTTGAATTAAATTCAGAAAATTCCATAAAATTCATTTTTAAATTCCAGGCTTTGAAAATCTCAGAAAAATAGGATGTTACACTTGCACCCGTTGCCGCTCCGCGCCGTCCCTGATCCAGACATCTCGGTTCGCGTGTTAAACCCGCGCGACCACCTCGGTTCGCGTGCCCGTTCGTCGTCGCCGCCGAACCCTAGCCTCGCCCCTCCGCGCGCTCGCGTCGCCGTTCCCGGGCTACGTCGCCGTCGCTCGTGCCTCCCCGCGATCGCTCGAGTCGCGGATCGCGGCCGTCGCCGTCCGCCGGTAAGCCTCGCGCCCGTCTCTCGCCACGTCGCCCCGATCGCGGCGCCGCCTCTCCGTCACGAGCCGCGCCTCGCTCTGCCCTCGGTCGCTACGCCGGACCGCGCACCGTGCGCCGCGCCCGTCGCGCGGCGCGCGCGTACGCGCGTCCGATCCATCCTCGCGCCGACCGCGTGTCGCCAACGCCTCGCCCCGCCCGCCCGCGCTGCGCCGCGCCACGCGTCGGCGATCCGCGCCGTCCCACTCCCGCACCGCCGCATCGCCGCCGCCGCTCGGTCGGCGAGGGCTCGAATCCGGCAGCGTGCCGCGCCACCGTCGGATCCCCGCACCCGCGCCGCGCCGTGCGCGTCAGCCGAGCCACGTGGACATGCCACGTCAGCGCCACGTCAGCCGAAACCCGTCCCCGGGTGCCACGCCAGCGCCACGTCAGCGCCACGTCACCCCCGTGCCACGTGGCAGCATATGCTGCTGCCACATCAGCCCTAGCGTGCCGCATCAGCCCGCCGCCCCGCGTGCACTGTTTCGTGGACCGAGTCCACGGTGGACCCGGTTTCCCGTGCGCTCGGTCCACAGCACAGTAACTTTTCTGATTTTCCCGATTTAATTTAGGTTTAATTTTCCGAGAGCCTGTTCTCCTCCGTCCTAGTTCCGATTGACCCCGTTCTTTTTTTGTAAATTCATCTAAAATCGAGCTCTAGCTGTTGGTTCTGGTTTTGTGAATTTTGGAGTTCATTTGCTTATCATTTTGTGTGTTTCTTTGGTTTCGGTCGTTTTCTCTCTCGCTAGATTCGGATTCCGGAGGAGCAGGTTCCGCGCCCGAAGACCACGAGTACCTCGCTGAGCATAACCAAGGCAAGTCGTGTCCTTTGATCATGTTGAACCCAGTTTGCAATCTATTATTTATTTATTTTGTTTTAAATTACATTGCATCGCTATTTTTATTCAAACGCTTGTACTGTTAGTTATCGTCCCATTCGAGTTTATCCCTCCTTGATACTTTGGAATGCCATGATACCATTGTCACCATAGGATGGGAAACTTACTAGTGATGTATGATTATTGTCACATGGGTTGTACGAGTAGATGTTTAGTGTTGCTTATAAACGCGAATGGTCTTATCATCACATGTTAACCTGTAATTTGACTTAATGATATATGGAACTGTGGTTGGTGCCACGTTTAATAAAATGTGTGCCACGTCATTGGTGTGTCGTTGGCTTGGTTATACAAATGTAGTTTTTGCACTCGGGCGAGTGATCGTGCAGTAAAGGGGGAAGTACAGATGTACTTTGGGGGATGTGGTAGTCTCGCCCGGGTAATGCTAAGGACTTAACTTTGTGCGCCATTGATCTGAGCTTAATCGTGCAAACCACATGTCTATTATGGGATGGACCTGGTTGATTAATTTGTAATACCTCAATTCCAATTCTGCCATCGTGATGAACATGCTTGCTGATTTCCATGTGGCGCAAGAGGGGGTGTGATGCGAAACCCTAGCGGGCAGGATTGAGTTGAGGTAGAGCATTGTAAAGACCTTGTTGTGATTACCTTAGGCCTAGGCTAATCACATCGTGTGGGTACAGTTGTGCAACCTCTGCAGAGTGTAAAACTATTCGAATAGCCGCATCCTCGGTCATGGACATTGCTCGGGGATTTCACACGAGGGTTAGTGTTTCACTTATAACTTGGTGGTTCATGTTGGGAGTGGACAGGTAGTTCACTTTGGGTTTAGCTTGTGAATTGGTGTTCACAAGTGGTTCATGTTTATTTCCTTTGATTATTTATTATTATTGTTTTCAGTTAACTTTCGCTTTCAAGTTATTTATTATATTTCATTGTGAAATGCCTTTATGCAAGTTAACCTTTCAGCCTTCCTTTGTTAAGCCTTGCATATTATATTGCATTCATTTGTTACAAACGACTTGCTGAGTACCAATGTACTCACAGCTTTACGCCTATGTTGCTCAGTTGAGGGAGAGGAGTACTATCAGCAGGAGGTTCCAGAAGGAGAGTACTACGACGACTTCACGGATTAGGCTTCGTTCCCCACTCGATAGCATGTGGGCTTGTCGATTGGTCGCTACGCTTTATTTTGGATTTTCGCTGCTATTTTGTTAAGCCCTTTCGGCTAGAGATATTGTAAGCTTGACCATAAGGTCGTACTTTTGATATTTTACGGATATTCGAGTTTTCCTTTATTATTAACGTGTGTATGACTGTGATGACATCTATGTTTGACTATGTGCACTAGCGTGATCCTGGACTAGTGCAGTTTACACAGAGAGACCGAATTTGCATATTTGGGTCTCGACATCAGTGGACCAGGTTCACCGTGGACCGGATATTCCGTGCGCCGGGTTCACAGCACAGTAGCTTTTCTGATTTTTTCGATTTTCTTTAGATTAAATTTTTCGAGAGCCCGTTCTCCTCCGTCCTAGCTCCGATTGACCCCGTTCTTTTTTCTAAATTCATCTAAAATCGAGCTCTAGCTTTTGGTTCTAGTTTTATGATTTTTGGAGTTCATTTGCTTGTTATGTTATGTATTTTCTTTGTTTTGGTCGTTTTCCCTCTCGTTAGATTCGGATTCCGGAGCAGGATCTACGCCCGAAGACCAGGAGTACCTCGCTGAGCATAACCAAGGCAAGTCGTGTCCTTTGATCATGTTGAACTCAGTTTGCAATCTATTATTTATTTATTTTGTTTTAAATTACATTGCATCGCTATTTTTATTCAAACCCTTGTATTGGCAGCTATCGTCCCAATTGAATCTATCCCTCCTTGATAATTTGGAATGTCATGATGCCATTGTCACCTTAGGTTGGGGAACATACTAGTGATGCTAGATTATTTGTCACATGGGTTGGTACGATTGACTGCTTAGCTTTGCTTATAGTGCTGAATGGGTTTATCATCACATGTGAATTATAATTTTGACTTAATGAGATATGGAACTGTAGTTGGTGCCATGTTTACTAAAATTTGTGCCATGACGTTGGTGCGTCATCGGTGGTGGTTATACAAACTTGGCTTTGCACTCGGACGAGTGGTCGTGCAGTAAAGTGGGAAGTGTTGGAGCACTTCAAGGGATGTGGTAGCCTCACCCGTGTGCGGCATTGATCTGAGCTTTACCGTGCAAACCACATGTCTGGTATGGGACAGACCTGGCTGACTAATTTGGGATGTTTCAACCTTAATCTTGCCATTGAGATGAACATGGTTGCTGATTTCCATGTGGCGCAAGGGGGGGTGTGATACGAAACCCTAGCGGGCGGATTGAGTTGAGACTGAACTTTGTAAAGACCTTGTTGTGATTACCTTAGGCCGAGGCTAATCACATCGTGTGGGTACAGTTGTGCAACCTCTGCGGAGTGTAAAACTATTCGAATAGCCGCGTCCTCGGTCATGGACAATGCTTGGTGATTTCACACGAGGGGTAGTTATTTCTGAAAACTTGTGGTTGGAAGTGGATAGGTGTTCACTGTGGTTTAGCTTATGGATGGGAGGTCCATAAGCGGTTGGTTTAGCTTGTGGATGGGAGGTTCGCAAGTGGTTAATACACTTCCTTTGTTTATTATTTATTATTATTTTATTTAAAGTTCGCTTTCAATCTATTTACCGTATTTCCTTTCAACTGTCATTTATGCAAATTAACCTTTCAGCCTTCCTTTGGTAAGCCTTTGCATACTATATTGCATTCATTTGTTACAAATGACTTGCTGAGTACCAATGTACTCACGACTTTATGCCCAATGTTACTCAGTTGAGGAAGGGGAGTATCACCAGCAGGAGGTTCCAGAATGAGAGTACTTCGACGACTTCACGGATTAGGCTTCGTTCTCCACCCGATAGCCTGTGGGCTTGTCGATTGGCCACTACGCTTTATTTTGGATTTCCGCTGCTAGTTTTATTAAGCCCTTCAGGCCAGTCTATTGTAAGCTTGACCATAAGGTCGTACCTTTTGAGATTTATTGATATTTGAGTTTTTCCTTTTTTTATCGTGTATATGGTTGTGATTACATCTATGTTTGACTGTGTGCACTAGCGTGATCCTGGGACTAGTGCAGTATACACAGAGAGTCCGGATTTGCATATTCGGGTCTCGACAACTCTGCAAAAGGCAAACAGTTGTCCCACTTGGCTCTATGATCCAATACACATGCTCTCAACATATCCTCGAGAATCTGATTTACTCGCTTGGTCTGATCATCTGTCTGGGGGTGATATGCTGTGCTGAACTTCAGGTGGATTCCCATGGCCTCACGGAAACTTCCCCAAAAACGTGAAGTGAACTGGGATCCACAATCTGACACTATTTTCTCTGGAACTCCATGAAGACTCACAATCCTCGACATGTACAATTCTGCCAATTTATCACCAATGTAAGTTGTCCTGACTGGAATGAAATAAGCAACCTTGGTCAATCGATCCACAATGACCCAAATAGAATCGTAACCCTCCGTGGTCTTTGGCAATCCGGTGATAAAGTCCATGCCAATCTCTTCCCACTTCCACTCGAGAATTTTCAATGGCTGTAGCAAGCCTGCCGCCCTCTGATGCTCGGCCTTCACCCTCTGGCATACATCACAAAGTGCTACATACTCAGCGATCTCACACTTCATGTTTGGCCACCAATACTTGTCTTCAATATCCTGATACATCTTGGTGCTGCCTGGGTGAATAGAATCTTTAATATCCTTTAACAACAAATCTTTTAGCTCTTTTTTATTGGGCACACACAATCGCTGCTTGAACCATAGGGTTCATTGGTCATCCTCTGTAAATCCTGACTCTTTTCCTTTGCTCATGTTGACTCTGATCCGCTGAAATGCCTCATCCTTTGACTGAGCCTGACAAATCTGACCATCTAAAGTTGGTTGTAGCTCCATCGTGGCTAGGAATCCTTCCCCAACCAACTCCAAGCTAAGCCTCTGGAATTCCTCATGCAAAGCTGGCTGACTCTCTTTAACCATTACTGTATTGCAATAAACATTCCTGCTCAATGCATCGGCAACTACATTGGCCTTCCCTGGGTGATAATGTATACCAACATTGTAATTCTTTATTAGCTCCAACCACCTCCTCTGCCTAAGGTTGAGCTCGGCCTGGGTAAAGATGTATTTCAGACTCTTGTGATCCGTGTAAATCTCACATCGATTACCCCATGAGATAATAACCCCAAATCTTTAGAGCATGTACTATGGCTGCTAGCTCAAATCATGTGTAGGATAGTTCTCCTCATGTGGTCTCAACTGGTATGATGCATATGCTACCATTCTCTTGTCTTGCATTAACACACATCCCAATCCTTTGCGAGAAGTATCGCAATAGATCTCAAAATCTTTGTTGATATCGGGTAACACTAGCATTTGGGCTATGGTGAAATCTCCTTCAGCTTCTAAAAACTCTTCTCGCACTCTGGCGTCTAGGTAAATTTCTTCTCCTTTTTGAGCAACAGTATAAGGAGTCTGGCTACACTGAAAAATCCTTCAATGAAGCGACGATAATATCTTGCCGTACCCAAAAAAACTCCTGACATGTGTCACTGATGAAGGTGACTTCCAATCCAAAACATCCTTTACTTTTCTACGGTCAACTGCGACTCCCTCTGCTGACATGACATGGCCTAGGAAGGCGACTTCCTTCATCCAAAACTCATATTTATTGAAGTTGGCATACAACTGATGCTCTCTCAATTTCTACAATGCCATTCTCAAGTGTTTCTCATGTTCTCTCTCATCCTTGGAGTAGATCAAAATGTCGTCAATGAACACAATGATAAACTTATCCAAATCTTCCATAAACACCTTATTCATCAGATACATAAAGTAGGCTCGAGCATTGGTCAAACCAAAGGACATCACTATAAACTCGTACAAACCATAATGAGTTGAAAAGGCTATCTTAGGTATATCCTCCTGTTGAATCCTTATCTGATGGTATACTGACCTCAAATCAATCTTGGAGAAAACTCCTGCTCTCTTAAGCTGATCAAACAAGTCGTCAATCCTTGGCAAAGGGTACTTGTTCTTGATGGTGACCTCATTAAGTGATCTGCAATCCACACACATGCGCTGACTACCATTCTTCTTTTTGACAAACAACACTGGCGCTCCCCAAGGGGATAAACTCGATCTGATATAACCTTTGTCCAAAAGCTCCTGAATTTGCTTCTTTAGTTCCGCTAACTCATTAGCAGGTATCCGCTAAGGCCTCTTGGATATCGGAGAGGTACTGGGTACTATCTTGATCAGAAACTCGACATCTCGCTCTGGTGGCATGCCCAGAAAATCATCGAGAAACATGTCAGGGTATTCTGTGACAACTGGTACGCCCTCTAACCTGATTCCTTTGCTCTGGCAAACCATAAATGTACAGGTCAAGGTCACTGCTCTGCTTCCACAATCTAATACTGTCTGATGCTTTTTAAGCCAATCCATACCCAAGATCACATCTAAAGACTGGATATCCAACAAGATCAGGTCAACACTGAACTCCACTCCCTGAATAGTTATCTTAACTCCTGGATAGCCTAGGTTCGTGCTCAACTCAGAACCCGGGGATTGGATCAAAAGAACAGATCCAAGAACAACGGTTTTCAACTTCTGGCAGGGGTTGAATGGATTAGGAACTTATCGATCACAACTTATGGCGTTGCCTGGGCCTCCTCGGCGGTGACATGATTCACTTGGCCTCTCACAACTGGTGGTGCTCTGCTGGCCTGGCCTGATGCTTGGGATACTCCACGTCCTGCTCCTAAGGCAGGAGTCCAATCTGGTGTGGCTCCCAAGCTAAAGCGAACTGGTGTAGGGGTTTACCTCTGGGGGCACTTATTAGCATAGTGTCTCTGCTCATGACACTTAAAGCAAGTGATGGACGCCGCTGGTTTGGCGCTCCTCTGCTCCTAGCTGCCTGATCCACTAGGACGCTGTCTTGATTGAAACTGACGCGGCGTTGGGGCCGGTGTCCTGAAGACTGGCTGTTGTGGTATTCGTGCAGGCTAATACATGCCAAAGTGGGCTTTCTGAGCCTGATGTATCTGAGATCCCTGCTGCATCATCCTCCTCTTGCGAGACTCCTCTAGCTCACGGCGACTCTCCTCGATGAGCATGACCTTATCCACCATATGCTGGAAACTGGCATAGTCATTGCCCACCACTTGTACTTTCAACCCTGGGTTCAATCCCTTCTTGAACCTCTTCTGGCGAGCATCATCTATGGCTACATCCTCTGGTGCATAGCGAGCTAACTGAGTGAACCAGCTTGAGGTATTCACTCACTGACATTTTTCTTTGCTGTAGCTCACGAAACTCCTCCTTCTTTATCTCGATCATCCTGTCCAAGATATGGGCGTGACAGAAAGTGACGGTGAACTCTGCCTACATGATGCTGTTCTGGTCCTCGTGAGCGGCGCAGTAGTTTTTCCACCACTCTGCGGCGGCTCCCTCAAGCTGGTGCACGGCATACAACACCTTCTCTCTGTGGGTGCACTGGGTCAGGTTCAGTTTCTTCTCAACTGAATGAATCCAATCATCTGCCTCCAAAAGCTCTAAAGATCGGGAGTATGTCATGGTCTCGTCCTCATAAACTCTGCATATCTGGACTGCTGACGGGCGGCCTGAGGTGCTATTGCCTCCTGGTGCTGATGTTGCATCAAAGCGTTCATGTTCTGTATCATGGTCTGCATCATTTGCGTCTAAGCCACCAAAAACTGACTAAGAGCTGGGTCCAAGCTCACTGGGGTAGCCTGGGGTGGTTGGGTGGCACTGCTCCCCAGATCTTAGGGTGCCTGGTTACGACCTACAGAGTTCCTGGTGTCAACTATCTTGCAGCTGCTCTGAAAAGGGAAACAACTGTTGACTTTCCAAGGGTACAAAGCTGAGGGGGAAAAGCATAGGTAAGGGGGGTAAATTCGTCTAAGGGGGTTTCTCTAATGGCAGACCTAAACTAAACAAACACTTAGCTAGAAAAGGCTAGCAACAAAGTGGGGGAAAATAACTGTAATAAAAGATTGATATGATTGCAATATAATACTTTTAAGGGCAAGATTTGCAGCTTACATCACACACAACTGCAAATAAGATCCAACGCTCTACTCGTACTCTCTAATCTAAAGGCCCCCACTCAGGTCCTGAAAGGTAGGGCTCGCTTCTCCTATCCTCCGAATCGCTGTACACCACCCACGAGTTACGGACTTGCAGTGACTGCAGTCGAGGCTCCTCCCTGGCTGGCTCTGATAGGCTGGGGGTGGCTCCGTACTGCTCTTTGAACTTCCAAATGAGTCTGGACATGTTGATCTTGCATAGCTTACAAAGTCATCAGATGGCCTTGTGCGCGGCCCCTTGTGCTGACCATTCTTCACAAGCACTGGTACTCTTGAAGCTATGGTGTAGAACTTGCATGTCGACTCTGGTGGTGAAGTACAACCTGATGATGCTCCCGATGTGTTGGCCTTTCTCTTTCTCATCCTTGGTGAGGTAGACAGGTGATCTCTTTAATCCAAGGCTCCACAACAGAACACGTTGAAGTCCTCTCCATCCTCCTGTCTGGCTGAAAGAGGCTTGAGACATCTAATGCATTTATAAGGTAAAGATCAGTTTAAGGATTTGTGAAAACCAAATTTTGGGAGTGGGGCGAAGAGCAAGAATCCTAAGAAAAGGGTAAGGGAATAGAGATATAACTAAGTATCTAATTTAGTTGGTTTGATTTAGAAAATATTTTTTGGGGGCTAAACGACCATTCTAACTAGGGCTTCGTCTTACAGTCGATATGGCTCTGATATCATCTCTGTCGAGACCCGAATATGTAAATCCAGACTCTTTGTGTATACCACACTAGTCTAGGATCACGCTAGGGCACACAGTTTAACATCGAATAAATATCAACCATACACATACTAAAATAAAGGAAAAACTCAAATAATAGTAATTATCCAAAGTAAGACCTTATGATCAAGTTTACAATATCACTAGCTCGAAGGACTCAAAACCTAGCAGTGGAAAGAAACAAAATAAGTATAGTAGCTATTCGACATGCCCATAGGCAATCTACTGGGAAACGAAGTCTTAATCCATGAAGTTGCTGAAATATCCTCCCTCAGGTACCTCCTGCTAGTAAAACTCCTCCTCCTCAACTGAGCAACATGGGCGTAAAGCCGTGAGTACATTGGTACTCAGCAAGTCGTTTGTAACAAATGAATGCAGTATAATATGCAAGGCTTACCAATGAAGAGCCGAAAGGTTAATTTGCATAAAATGATATTTTAAGATGAATATGATAAATAGATTGAAAGCGAACTTTAATAGAAAAACAATAATAAATAATCAACGAAATTGAAATTAAACCACTTGTGAACCTCCCATCCACAAGCTAAACCAACAGTGAACTACCCGTTCACTTTTCAACCATAAGTTTCTATGAAATCACTACCCCTCGTATGAAATCACCGAGCATTGTCCATAACCCAGGACACGGCTATTCGAATAGTTTTACACTCTGCAGAGGTTGCACAACTGTACCCACACGATGTGATTAGCCTCTTACTAAGGAAATCACAACAAAACCTTTACAAAGTTCAATCTTCACTCTATCACGCGCGCTAGAGTTTCACATCACACCCCCCTTGCGCCTCACGAAAATCAGCAACCATGTTCATCACAATGGTGAGATTAAAATTAAAATATCCTAAATTAATCAACCAGGTCTATCCCATACTAGACATGTGGTTTGCACGGTAAAGCTCAGATCAATAGCGCACAAAGTTAAGTCCTTAATACTACTCAGACGAGACTACCACATTCTACGAAGTGAATCCACACTTCCCCCCTTTACTGTGGCACACCAAGTGAAAACCAGTTTCGTGTAACTCACGCCAATGACACAACAATGTCATGGCCCAAATTTTATAACTGTGGCACTAACCACGATTCCATATCTCATTAAGTTAAATTTATTGTTCACATGCGATGATGAACCCTTCGTAACATAAGCATGGCTAAGCATACTAATCGTACCACCATGTGACAACTAGCATAGCATCACTAATTAATTTTCCAACCTATGGTGACAATGGCATCATGGTATTTAAATTATCAAGGAGGGATGATTCAATTTTGGACAATAACTACTAAGTACAAAGGTTTGTAATGAAATAATGATGCAAGATAATTTAAAATAAAATAATTAAATAATAGATTAAAAATTAGGTTCAACATGATCAAAAGACACAACTTGCCTTGGTTATACTCAGAGTTCAACATGATCAAAAGACACAACTTGCCTTGGTTATACTCAGCAAGGTACTCGGGATTTTCTGGCAGCGCTCCTGCTACTTCGAAGACGCGATCTAACGAGAGAGAAAACGGCTGAAACAACAAAAAATAAATAAAATTCAAATAAACTCAAAAAAACCTTGAAACTAGAACCAAAAGGTAGAGCTCAATTTTAGATGAATTTAGAAAAAAGAACAGGCTCAATTGGAGTTAGTATGGAGAAGAACGGGCTCTCAAAAAATTAAATCTAAAGAAAATACTGGAAATTCAGAAAAGTTATTGTGCTGTGGACTCGGTGCACGGAAAAGCGAGTTCACGGTGGACTCAGTCCACAGAACAGTGTACGAGGGTGGTGTTGACACGGTGGGCGTGGCTGACGTGGCACTAACACGTGGTGCTGACGTGGCGGTTGATGTGGCACCTGGGGGTCGATCGGTGTTGATGTGGCACTGACATGTGACGCTGACATGGCACCTAGGGTTGACGTGGATGGTCGAGCATGGCGGTCGGCGGTAGGATCAACGGCTGGACGATTGACACGTGGCAAGATCTTAGCTGTCGATCCAGATCTGGATCGACGGTGACGATGGGGCGTGCGGGCCATCGAATGGTCGACGCGTGGCAGTGCATCGCATGAAGCGTCGCGAGGTGACTCAGGCGCGGATGCGGCGCAGGGACTGAGGGGCGGGCGACTTGGCCAAGCACGGGGTGCGAGACGCGAACCGAGGGGCGGCGCGAGGGCGACCGGGGTGACGCGGGCGACTTGGGACAGCGGCGGGGTCTCCGGATGGGGGCGAGTTCATCGGCGCGGGGTGGAAAGGGTGTGGGGATGATGGCAGGTCGGCACAGGAAGGCAACGAGGAAAACAACGACGACAGGCTCCGGTGATGGGCGCGTCCGGCGGTGGGGGACGGCGGCAAGGAACAGCGGCGGGGCAGTAAGGACGGCGGTGAACTCGGGGTGGAAGGCGGCGATGAGGGCGCGGGTTAAAAGCACACGAACCAAGGTAGAATCACGCTCGGTCACGGCGGCGGTGAGTCCACATCGAAGACGATGGACGTGGGTATGATGCGTGGCACGAGGGGGACGATCGGATGGCTGCGGGCGAGTCTGGGGTGTAGGTGCGGCGTAGGTGTGGCATGCACGATGAGTGGGCGGGCGCAGATCAGGCGGCCGAGGCGCGACACGGGCCAGTGAACAGTGGTGGGTCGGGTTGGCTATCAATACCGCCAACAAGGAAGAGTAGGGAGCCATTTATTTATGCTTGAGAGACAAAGAAAATAGACGGCTGGCGAGGTGATCATATAGGATCAGCGATGTGAGTATTAATCTTTAGTACTAGATGATCATTTTTAGATAACAAGGAATAAGTTCGGCGTGTAAGATGAAGAGATGCATCGGGGAGCAGAAACGATCGAAGAGACGCACGCATCGAGGAGATGAAACACCATTCATGCATATAAATACATATCACAGATAGTTCCAACCATAAACCGTCTGTTATATGCAACTATTACAAACGGTTCGTATTAATAACCGTCTGTGAACTATGACATATAGTTCTAATTAAAAATCGTAACGTTGACAATTATCGTAGATGGTTTGTATTAATAACTATTTGTGAACTATTACAGATGGCTATAAATAAGAACTGTCTATGATAGTTGCATATTAGATATGGTATACGGTCATGCTTGTAAAACCGTCTTATGTAATTACAACATGGATGGTTCCTATGAACAGTCTGTGATGAGATGTCCAGTATAGACTATTTTGTAGTAGTACTCCCTCAATCCTATCCTAGCTACTGCATGATTTCACCATTAGCAGGTGCCATACTAACTTATTACAGCGGTTAAGGTGCATGCTACCACCAAACAGATTTTGCAAGTTTTTTCATTTCACTAATAGCAAAAAAACACCAAAAATATGCCTTATGAACACACGTTTCAAGAGAAATGCCACAAAATCGATCAACATAACATTTTCTTTATTTCCATACACATGAAAGTTAAGTTTTCAATGTAGCTTTGGCCAAATTGTTCTAACTCTATATTGCTTCTCAAAAACCCTAAAACTTGTTTTACCTATCTAGGCAGATGGAAACAGAGGATGGTGCGGATGTAGCACGAGAATGTATGATTTGTGGTAGCACTACCCAGATAACTTCAAGGATTGAATCCTGTGATGACCTTTCAATGTAAAATAGTGCAATCATAAGTCTATAATGGGTACGACCTGGCTAACTAATTTGCATCGATCCAGTGTGGGTTATGCTATCCGGTGGCACACTGTCAATTGAGCGGGTGAAGGCCTTTGACATGATGACGCAAGAGAGGGCTTTTGGAGCAGGCAAAAGTAACTGCACAATGGTAAAAACCTTAGCGGGTGTGGCCTTATTAGAGAGATGCAATGTAAAGGCCTCATGGTGATCTTTTTCATTTATATGTCTAATGAGAAAATGTGTAAAATATAATAAGTTGAATATCTCTTATGGGTAAAGTGTACAACCTTTATAGAGTGAAAATTGTTCGAACAACCATGTCTATAGTCATGGGTGTACAAGGGAACTTACTTGAGTTAGTGTCTGTTTCTAAAACTTTATGGGTGGGATGAAAACTCGTTAGGCGAATATAGCCTTGAATTGATTTCCCCTGGACAGACGTAACCCAATGATTATAATAAGTGGATATAACCCTAGTAACAAAACTAGCATATGGTGGAGGTAACTATATGCTGTAACAGGTGGATGTAAGATGCACTACTATTATTGTTGTATACTCTTACAATCTTGAAAAACATGATTTGATAAAAATGTTAGGTCTTAGGAATTTTCTATAATTATACCTCAAAATAATGGTGTTTTCGCAAATAAAATAACATCAAATCTCCTTTGACAACTTTGCATCTATTATTATTGCATTATATGTGATAGCTTATTGAGTACCTTTGTGCTCATCGTTGGTCAATTACCAATATCAAATCAGTAAGAACGAGAAAGCCAAGTCTTGCAGTCATCTAAAGGAGTCGACAGAGTTAGAAGACACTGAGGCCAAAAACTAGATCATAAACCCTAATTGGCTACATGTGGGCATATCATAAGAGTCCCACCTTGTCAAGTTCCGATTCCGCTATTGCTTTTAATGATTTTGGCCTTATCAACCCATCAAGCATATCCTCCACCATTACGTAGTGATGTCACAGGGCTACAGTGTAAATCAAGAGGGCTAGGTTCGAGTTATTTCACAAAATCGATCGTTATTATTCAAACGAACATAAGGTACACACATACATTCAACACTGCATTGTGGAGTTTAACGTATACACTACCTGGAGTTGGAATGACACATGGATGCTTCGTTTCATATAAGTTCGACTTTTATTTTAGCCGGTGTCGATCCAGCATATATAACTTAAGAGACGTTGGAATAGAACTCTTCAATTATGATGCGAACTGCAATTGGGATTCGAACCCAATGGTCACCCCCATCGTGCCACGCCAAGCTTCCAAACGTGTAGTCGCCTTGAATCTTTCGAGTCGCCTTGAAGGTCACCTTGAAGCTCTGCACCCTGCTCTCCTTGCAGAACACCAACATCGGCGGCTTGACGGACATCTCAACGCCGGCGGGAGGCTGGAAGAAGGCCTTGTACACCGCATTCGTCTGGCCGACGTTGGTGACGGTGCGCACAACGGTCTCAGACATCTTCATATTAGGAATCGCGATCGATGGGAGGTTCAGGTCTGGTAAAGACGATTTAGGAGTTGTGCAGCTGCCGTTTGAACCTAATCCTCCCATGCAGTTGAAGAAGTTCAGGTAATCTGATGCACTGATGTCGTATATGAGGCCTGGATCAGCTGCCTTGATTGGATTCACAAACCCTGCTCCGTAATCAAAAGGATCGGCAATCTTTGCTCGATTTCCATCTGCTTGTATTGGGATCCCATTGTTGTCAGTGGTAAGAGCTGCGAGATAGAATGTTTTCAGGCATCAATCATCTAATGACTTGTTCTTAATTGGTGCAACAATCTCAATAATGTGTACAACAATCTGAATAATTGGGGCCCATTTGAAACTTAATTCTGCAAGATACGGAATAGCCCGTCCAAAATTCACGCAGTTGTTAATTACCAGTTGTCATGAGTGCCGATTTCAGTGCAGCAGGTGACCAGTCAGGATGTAGCGATTTGAGCACGGCGACGATCCCGGATACATGAGGGCAAGACATGGACGTTCCAGAATTAAAATGGTAGAAAGCACCTAGACTTTTGTAAACAGGAGTCTGCGGTGCAGCAGCTAAAATGGAAACCCCAGGTGCAGCAACATCAGGCTGTTAATTTCGAAGTAAAAAGTAAAGATATGTTAGTGCCCTGAATAAATATTGGAATGCTGGCCAATGCCATAAGAACAAGTAAAAAGGATTAGCATTAATAACTACCAGCTTAATAAATTACCTTGAGAACCGCAGGATAGATAAGGCTAGGCCCCCTAGAAGAGAAATCCGCTATTTTTGGTGCAGGAACTCCGGTTCCAATCGTTGTTCGAGCAAAAGATATCTTTACTTTTGCGCTATCAGAGTACCTGTTATTATTTGCACGGGAAAAGGAAAATGACTATCAACTGAAACCTAGAAAAACTATAATTAGCCCCAAATTAAGAAGAAAAGAAAGAAGAAGAGAAGTTAAGGAGTGATATCTATATACATAAACTTACTGTGTGCCGTACTGCAAAATCTGCTTGGAGATCTCGAAGTCGACGGCAACACATGGAAGCGAGTTGCATGCAGTTTTTCTTTCCAAGGAAACGATGAGGAGGTCAGTGTTACGCTGTGTGAATATGATTCCTTTGCCTCCATTTTTGGCCAGAACTGATGCGACCTCGTCATAGGCGGGGGGTTCTCCAGGCGGGTTGGGCGTGACGCAGAAGACGACCACCCCCTCTAGGCCGGTGCTGTTGACGAAGGATGCGTCGCACGGAGAGTCGTCATCGAGCCCCAAGGCCATAAGTTTATGGAACTCCTCGTCGTCATTCACCCGGCCTACCATGCCCGCGTACAAGGATTGCCCCTGTAATAATAATAATAAGCATGGATCCATCAAACGTTCATATGGAAATTTTCTTTTTATATATACAAAAGATATGGACACGAATGCAACTAATTAAGTCCCTGTTCTTTATAGCTTAGAGTTTTCCTGAATAAATAAATGGAACGATTTCTTCACCATTTTTTCGAAATGATATATTGGAATAGCCTTTTCAAAATGACTTATCGGCATTTGGTTCATTCGCGTAAGAGCTCATTAGAACCAAAAAATATGAGCTATAGCCATAAGTGTTGGGTTGATCTCGGCTAACTGAAAACCCGAGATTTAAGGGAGGCCACACCTCCACTCGCACCTTGATCGGAGACGGTTCCAACTGCTATTTTTGGTTTGGTCCCAGACACCTAGCGCTATAAAAATAAGAGGGGATCGGCAGGCTTTCGACACACACGAGTTTGTCCTGAGCCACTAAATCCCCAACAGACCCGATCTATTACAGGCGCTCAGGTGGACGAAGACCAAGCCACTCCTCCGTCCCCGTCCATGGCCCCACCAACGCCGGCCGACCACCTCTGCCTCACGACCGCATCAACCAAGCACCGACAAACGCCTCTTCGAGTTCGGGTATGTTGACGTTTCTGCTCTAAGAATATTGCTATGTGTTCTTGTTTGATCTAGGGTTAAAGATTACAGTTCATGTTTAGACTTAGATTAATTCAACATTTGGTATCAGAGCAACCCCTAGACTATCATGAACCCTAATTAAGTCCAACCGAACTCAGATCTAAAGTCTTATGACCCGGCATAGAAATTAGAAGGAGGGAATTTGAAAAACCCAAAAGAAATTTAGATCGGTGGTGGGACTTACGCATTTTGGAGTCTTGGCTCACTCCGGCCGACATCGCATCACGCCGACTCCTCACGCCCCCGGCCACCGCCAAGAAATTTCGGCCGCCGCCGCGTCTGCGCGACTCGGCGGCCAAGCTCGTGTGCCCGCTTCTCGCCTGAGCCCGCACGCTTTCGCGCCTGCGCGGCTCAGCCTTCCCGCCCGCGCGCTTGCTTTCATGCCTGTGTGTCGCGCGCGTCCGGCCGCCGCCATACGCTAGCTGCCCGTGATTTTCGGGAGAGAAGGCGGAAATGATTAGGGTTAGGGCTTCGGGAACATTATGTATCACCTAAGGATAGCTCTCATCCGTTCAATTAAATCGCACGGCGCACGGGTGCTGGGCTTCGGGCGCAAGATTTAAGTTGGGCCGTGCCTCACGCACGCAAGTTAAGTGGGCCGGCCGCAGTAAGCGCATGGTGTGGGCTGCGCCCACACATGTATTTTGGGCCGGCCACCCTACCGGGCCTATGCATTTTGCTTTTAGGCGACGTGCGTGATTTTGAGGCTTCGGGCCGTGTGAATGCGCGATTTAAGTTTTTGGGCCGAGAGCGTTTTGGGCCGACAGAAATAATGTTTCCTTTTTCTTTTGTTTTTTTAGTGCATTTCCTTTATTCAGTTTATCTTATGTGCACTGTTTAATTATCTTTTAAGATGTTTAATTATAGTGCATTATTTCATTTACATTTTGTGCACTATTTAAGTACCTCTTAAGATGACTAATTACGGTATATCTTTAGTCAACCTTTTAGTGCACTGTTTAATTAATTTTTAGCTGGCTAATTGTAGTGCTTTATTTAATTTACCTTTAAGTGCACTGTTTTAATTACTTATCAGCTAACTACTTATGATCTATCATTACCACATTGTTATGTTTTTTTCTAATTAAAAATTGAACCAACGAGATAGTTTTAATTAGAGATTTTAAGTATCATTGTGGCATTATGTATGGATATGATTATATTTCGACCAACGTTGATTATAATCGTATGTCGCCATTATCTTTAGTTTACCTTTTATGCACTGTTTAATTACTTTTTGGTTGATTAATTATGATATATCATTACCATATTTTGGTTTCCTTAATGGCTAATTACGGTGTATCATTAGTTTATCTTATGAGCCCTATTTTAATTACTTATGGGTGATTAATTATGGTGTATCGTTACCGCATTATTATGTCTTATCTTTGAATAAAATTGAACCAACGAGATATTTTATTCAGAGATTTTATGTTTTATTTTGGCATTATGTATGCATGTGATTACTTTTCGACCAACGTTGACTGTAATCATATGTCGCCTTAAAATTACCAGTTCTTTTCATTTTCTACTCAACGGTGATATGAATTAGAACTGTAGTTTTGCATGTAATTAATCAGACCAATGTAGGGTTAATTGTATGCAATATATATTCTTATGTTATTTCTAATTATCCCATGTATCTTTGAATGTTTATGATGCTAAGCGTAAAAAACAATGATGAGACCTTTTCGAAACTATGGCACTGTCATTTAGGCCACATTTCGAGGGGAGAATAGAGTATCTCATGAAATTCTCCACCCATTAGATTTCTCTGACTCATACCACTACGTTGATTGCATTAAAGGAAAAATGATTGTTATCTCATTTGTAGAATTGTTATGTCACTTGTAGCTCATTATGATTTAGAGTTGCATCAGATTGATGTTAAGACGGCATTTCTTAATAGCGACTTGCAAGAGAAAATTTACATAGCTCAACCGAAAGGTTTTGTCGTGGAAGGCAAAGAGCATATGGGATGTCGACTTAAGAAATTCATTTATAGTTTAAAACAAGCATCGAGGCAGTAGTACCTCAAATTCGATAAGATTATAAGGAGTTTTGTTTTTTAAGAAAAAAAATGAAGTCGATAACTGCATATATGTTAAGTTCAAGGGGAGTAAATTCAACATCTTAGTACTTTATGTGGATGGCATCTTATTGGCCAGCAGCGATAAGGATATGCTATTTGAGACCAAGAGATTTCTTTCATCTAATTTTAATATGAAGGATCTTGGGGATGCCTCTTATGTTCTTGGCATTAAGATTCACTGAGATCGGTCCAAAGAAACATTAAGTTTATCTTAGAAGGCATACATTGACAGAGTACTGAAGAGATACAATATACATAAGTGCTCTGGCTCGCCTGCTCCTATTGTTAAGGGCGACAAGTTTAAAACATTTCAATGTCCAAGGAACCAATATGAAACTGATAAGATGAAGTATTATGTTCCTTATGCTTTAGCTGTCGGAAGTATTATGTATGCTCAAGTATGCACGCACCCTGATTTAGCTTTTGTAACTGGGATGTTTGGTAGATATCAGTCAAATCCAGGACCGGACCATTGGAAGGCCGTTAAGAAAGTCTTGCGCTATATGCAAGCTATTAAGCATTTCATGCTCACATATAAGTTTTCTGATAACCTTGAAGTTATTAGTTATTCAGATTCAGATTTTGCGATACTAAGAAATCCACATCAGGTTATATCTTCACACTCGCTGGAGGAGCTATATCGTGGAAAAGCTCCAAACAAATCCTTACGGTATGTTCAACGATGCAAGCTGAGTTTGTGGCATGTTATGAGGCTACCGAGCAGGCTGTGTGGCTTAAGAACTTTATCTTGAGACTTAGAGTGGTAGACAGCATCTCTAAACCACTCATCTTATACTGCGATAACGAACCCGTAGTCTTTTATGCAAATAACAAGTCAAGTGGTGCTGCCAAACACACTGACATTAAGTACCATGTTGTGAAAGATAGAATCCAGAATCAAACCATTAGTATCAAGCATATAAGTACTAAGGTAATGCTTGCGAATCCGCTTACTAAAGGTTTACCACCCAATATTTTTCGTGATCATGTTGCCGACATGGGTTTATTAGAAAGTCTCTGATTCTGGATAAAAGGACCTTAAAACAAACCAACTCCCATTAAGAATAATGAATATCCATTTCAAGATAAAATAGTACACTATAGGTACTGGAATTGTATGGCACTTCATTGGCCATGCAACATGTTGCCTTGGTATGTTGTTTTATTAAGAATGGGCTTATAATATTAGCCTTACGATTAAAGGGGAGAATGTTGGGTTGATCTCGGCTAACTGAAAATCCGAGATTTAAGGGAGGCCACACCTCCACTCGCGCCTTGATCGGAGGCGGTTCCAACTGCTATTTTTGGTTTGGTCCAGGACACCTAACGCTATAAAAATCAGAGGGGATCGGCAGGGTTTTGACACACACGAGGTTGTCCTAAGCAACTAAATCCCCAACAGACCCGATCTATTACGGGCGCTCAAGTGGATGAAGACCAAGCCACTCCTCCGTCCCCGTCCACGGCCCCACCGACGCCGGCCGACCACCTCTGCCTCACGACCGCATCAACGAGCACCGACAAACACCTCTTCGAGTTCGGGTATGTTGATGTTTCTGCTCTAAGAATATTGCTATGTGTTCTTGTTTGATCTAGAGTTAAAGATTACGGTTCATGTTTAGACTTAGATTAATTCAACAATAAGACATCTCCAAAAGAAACCACCATAATATTGATGTGCGTACCACAAGCTTCTGGTTGTTCCCGAGAATGATGGCCGTGGGGAACTGTCGATCAACCGTGGTTGCTGCAATGGTGAGTAGCCATGGCGATAAGTTCCCAACCGTTTCCGCGGTAGGTCCATCGTTTCCAGCCGAGTACACGACCGTGATGCCGTTCATGACGGCATGCAGCGTGCCCAGATTCCCTATTAAGCCGCTGATGGACAGCGACAGGATGTCAACGCCATCGTGGATGGCATCGTCCATGGCTTTCAACTGGCCTGCCTCGGAGCAGTGCCCAGGTCCCCAACAAACCTTGTAAACGGCTATCCAGGCGCGAGGCGCCCCGCCGCGGGCTGTCCCGGCCGCCAGCCCGCGAAAGCTGACGTTGTGGACTATGTTGCCGCCCGCTGTCGAGGCCGTGTGGGTGCCGTGGCCGTTGGCGTCCCTGGCAGACATGTACTCTCCTTTGAACAAGCTTTTGTCGATGTCACCCTCGGCGTACCACCGCGCGCCGATGAGCTTCCGGTTGCAATTGTGGGGGCCGAAGGAGGCGCCGGCTTGGCAGGTTCCCTTCCATTTGGAAGGAGGGGGTCCGTAGCTGCCATCATCAGCAAAGCTCTGCGACTCGGGCCAAATACCTGAAATACTCCAATGGAATGGTGGCATACGATGAAAGTTTTAATTGTTTGACTGTATCTGTTCTAAAACGACATTGTCTTTGGAATTTATTTACGCATGAAGTAACCTGTGTCAAGGACACCGATAATGATGCCATCTCCGTTTTTTGCTTTTGCATGTAGCCCGTTTGGCTGGTTGTAGTCCATCCCAAGGAAATCCCAGCTTCGAGTCGTATGAATGCGGTGGATTTGGTTCTTTCTCACGCTGACCACACCAGGCAGTGCTGTATATGTAACGAGAGCAACAATCAATTATTCTCTCAACGATTATTACCATGGTGATAATTAAGCAAGCGACTAGCTATAATTAGATTAGTGCTCCTGTACTATTTTTGAAAAAGAAAAATAATAAAAGAGAACCAGTTACCTTCTATCTTTCTCGCTTGTGATTCTGTGAGCCTTGCAGAAAAGCCAGAGAAACTGTATTTGTAGCTGTAGACAATCGACTGAAGAGCCTCCTCCTTGCTTCAAAACCGTAAAATTGAAGTAAATTAATCAGCTTACTTTACTTTGAAACATCGCTCAGAGCAGCTTGCTTCAAACATCCCTCAGAGCTCACGAAACTTTACTTTACTTTGATTTGATTTGAAAAACAAAACAATAAAAGTTTTAGCTACTAGGATGCTGCTGAGTACACACATTCCTCTTTCCTTTCAAGGAACAGCGAGTTTTAGGGAAGGATATGGCTAAGGTCCTCTTAGACTAAATATCTTTTTATCTCGTCATTAAAGGAAATTTTGCTATGACAAAATTCTATATAGTACAGTAGAAATCCCCAGTTTAAGTGGATATATATATATCGAAAAAGCTATGCCACGACCATCCCGTGGCTCCCGACAGGGAGAGCTCATGGCTGCACTCCACCGGAGCACGAGCTTGACCATCTTAATTCTTGTGCCAAGAGCTCGAATGTAGAGATGGCAAAATGGGATGTGTCTGCCGGGTTGGCCCATAGCCTAGTACTATAAGCACAACCTATGGCAGATCGTATCAGGCTGGCACGGCATGAGGAGCTGTGCTGTGCCTGGACCGCCTCTTCAGCCCAATGGGCACATCACGACACGCATAATGTCAGGCACGATACGGATACGGTCCAGCACAGCACGGTCCATTAGGGACGTTTATTTTTTTAATATTTATATGATTTTATTTTATCATTTTTAAATTTTATATAGTTAATTTTATAAGTATAAATAATTTTATTTTAGATTTTTTAAATATTTTTAAATATTTTCTAGGATTTCTTACTTTTTAAAAACAATTCATGATAAATAGGCTAGACAGGCCTCCTTGGCTCAGTGGGCAATGTAGGCCCAGGCCGGCACGGCACAACACGTTAGCTTGCTGGGAAGTGGTTGGGCCGACCGGACCCCTCGGCCCACAGGGCGGTACGACACGGTCTGTTCAGGCTAACGAGCTAAATAGGTCATGTCTAACTGGGCTATACCGAATCGGGTCCGTGTCAAACCATACCGTGCCACCCACTTCGACAAGTCTGCTAGAATGTGACATATATGATCCAAGTACCCATAATCTAATGCAACAGAGGGAGTCCATACCTTCCGAGAATGGAAGCGAGCATGTCATGATGTGAAGCGGTGACGAGATCAGCATCTTCATGTTGTCTCTCCCCAAGGTAGACGATGTATATCTGAAAAAGTAAATTACCAACATTGCACTCGATTAGTGTGTATATATAGAGAGAGGAAAAATACATTCTACTTCTAGATATAATTACTCTCACCTATGATATACCATCTAAATGAATTTAACATACCCTTAATCACATTACGTATACTCATATACTAATTCTAAGATACTTCAATGTTAATCACATAAAAAATTGGAAGGGAGCACATAGTTTTAGACATATTTTGCTAATATCTTTATTTTCGTACATAAAAAAATGTATATTAAAAAATTATATATGCCACCTTAAAAAATATACATACCATCTAGACTGTCTTATATACATGTATATTATACATATATACTTTTCGTTACACGAGATACTTTTTACTTTATAAGATACGTTATAGGTAATAACTATGCTTGGAGTAGAAAAGAGGTTTTCTATATTTTGCTCTAAACTTAGCAAGATTGATGAGGATGGAAATGGAGGCTTACTTGTCTTGGTTCGTTCTGCTTGAGCCCGTGCGACGATTGCAGTTGCAGCGAAAAGTGGAGAAGAAAGAGCACGCCTAGGGACAGTGCTTGTTGCTTTGAGAGCCGCGCCATCTGCTCTATTATTGCAGCATCAGAATGCAACTGCATGCCTTCCTTTTTATAGACTACGCGAACCAACGTATCTCCTTGAGGATAAAATGTGAACACTGCAGACCTCACGTGGATGTTCACACAAACAGAGTCGTCAGAAATATGAGCAGGCCATGAACTAAATTAACCGTTTGCTATTTGTAATTTACCTGATTTTTTCTTAAATCTAAGTTGATTTTTTTACCATTTGATTTGTATGAAGACTAGAGTGCCATTTATTTGAATGTTTATCAATAGTTCAAAAATGTGACTTATGCTTATCAAAAACCACCTATGGCCATCAAATCATCTCTTAGTGGGTAGTAGAGTTGCTCCACCCATTAGGAATCAAATTTTGGTGCCACCTTTCACATATGAGTACATCTTATGAGAAACTTTGTGAGGTCGTGAATTTATAACATGTATCTATATTTCTAGATATGTGCTAAGGGGATGTATTAACGCATGTGCATGTGGTGTGTGTGTGTAGTGGTGTGTGTACACGTGCGTCTAACTTGTAATCACAAAAAAAAAACAACCTCTATGAAGTTTTTCTTTTTGGTATGGTATAGTAGCTAAGATATAAACCCACTTGTTATGGTGTAAGCCGAAGTTCAAACTATAAGTTAGATTTGATTTTACAAGATAGCGAATAAGCGTGTATGGTATCAAGATATAATCCACATAATTAAATCTCAACTGGGAATAGTTCTCCCAAACAAGACCTTAGTGGGTTTTGGAGAGTAAGGTTAGGGTGTCCTTGTGTTAGATACTTTATATGTGTTCTTGAGGCTTAAAGCTCTGTCCTCTATAAGAGAGTACCTGTAAACTATTCATCTCAAGTGAAATGAATATCCAAATTTTGTCTAAGTGAGTTATGGTATGGATTTCTCCTTGTGATTTTGATTTACTTGGTTTTCTTATTTGGATTTCATCTCCTTTTGATCTTTCTTAGTGCCAATGATATGTAAAGAGGTAGAGATATCTTTTAGAGATCATATCTCAACTATCTAGACACATTCTATGGAAAATTCTTGTGATTGTCAGGTTTATCTCAAGAGAGGGATGATTTTGGAGTTTTGATCTTGAGGGCAATATGACTTCAGTTTGCGCTATGATCCAGCTTTCTATGACATATGAGAATTCATCTAAGACCATTTAGGTCATCAAGGACTCATGAGTAAGTGCAAATCGAAGTTCCTCTCTTTTGCTCGATTTTGGTGCAATCTTCCTTATTTTTCATAAAGGTTGGGACTTTGGCACTCATCTTCACTATCCATGATTGGAATAGCTTTAAACATCCTACAGAGGATTTGTACCAAGTTTCATCATATTTGGATCAGTGATCTAGGAGTTAGCTATTTTCTTGATCGTGAGCCATGTTGATTTTTGCCTTTGTTCAGTGAGCAGTCTGACTAGTGTGACTCAAGCGGTCGGACCGCCCAGATCAGTTTGACCGGTGGCACTTGTGATTAGACCAGTCGATCAGTCCGACAGCCCCTTGGGCGATGGTCAGACCAGCGAGACTGAAAGTCTCAAGTGATCTTGTGTCCTTTGGTTCTTGGATTTGATGAAGCTTGTGGGTTTGTATTTTTCATTACATCATGTTATTGATACCAGGGGAGATTTAAAGAAGTCATTCACCCCCCAACTCGCCATACCCGATCTTACACTGTCCTATCTTTTTCACAAAAAAATGTTTTTAAAGTTGTTACTATGAAGTCAAAATTTCTTCATGTAAGCATTCGTGCATTCAAGTGAATGTAGAATGAAATATCAATTTGCACATCAAGTTGCGTTGACATATGAATTTGCAAGAGGTGGTTTTGTTGTCCTTGAGGATATATTGGAACAGTTCATGCATTTGGCATTGCATCCACTTTTATTTCAAATTTGGCCTCCCAACACCTATTTTTGTAAAAATAGCCCTGTCCACGAGCTCGAAAGGCACGACAAGTGACACCTGTCACCTACCGCACCTAAGGAGCTCAGCAGGGAAGGCGCACATGGTAGGGCGGGTTGGCGCGGTAGGACTTAGCGCAACATGGCAGCAGGCTAACCCGGGGTGCTGCCAAGATCTAGTTGCTCAACAGGTGCCTTCCAAGCCACCCGTACTCGGTAAGAAGCTAGTGAGCAGCCCATGCTTATTAGGTGGGCGCAGGCAGGTGTGTGCAGGGGGCCGAGGGAGAGCTCGGTTGCAGCACCGGATCGGTAGCACCACGTGGTCAATTTAGTTTTTTGTAATTAGGTGAATATCCATGCAAACTAGTTACAAAATGTGCTTTGATACACATTAATAAATCATATTACCAGACATTGTTTTTTTCATGTGTGCATACAAATTTTTTTGGAAAGTGCAAGGGGGTTCAGAGGGGCAGATGAACCTCCATCACCAACTCCCTGTGTTAAGTAGTTGTGATATCCTAAAATTTGGATATGTAGATAAGGTGTAATTTGTAGATGTTTTGAGTTTTTGTCATTTCCTGTTATTTTAATTTTATAAATTTCTTTGGTTTTGATTGAGGTTCCAGAAAAATAAGAAATAATATAATAGTAAAGTATAAAATAAAAGGGGAACTCCAAAAAAAGAGGATATGATTAATAGAAGAAAATTTTAAATCAAAACACGAATATGAAATGATGATCCAAAAGTTGCCAAAATTACCAAAAGTTAATTAGCCATAAATTGAAAAATTGGAGACATGCAAAATATGAAAAATTTAAAAGAAAAGTAATAATACTGCAAGGAATATCTCTGAAATTTTGTGTATAATATATATATATATAAATGTATACACACATATGCCCCAAAATCAACAATAGAAATCAAAATGAAAATAAAAAAAGAAAGAAAGGGGGAGGATCCAGCCGGCCTGGCCCGGCCCACAACCTCTTCTCCCCCTCTCCTTCTTTCTCGTGTGTGCGCCCGTGAGCCGCTCTCCTTCCCCAACTCTGCAATGATGGCCCCCATCGCCACTCCTCCCTTCGGACCTCTGGTCGCTGGCGCACCTCCTTGCCCATGCTGCTGCCTACCCCGCAGTGGTACCGCACCTGCTCCCCATCCCTATTCATGCGCTGCCAGACCGCTGCGCCCATGCCGCTGCGTCGGCCACAGCCGCACCCCACGCCGTCGTATGCTGGTGACGCCCTTGCTTCCGCCAACAGCTGCACGCCCACCTACCGCCCATCCCGTCGTAACGCCAAGTCTAGATCAGCCACCCTGTAGCCATGCTGGTGCTCGTGTCGCCCGCCGTGACCGCCAACTGCTACCGTGCAGCTTGCTTGCTCAGCCGCCTATAAAATCCATTGGAGGCCGCCATTCTCTCCCTCACACTTCCCCCTTCCTCCCACTACACTCAATTGGCTTCCCGTGAACTATAGCTCGCCGGCGGCCCCGTCTTTCCCAACCCCGACTGGTGGGATAACCACCGATTGGAGCCACCTCGGATCGATTCCGCCGAGCAGGAGCTTCCTCAAAGCACGATAATGCTATCCCCACCCTCGACCGAGCTTCTCGCCACCCGAGCCAACCCCTCACCGTGAGCCTCCCTAGACTACCGTCGTCTCACGCCGACCGGCCACCTTTGCTATCCCCAAGCCTCACCGACCCTCAAGGTATCCTCTTGACCCCCGCCTAGATGCTCCCTTACCGCCCAATCGAGCTTTGGTGTCGTGAGTCGCTGTAATCACTTCTTCCCTATTTTGCCGCCGCCTAGGGTCGCCGTCGGCCATCGCTCTGGCCAAATTGGCCGACGACACCCTGCCTGTGTTGGGACGAAACCTCCCTAGTCATAGAATATGACCACGTGAGGTTTCGACTAGGTTCGTAGGATCTCTGACCGCTTCTCTCGAGTCTTCGACTTCTTCAATGCTTCGGCCTTCTCGAACGCCGTTGGATGGTTCTTGGACTACTTGTTGGCCGTTATATGTTCTTAACTCTTCGGGTTCGCTCGAACACCGTGAAGTCTTCGCTGCCTACTTGAACACCTTAGATTTGTAATCACTCGATCCTTGTGATCTTAGCGATTACTCGGACGCTGTCTGATCTTCATTTCAGTAGCTTCTCGGACACCATCCAATCTCCATTCGACTTCGCACTCGAAGTCGATCTATCGACCTCCTCAGATAGTCGTAGCTCTCCACGATCTTCCGAGTTCAGGTAGTCGTAGCTCTCCACGATAACGAGTTCGTATGTTTCCTCTCGACTAGATTAATTCCAATAGCATGGAGGTGGGCGCGGGCGTAGGCAATCCATTTTGCCAATACCCACGTCTGGCCGCTACCCTACCATCGGTGGCGAGCTCCTCTCTCGCCGGCAGGAAGAAGATGACACTGTTCATAAATGGTTAAGATTAATCCTGAGATTAATTAGCACTAATGATAGTCGTTAGCCCTAAATAGTCACTGACACATAGGCCCCACCTGTCAGCCATACATACACACACTCTCTCCTTGGATTTATTTATTTATTTTTAATTTTTATTATTTTGAATTAAATTAGGCATAAAACTTTAAATAATCATAACTAATTCAACCTAACTCCAAATAAAGTGAAACAAATTTCTAAATTCATCCTCTATCCAATGGAACCAAAATCTTGAGTTTTTGAGCTTGTTTAAATTTTTGTGAGAATTTATTTGGTTACACTGATTTTTAATCCAAAATTTCGCTCAACGTAAAATAGCGTGCGAAGTACAAGAAGAAGAGGCTGAGGTGGAAGCCAGCCAAGACCAACAGGATCAGGGCAACTGTGACCCATGCGAGTCAATACTTTGATCATGTTGAACCCACATTTTAGCAAATTATTTACATTTAAATAACTAAATTGCATGCTATTATTTTATGTGCAACTCTATGTTTGTTTTGACACTCTAGTTATATGCCATTAATTAGTGCTAATATTATATATTTCTGTAGCACATTGAGCAGTGAGCCTTATTTTTCCCCCTAGGAAAATTTATAATGGTAACCTTTTGAAAATAAGCTACAATTATACACTTGGCTTAGCATTGCTTAGATATCTGGGGGTGCTAAAATACTCCAAGCATCACATTCAACCACAAAGAGCTGATTTGGGAATTGGTGGTTGGAAATGGCTGTGTATTTTCATAAAAATTATTAGTTTATACTTCCAAACACCTCAACTTGCTTAAATGTCTGGGCAGATCGTTCGGGGGTATGGTGCGATAAATGCACGAGAGTGTGGAATGTGGTAGAATCGCCCAGATAACCCTTAGTACCGAATCTGGCCAGGACATCCCATTGTAAAATAGTGTAACTACAAGTCTGCAAAGTACAACTTGGCTAAGTAAATCTATCGAACCTCGAACTCATCTCACAGGTAGGGGAAAGGAAGTGAAGTAGTGCAAGAGCCTGGTGTGGCTAAGGGATACCGAGTGGAGTGTGAAGTTTTCCTGTCGTACTAGCGTTGTGGGGAGTGGAGCCCGAATACGCTAGTACTAGTGGTTAACATCCCGCACCACGTATGGGACTCAACGCAAGTGGGAGCAACCGATAGGGTGAGATGAGAATAAGAGGCCAGATAGCTTGAAAGGTTACTGTGATGATCTACTCAACCATATGACTAAGAAATCATGTGGAGCAGCAAGCGAATTGTCTCTTGTGGTGAAAGTGTACACACTATGTAGAGTCGAAACTATTCGAATAGCCGTGTCCACGATTAGGGGTGGACATGGGAACCTAACTCGGATATAATTCTATTTCCAAATATTTTGTGGGAGGGATTGGAAAGAAGAATGGAGGGCGATGGATAGCCCTGGTTTTGTGTTGCCCTAGGTATCGTCCCAGCGTTAATGTAAGCGGCTATAACGCTAAAGGACTAGCATATGGTGCAGAAGACATGTAAATGTGGATGAAATCTATGCCACTATTATTATCTCATTCTTCTTTTACAAACTATACGATTTAGTCTAAATTGCTAGATCTTAGGGAGTTTTTTATGTTGTATATTTCTTTTAAAAGAGTAGATTTCTTGCAAATAAAACAACCCGAGCCCTTCCTTGGCAAGCCATGCATGTTAAATTAGTTGCATACTATGTATTGGTTCACGAAGCACGGTGAATTTGTGCTCACCCTCGCATCTTCATCTCCATAAGCAAGATGCCACGACCACTACGCCTACGATGACGCACTAGTCTCGAGCAATGGAGCAGACGACGGAAATTAGGGCGAGTTTAAAAATTTCTAGTCCTAGGCAAGTAGACTTGATGGAAAGGTGTGCTCCTATATTACCTAGGATTAGGCAATATATGGTGCACACATTTACCTCTCAGTCGATTGCTTGTGGCTAATGGTCCTACTTTTGTTTGCATTATTCGCTGCTATCATTTGAATTGTAAGTATTTGGCCATGGTGGCCCTTATATAAAACTGTCACCCGATGTGGTGTATTTCAATTCTGATGTATATTATTATGGTTTGATGAATGTCTTGCGATGTATGAATTGATACGGTAGTATACATTGAGCACTATCTATTGATCCAGGGAATAGTGTGGTGGAATCACAGAGGATTCTAGATTTTAGATTCGGGTCTGACAGTAGTAGAGATGCATTATTGCAAACAATTGTTGTAATGGACTATGTGTAGGCCAACAAAACACTTCGTAATGATGGTGCAAATTACATGGCGCGTAGGGTTTTGTTAGGAGCATATGTTTACTTCACTACTCATACGATACAAATGGCAAACTCAATCCCAACTACTGCTAAGATATATGTGCGTTTTTTAGAAGTCAAAGTTGCAGTCATTCGTCATACATATTTTGGTTCATTAGTGCCTTTCCCTTCTCTTCTTTGCAGGCTTTAGCCCTAGTGACCCACCCCTAGTACTCAGTTTCCACAACTTGTGTAGGTTTGTCTCAGTCAGAAAAAAGCTAGCGCCTTACTCTTGTCCTCTGCCATCATGTTCTTTTCATTGTCATCGAGACCAGCAGTACCTTACCCTTGTCCTCTGCCATCCTGTTCTTTTCGCTGTCATCCGGGGTGTAAAGTTTCCCGTGTGTGAATCTCTCCGATGCCACTAGGTATTTGAGTATGTATTTTTACTCGATGAATACCCTATCGTACATCTTCGGGCTGTCTATCCATTGTAAGAAGTAGCAATGCTATATGGTCTGCCAGCATGAACAAAGTGGGTTAGAGATGTGTAAAATAAAACATGCTATGTGAAAATGTCAACATGTGCTTACAAGAAATTCACCACACGTGTCGTGCGCCTGGGTGCCGGTTGTGGGGTGTGTGCAATGAATGATATGTGTTGGATTGCCATAGTCATACTAAGGCCATGGAAACTCCAACAACATGGGTGCATCCTTGCAAGAATTATTAGGTATGATCGCTTCATCTTGGCCACCCACTTCCGCTTGCGAAGCATCTCTCCGTAGTCCGACATCCCTATTAGCGGCGCAGGGATGTCATGTTCTTGTGCTCTCTTCTCCCTCTCCTCTTCCCCTATTTTTGAAATCAGCTCAAGTGAATTCTTGGATCTGATCATGGGGGCTAGCCGAATTTTAGAGGCTGTCAGTGTGCACTATTCGGGACTAAAGCTTGTACGTATTATCATTTCACTGCGAAAAGCTGGTTCTTGATGTATGATAAAGGAGAAAAGTTATTGTGTGCTATCTATTCAATCAGAAAAGTTGATACGTGTTGTCAACTCGCTGCGAAAAGTTGGTATGTGTTGTCAAATCACTAAGGAAAGCTAGTGTGTGCTATGAACTCACTAAGAAATGCTGGTACATGGGCATGCTATGAACTCGTTGACAAAAGCCGGTACATGTTATCAAATCAAAGGGAAAGCTGGTACATGATGTGAACTCACTTAGAAAAGTTGGTACGTATTATCAAATCAAAAGGAAATGCTGATGCGTGTTGTAAAATCATTGAGAGAACCTAAGCATTTCAGAATTCTATTTAAGTCAAATCAACAAATTCTATTTCAGACTGCTACAATATGGATAAAGCATTAATGAGTACAATTTAAGTTCAACACTTAGGGCGCAAATGTAGGGTGAGTGGAGCAGATTTTTAATTGCTTGGACTGAATAGTTGGCACCAAATGTATTATTGAGTCAAAGGTTGCTTCTTACCCACTTTCTCTGGTGGCAAAGCTGGTCCTAAGGGAAGATTGACTTGTTTGGGAAGTGTCGTACGTTACATAAGTCGTATTACGGTGGTGGCTAAGTGGGAACTGGTTCACTAAATAATTGATTGGGCCTAATCTCTTGAGCACTGAACATCTGCCACACCCAATCCTCCTTATAATTGCTACCGTCCTGTGGAGGAAAAACGTTTTGTTAGGCCAACGAAAGGTAGAATTGCAATGAAATTCATATTGTAAGCACCTGTGTCACATGTTACGTGGACGATGAACTTCCCAGGTACTCCGGTCCACTGTAGGCCACATCAGTGAATCCCGATGCTACATAGTCTGCACTATATTGGTGGATCATGCAGCTATTGTATGTCCAATCATACCACTTGTCATGCTGCTAAAGATGTGGGTGGTCCGCGGGTGCACATGTGTCGTATTGCACCTCACAGTCTCAGACAAGGGAGTCGATGTCGCTACCTAGCATGTCATGTGTGTCGAGCTGTATCCATAACGAGGACGGAAGTAGAGTGGTCCCTCATCCCCCTTCCCTAGTCTGGGGTCGGGCTACCTCTGTGACAAAGATGGAAATAGAGCAGTGTCAATGTGAACGTTCTACATGATGATGACATGTATGAAGAACAATCAAAAAGATATCATCTGGATTGCAGCAAAATATAAAACTCTCAAACTTGAGCAGTGAGTTGTGCGGATTGGGAACGACCGAGGTTAGGGTGGTACACTAACAGGCTAGGATGTGCGGAAGCTACTGATATATGATGTTGCAGCTCATCGCCCCTTGGGATAAGCACATCGCCGCATACCACTTCAAGTACATGGGGTATGTGTTTGGGTCATACGGCCGTCGCTCCTGCTCGTCCTCTGACCTCGTCGATTTCTCTCAGGACTGGGTCCATGGTGCCTATGTCGCCCTCCAGCCATCACTCTTCTGTCTCTTGTTCATTTGCCAATGGAAAAAAGTAGGGGTACGCAACTGTTACTTCAGTGGAAAAATAAAGAAGACATGAATGGCTCACAAATGGACTATATAAAATGAGGTAACAAATAAATTTACTTACAGATGAATATGGCTAGATAGTCATTGACACAGTGCTGGTGGCACCTGCTGGTGAAGCCCGAACTATCTCATGACTTGTTAGGGAGCGTAGAGCTCCACCATATGGGAGAAAACGAGGTGGCAGGTCATGAGCTAGTCATCCGAAAGGCGTTGTCTTGGAGATGAATTTTGTAGTCCACACTATCCACACGATGCTACCCTCATGCAAGGTCTCAAACACATTGTGAAAATCCAGGTACACTCACCGTGGCCTCTCTTTGGACCATCCTAGCTCGTTGGCAGTCCAACAATTACTTATAGTGGGTCTGTTCTTTGGGTCGTTGCCATCGACATCACCGTAGAACCACAGTTCCAACTGATATGGGTGCAGTTGCACCCGAAAGTACGACTGCCCAACAGGAAAGTGTTCCCATAACCACAACTACAACAAGATGTAGCACACAACAAGATTTGGCTTGTCAGTGGCATGCTGTGAGCCATCACATAAATCCTTGTAGGTCGCACACAGAATAGCCACGCCCCAACTGTAGAAGGGGACCCCATCAGGCTTGGCGTCGACCAGGGATTTAGTGATATGGATGTAGCTAGGGTACACCCTGTCTCCCTGAGTCATAGGAAACAGGACCTACCTGAACATGACGGGTAAATAAGCAACTAGGTGTGACCTTATAACCTGTATAGGCATGTCTGCTAGGCATTGCCTGTACCACTGCAGCCACGAATGCGGCACTCCACGAATCTTGTTCGAAATGGAATGATCAAACCGGTTCCACAAACATGCCTTCAAGTTGGTTGATCTAGGGTTGGAACCATGGGAAAATCCCGTGGTGGCAAACCGGTGAGGTATGCAACATCCTATAGGGTGATAGTATTCTCCCCCCACCGAAAGTAAAACGTATGGGTCTCTGGCCTCCACCGGTAAATGGGTGCCGATTGAAGTGACAAGTCCTCGCTATGGGCAGCAACCCAGCCCTCTGTACAACTGGAACATAGCAATCATTGGGAGACTAGTCCTCCTGATCTCCCTAGAGAACAAAGGGGGGCAGTCTGTCATCGCTTGACCATGCCCAACAATGATGCTGCCAATTCCAAAATGGGTCCAATAATGTACCACCAGCAACCATTTTCTGCAATGTGAAAAATAATGTGTCGGTGTACAACAATGCTAAATACATCCAACCATAACTGAGAATAATCACGGTGCTGACTTATGTACATATTCCTAAATTTTGCATGCACTGGGAACACTACAAATAACGACACATTTTTTTCAGCTATTTACAAAAAAAAGGCTCAATATGCCTAAATGCATATATACAGGTACACATGTATATGCATACATATGTATAAATAGACACTACAACTAACAGTGCACACCAAACTATTATTTTCTATAACTTTCGGAATAGGACGAGTGCAATAAAATATATACATGCCAACTTATATAAAAATATTTTAGCTATTTTTTTGGTCCGTATTTTTACAACTATTTATGATAAATAATCATTCTCGCCACTGATACATCCTAAACATGGTTACCTACCATATTCTACATTACAAAACTACCATTACACTAATTAAACTCTAAAAATATATTAAGCTTGTCGCTTGCATGTGAATAAAGCATACCTTTTTTTGGAGGTCTTCACTTGCTCCACAAAGCTTGCAACTGTGAAAGATCGTAAATCATAGCTAAACCACCTTAGAAATATATTACAAACTCACCTTTCAATCTCTCTTTCCTTCCCCTCCCAAATTGCTTTCTTGCTTGGTAGGAAAGAAATTGAGCGAGGTTCGGATGAGAGGGCAGACCGAGACTTCCCATTTTATGCACGTGGGAAGGCATTCGCGCTGACATTCACATGCGAGCACACGTGGGCATGAACAACATTAGAGGCGAATGAAACGGGAATCAAACACCGCGTTGCCATGTTGTTGCCAATGGTCACGCGAGATAGAATCCTCTCTGTGCCAGCAGCCAAGACAACCAGTGCGCATGCCTGCCTGCCCACTTTCCCTGCTCCCCTGCATGCCTAGCTCTAGTCCCCTGTGCACTTGCCTGTGCCCACCTGCCAAGCACGGGTTGCTCGGTAGCGCCTTACCGAGCAAGGGTGGCTTAGCAGATAGCTGGAGCTCGGCAGTGCCCCCGAGCTCACCGTGCTAGCCAGCCTACGTGCGCCTATCCCTACTAAGTTCGCAGACGTGGCAGTCACGTCTTCAGAGTTCAAAGACGAGGTTATTTTTATAAAAACAGATATCTGTGGATAAGTTTAAAACAAAAAATAGCTACGGTATCAAATACTTCAACAGTTCGATATATTGAACGCACTAGTTGGTCGGGAGTCGGGACGAAGCAGCTGGATAGGCAATCATTTCAACGTGGAGAATTATTAACTCTATATTCCTTCCGTTAGTGAGCATTACCGCAAAAAAAATTTTGGTACACTAAACTCCAATTGTGTACTACACTAAACTCGATGCATCATGTTTTTCCACGTAGGAAAATCTGATGCAGTTTTGTAAGGCCTTCTTGGCTTGCAATGACCACTCCTAGCGTAGATATGTGACCAATAATAAATCCATCCAGACCTTATAACTTTTCCTTGTAATATACCATATAACTTTGATGAAAGGCATTTAGGAATATGGAAAAGGCAAAAGTTTGAAAGCGACTTCAATTCAGGACCTCCCACAAGGTGCATATATAAGATTGGAAGCTGGCCCAACATGGCCGGCATGATGCTGCTGTTCACTCCCTGAGGATTCCAATAGCAGCTCTGTAAGTCTAGGGGTGACTTCGATAATAAGTTAATTCAATTCAGGCATGATGCTGTTGTCCACTCCCTGAGTGCCCCGTAATAGGTTAGTTCAACCAAAGATCACTTCGATATCTCAAAGGAACATATGACTTTTTTTTAATACGCAACGGTGAGCAAAGCCCGCCTGAACTCAATATATTGCTTCAAAATTGTACTTTACAAAGGTGGGCAAACCCGCACACAGATAGGGATGGAAATAGATCAGATACGATCGAATAGTCTTAAATACGAATACAAATCTATATTTTTGAAATAAATATGAATTTGAATATTCTTGAATACAAATATGAATCAAATGTCGTAATGAATATGAATTCGAATCGAATATATAGTTAATTCGGTCGAATACGAATATCCTCATATAATTTCTGTAACAAATCTCGGTAGAATAAATTTATGTAACATGATTGCATGATTGGCCGTGAGCCCGTAACTTACTGCCTTACTAGTTTGTAGTTAGGAATATATGATTTTATAGACATGAGCTCGTGAACATTCTTAAATACGGATACGAATATTGTCGAATACAAATATGAATATTTTTAATACGGATTTTATTTACCATATTTGTATTTTTTCGAATACGAATATAAGATAAAATGGATTATCCACTAGCATTTGCCACCCCTACACACGGGTGCCTTTGGGGCGTTTCAGCAAGGGAACGAGAGCAGGTGTACGTCAAGCAGGAATATATGACTTTATAGACCAGATTTTTTAGATGGAACCACTGTAATGTATCAGTAGTTCTTGTCGATATTGCTCCTTGCACATCAGAGCACTGATGTATCGATTAATCATCATCCAATGATAAAGCCATATTGTCCTCTCTTTTTTCACAAACAATGTTTTAAAGTTGTTGCACTGAATTGAAAATTTCTTCATGTAAGCATTCATCCATTCAGGACCACCCAATTGTTTTAAAGTTGAAGGTAACTTCAATTCAGGACCACCCACAAGGTGAGCTACCGATTGGAAACTAGCCCAGCTTGGCCCGCCTTCAACATCTCTTGCCTTCCATCTAACTTTTTTTTTCCATATCTTATCTTATCCATAAGCCTAGTTTTAATCCATACCGTCGACCATGATTGTCTCTAAACACCCTATACATCAAAGACCAACAAATTGTTTCTGAGTATAAGTTCTTCACAACTTGACCTATGTTAGTTCAAACATGCTTTATACTCTATGAATGCAATGACTTAGGATTCTAAAACTCAACCCATAACCATTTCCTACAAACTCCCAAAACCTCTCGGCCCTGGTTAGAGCGCTGGCCCCATTCTAACCGCCCAATGGCTGTCCTGACATCTAGGGTTGAGCACCATAAAATACCATCTCTGCAATTTCAGTTAAACTCTAGCTTGTTTTAGTCAAGAACTCCAAATTTAGTGACACCTAGTGCAAAGACATCCTTAAACACATCTAAATTAGTGTTTGGTATCTAATTTCCAAAAAGGCATATAGCTGATTTGACCACTCCATAGCCGCCAGTCTGACTGTTGTTGCCAAGCCGGTCAGACTGGTTGATGCTTGATAGCAACTATGAAAAATTGTAAACTTTAGCAAATTCAAGTTTCAACTCAAGACGATTGTTAGTTATTCAGCACACATAAACGACGGGTATTCTCAATATGGTTCTACATATGCCCTATAATAAGTTAGTACAATCATCGATCACTTTGATATCTCAAAAGGAATATAAGACTAACATGCGTGAACTCAATATATTGCTTCAAACTTGCATTTTACAAAGGCTGGCAAACCGGCACACGGGTGCCTTCGGGGAGTTTCAGAAAGAGGACTAGAGCAGGTATACGTCAAGCAGGAATATATTGACTTTATAGACCAGATTGTTGAGATGGAGCCACTGTATTGTATGAGTAGTTCTTGTCGATAATGCTCCTTGCACATCAGAGCAATGATGTATCGATCAATCATCATCGAATGATAAAGCCATACTGTCCTCTCTCTCTTTTCACAAACAATGTTTTAAAGTTGTTGCACTGAATTGAAAATTTCTTCATGTAAGCATTCATGCATTCAGGACCACCCAATTGTTTTAAAGTTGAAGGTAACTTGAATTCAGGACCACCCACAAGGTGCATAAGAGCTACCGATTGGAAGCTAGCAAAACATGGCCGGCATGATGCTGCTCTTCACTCGGATTCCAATAGCAGCTCAGTGGGAGTCAAGGGATGCTTGCCCAATGAAATGGACAGAGCTGCTCCGACCAATTCAATCAGCAAGGTGATTTTTGGCCCCGCTAAGCGTCGCCAGAAGGCAGTGGTGGCGTTTTTTTACTGTTGAACTTTTTCTGTTTTATTTTTTTTGATTTTTTTTGTGTGTTCTTTTTTTCCGTATTCTTTTGTATTATCCGCGATGGGCTAACATGTTTTTTCTATTTTAAATTTTTTTAAATTTAATTATGTCAAATAAGCCAACTCAACTACAGTAAAAAATAAGTCAGCTACAGTAAAAAATTATAAACTACCACCATTCTGAACACCACCTTTATCTACAAATACTCGCTGTTTTTGTTTTTTATTCAACTTTACCAAATAGTGCCCCCATCAATTGCAAGAATTTTAGGGCTTTGCTCTGACCACGCGTACCATTCATGCAGCCGCCAAGTCAAGAGAGAATAACGTGATAAAATTATATATTGAACTACCCAGTCCTTAATGCCTTGAAAATTTCATGAGAATGCTAACTAATATATGTTCTTACACAGGTGATGAAAAGAGAGGCGAAAATAAATGATGGCAGGAATAACATTGATTTTTGCACGTATACCCCTGCAATAAGACTACTGCTCCCTCCGTTGCTAAATATAAATAGGTCGTTTCGGACCTTGACATGTCCCAAAGTAGTCTCCTTCCTCGTTCTACGCAGGTAGAGCTAAAGCAACATTTGTTTTGGACAAGATGGCGTAGCTTTCTACATATTAGGAGTACTGTATACTTTTTATTCTCTTCTTAAAATTTTTTGTGTTTATTAGTGTCCAAACTTTAAAGCATTTGACTTTACATATTCTAAAGCATCACCTATTTGGAAATACTACGCAATTTTTCTTGCTAACGACCTAGTATCTACCAACTTCCCGAAATTAAATTTAGTTGATCTTCCAAAACATCAATATCAATTTTAGGTAATGTTGAACACTTTATATGTTTTGTTTGGCAACTCGTGCAAAGACAAGGGAATTAGTGGTCATTGCAATCAACACTATCCTCTCTTTTTCGTGAGATAGTGGTCTTTCTATGTTTTGTTGTAAGAGACCGTAACTTTTGTTCCCACTATTCAAGAGTGCTAGGTTTTGTTGGCCATAGCTTTTGTTCCCACTTATTAAAGGCATCTAGGTCAACAACGAGGGCAAGTGTTTTTTTTTCTTTCTAGAAGAATGAGTTGAGCTCAGAAATCTTTAGGAATGCTCTGATAAGAGCTTTTCTAACACGAAAAGCACGTGTATGCCTCATTTTAGGAATGCTCTGATAAGAGTTTTTCGTTGATTTATATATGAGCTGACATGGGTTAACAAAGATATTAGTGTAAGAAGCTCACATAACACAAAGAACTACATAAAGCTAGCACACATAGCAAGGATTACACAGTAACACTACTGCAAAGATACTTCCAGAGCAGTCCGTGGGCTCATATATATAGATGGCCGACATTGAGAAGATCTGACTAAATTGTAAGAGAATGTTACCAAACAAGCATTTTGAAACATTTGTTATAGAATGCACAATGAGATATGAAAAACCCAATGAATAATAATCAGGAGCATAAGATAAAGATTTAACATGGAAAACCCTTGCAAAAAGAACCACAGAAGCACAGTCAACGAAATCACAATATAAGGAGAAGTTATAGAATACTCTTGGCGTACAACATGTGTAGATAACTTGTGCTATGCACGCCTCACTATCATTGGGCTTATAGGGAGAATAAATAACCATAGGAATAGGAGTCCCAAACGAGAAAGGAACAGAGTCCTAATCGGCAATAGAAACAGAGTCCTACTCGAAAACTGGAATAGTAACCTACTCGGAGATGGAAACAACACTCTGTTTGAAGACGAAACAGAGTCTCAGAAGATAATGACGAAGAGTTGTGGTCGGAAGTACCTCGAGTAGCCACATCCACATCTGACTTTAGTCGGTGCAAACATATTTAGACACTATATAGAGTCCATCATGAACATAAAGATGATCCGAATCATAATTTTTGACCAGTTCGCATTATCGATCAACCATACTAGTCAGAATATACCTTTGAGCGAAACCTAATTGAACTCTTCAAGTGGCTGAACCAGACCAAATTTAGATCAAAAAATACAACAATTTTCACCTTGAGCCTAATTCCTTCGAAAGGACTAATTAGTAGTTCCTAATCTTGCAAACTTTAACATCACCTTGAGAAATAACTCCTCAAATAAAGTGATATCTGATATCAATGTACTTTGTTCTCTCATAGAACATTTGATCTTTTATATGACAAATAGCATTTTGACTATCACAGTGGATATTGTGCAAGATGTTCTTTCACGAAACTCAGTGTACAAACCTTTTAACAAAGCAACTTCTTTACAGATTTCTGAAATAGCTATGTACTCGGCTTCAGTGGTCGAAAGAGTAATAGTAGTTTGTAGACAAGCTTTTCAGCTTACGACACAGTCTCCAATAGTTATATATAACCAGTAAAATATTTTCTCTTATCTAAATCTCTAGCAAAATCACTCTTATCTAAATCTCTAATACAATCAGAATCCACATATCCAACCAGTCCGGCACTGGTATTTTTAAATTGCAAACAAGTATTAGAAGTGCCCCTCAAATATCTGAAGATCCACTAAACTGCTCTCAAGTGGCCATTCCCTAGGTTTGCCATATATCTGCTAACAGTGCCCAAAGCATGAGATAAGTCAGGACGAGAGCAGACAATGGCGTACATAAGTGATCCGACTACACTTGCATATGGAACACTTGACATGTATTCAACTTCTTCAACTATTTGCGGACTTGGTACAGGAGAGAGTTTGTAGTATGCAGCTAATGTGTGCTAGTCAATTTGGTCTTGTGCATGTTGAATCGTCGAAACACTTTTTTAATATACCATCTCTTACTCAGGTATAACTTTCCAAATCGATGATCTTTGAAGATTTCTATACAAAGAATCTTTTTTGTTACACCGAGATCCTTCATCTCAACTTCACTACTTAATTGTGCCTTTAATTTTGATATTTTAGTCTTGTCTTTTGTAGCCATCAGCATATCATCAACATATAGAAGTAAAAGATTGTTGAATCATTAACGGTTTTCAAATAAACACAACTATCATAGTCAGATCTCTTGAAGTCTTAAGAAATCAAAAAGGAGTCAAATCTCTTGTACTATTGTCGGGATGATTGCTTTAACCTATAAAGAGGCTTTTTCAATTTGCATGCAAAATTCTTCATTGCTGGAACAACAAAACCTTTCGGTGGCTCCATATCAATGTCTTCTTTCAACTCCCCATATAAAAACGGGGTCTTAAAATCTAGTTGCTCAAGCTCATAATTATACATAGCTATAATACTAAGCATTGTTGTTCTCTCCCAAGGATTTTAATTGTTTTTCTCATATTATTTCATATGATCGATGACTTGGATAGCTGGTGATGTCCGTGGAAAAGAAGGCATTGAATCCTTAAAGTTCATCTTCATTCCACAATCCTCATCCTTCTCTATTCCTGTTATCACCGCTCATGCGACCATAGCAGGCACATCGGACAAGGAGAACTATGTCGAGACCCGAATATGTAAATCTAGACTTTCTATATATACCGCACTAGTCTAGGATCACGCTAGTGCACACAGTATAAATATAAATGAAATATCAACCATATGCACGATTAACAAAGAAAACAAACTCAAATATTAATAATTATCAGAATACAACCTTATGCCCAAGCTTACAACTTAATAGCCTGAAATATTTAAGAAACTAGCAGCGAAAAACAAAAAATAAGTATAGTAGCCACTCGATATGCCCATAAGTAATTGACTGGAGAGCGAAGTCGTAATCAGTGAAGTCGTCGATGTATCCTCCTTCTGGTACCTCTTGCTGATATAGTTTCTCCTCTTCAACTGATTAACAGTAGGCATAAAGTCGTAAGTACATTGGTACTCAACAAGTTATTTGTAACAAAGATGCAATATAATATACAAGTCTTACCAATGAATGACTGAAAGATTATTTTATAGAAAGTAATAATTTAAAGTAAATACAATAAATAGATTGAAAGCAAACTTTAAGGAAAACTATAACGAATAAATAATCAAAGGAATTATATAAACTATAAGTAAACTGACCATTCACTTCAATAAACCACACGTGAACCATCCATTCACGTAATGAACCACCAGTGAAGTAACCATTCACTTTCCACAGCTCTCCTAGCCAAATTTTTAAGAAATATCTAACCCGTGTGTGAAATCATCGAGCTATTTGAATAATTTACACTTTGCAGAGATTGCACAACTTTACCCACTTGGCATAATCATCTCATATTGCCACGTGATTAATACACTTCCTTTGGTGTGCGACGGAGAGTTCATGAAAAGACTTTTACAATGTTCAACCTCAACCCAGTTCCACCAGGTAAGGTTTCACCATTGAGTAGGTTAACCACTTAGTCGATAATTACCCCCCAGCGCCTTGTGAAAATGTCGAACCGACACCCACTGACATCTCAATAACGGAACCAAAGTTGAAATATCACTGTTGTGGCTACAGGCCAAACAGAGAGAGAGAGGTATGGTAGTGGAGAGTTAGGTGAGCAAATGACCTCTTGGGTCTTTCCCAAGGGCTGGTCACGATATATATGCGTTTCCTCGTAAGGAGCGTCTTTACTATCGTAACCTTACACCGAGCCTCCCTCCGAGGACAAGCTACGTCATTTACATGGTTTATAACTTCTCAACAGGCTAGCTGAGTTTAGGTGGGGGCCACCCCTACAACAATCACAAATTAATCAGCTAGATCCATCCCATACTAGACATGTAGTTGCACGGTAAGACTCAGATCAATGGCACACAAAGTTAAATCCTTAGACATTACCCAGGCGAGACTTTCATATCTCTCGAAGTGAATCCACACTTTCCCTTTACTGTACGATCACTCGCCCAAGTAAAAAATCAATTTTGTATAACCATTGACAGTGATACACCAATGTTGTGGCACACAAGTTTTATTACTGTAGCACCAACTATGATTCAATATCTTATTAAGTCAAAATTAATTACTTGATCACATATGATGATGAACCCAATGTAACTATAAGTATGGCTAAGCATATAAATCGTACAACTCATGTGACAACTAGTGTTGTATCACTAAATAATTTTCTATCCTATGATGACAATGATATCATGACATTTCAATTATCAAGGGAGAGATTAATCAATTGCGATAGTAACTACTAAATTCAAGGGTTTGTAATAAATTAGCAATGCATGATAATTTAAAACAAAATAGATAAATAATAGATTAAAAACTAGGTTCAATATGATCAAAGGACACGACTTGGCTTGGCCTTGCTCAGTTATGAATTCCTGATCTTCTGGTTGCGCTTTCGGTCCTTCGAAGACACGATCTAACGAGAGAAAACAAAAAAATCAAATCAAATAAAATAAAATTCAAATGAACTCTAAAAACTTCAAAACTAGAATCAAAATATAGAGCTCAATTTTAGATGAATTTAGAAAAAAAAGAATGGGGTCAATTGAAGTTGGGGCAGAGAAGAATGAGCTCTTAAAAATTTTAATCTAAAGAAAATGCTAAAAATTGAAAAACTTTAATGTGTTGTGGACTCGGCTTATGGGAAGACTGGTCTATAGTGGACTCAGCTTATAGAACATTGTGCATGCGGCTAGGTTGGCTGATGTGGCGGCTTGGGCTAACGTGGCTGATGATGTGGCATGGCACGTGGCATGCTGACGTGGCATCGGGATGGCTCGAAAGCTGACATGGTGAGACACATGGTGACACAAGGACTCTAGCGCTAGCATGGCTATTGACTAGGCTTGGATGACTAGATCGAGTAAACTACAGTGAATTCTGGCCATAGGGGACGATCGAACAGTCCGAAGGGGTGGCAATGTTCGGACTAGATCGAAGATGATAACGCTCTGACGGTCCGAGGACAATCAGATGGTCCAAAAGTGGTGAAGTAGTTCAGACGGTCCGAACGGTGCGATGAATCCTGGCCGTAGGGAACGATCGAACAGCCCAAAGAGGTGGCAACATTTGGACTATCCAAACGATGACGATAATCGGATGGTCCAACTATGATCGGACAGTCCAGAGAGCTGGGAACATTCGGACTATCCGAACTATGATGACATATGGCGCTCGGGGATTGGCTGTTGAAGGCGAAGTGACGTGGGGTTCTTCGTCCTGGCAAATGGCGTGATGTGGAACAAGGCAGTGGTGGCTGGGGCTCGAGGGGTAGTGGCGGACCGGCGAGCTAAGCGGTGGGGACGATGGGCACAGTGGAGACGAGGAACTCACCAGCGAGGGCTAACAGCGATGATCGGACTTAGCGAACGGCGGCAACAGCGAACTCCGATGAGGATGGTGGTGCACAAGCGAAGCGGCGTAGACGTCGAAGAAGTGTGGGCGAGTTCAGCAGTAGGGTACAAACAGCGAGGGCGCGTCTGCTTTTTATAGCACAAACGTTGAGGAGTCTATGGGCAAGACGGGACAACGGCAGCTCATACACGAAAGCTGAGACTGAGGCAAAGACGGCGAAGAGTTCACGAAGGAAACAATGAACAGTGTCTTCATGTGCCGATGATCGACACATGGGGGGACGATGAGTTCAAACAGTGACGACAGAAAACAACGATGAACAATGCTTGGGCAGGCTTGGGCAGGTCGAACGAGGTGGCCGATCGGACGGCTCAGGGTGTGCGGGTGCGATGTATGTCTGAAAAGTAGCAGTGGCTGATTGGAGTGGTCCGAACGGTGCAGGAGCTATTTAAGGATTTCTAATTTCAGAAATTGGAAGAAAACAACTTGTGCTCTAGAAAATAGCAAATAAATCCAAAAAACTTTGAGAAAATTTCAAAATATTCCTTGTGACACATGTAACCTAAATAAAATATTTTCAGCAAATGTTAATATTTATTTTATTTATATTAAATTCTTTTAATTAATAAAAATTCGCTTTAGGCTTTTATTAAATCTAGAAAAATCCAAATGGTGAATTTTATATTAAAAGCTTCAAAAAGGCTCTAAAAATTAGGATGTTACAAACTATGCCAACCTTGATATGGACACATGCATCCGTGCCATGGAACATGATACCTCGTCATCATCCTCTTTTATTTCAGGTTCACTGCTCGCTAATACCGGTGAGATCGACCAAATAGAAAAAGATTTAGCACCCCCATCAGTGACACTCCCAAAGGAATCGGTTGTTTCGAATAGATCAGAATACCCAAGTGCCTTTGTAAGCCCGATGCTTCCAACTGGCAAACCTAGTGACAAAAGTACAATGCCACAATCGGAGGGTTAAGGCACTCTCGATTCAATCATGGGTGACCACTATTCACCAACAATTCCTATGTATTCTGGGAGCTGACTGACACCTAGTCGTGGTGTTATTAAATTACTACCAATAGAAACCCAGGTCAAGATGATAACGCTCAGCATTCAATCGGTAATTTGCTGGATCAAATAGAGTCCACCACAAAGCCCGCTAGATGTGGTAATTTTCAAATGCCATTTACGATTCATGCTCAACAGGAGCTCATCAGGAGATTCAACAGGAGCTCATCAGGAGATTCTTTCTTAGTTTCAACAGGAGCTCATCAGGAGATTCATGCTAGAGTCATGAAGTTAACATAATCGGTGATACCAATCAAAATGCCATTTACGATTCTTCATGACAGGACCAGCCAAGACCCACTAGTCAAAATGGTGCAAACGCTCTTGTATCACCCTGAGACGGTGGAGGCACAAAACTAGTGGACATCGATCAGCTAATCCACGTTTCTACCCCACCATGCCTGACGGGTCAAACATGACATGCTGGGGGCTCAGAGAGGCACTCAAGTCATCGTACCCCATCTGTCAACAGGAATCCTTTAAGGCCCTTGGTAACCATTCAGAACATGCAATGGATCCATCATATTTTAAACAATCAAGATCTTGCTCTGGCAAAAACTCTAGGATATGCTCAGGTTGCAGGTTTAGTGCCAAAAATCCTCCAACAGACCATGCAGCATACAAAAATGTATAGGGATCAGAGGAACTCGCAAAGTCATACTCTGACTTCATTCGAGCATTCGTCCCTTAGGAAAAGTCGGCATGGATGGACTAGAAATAATCTGACGTCTGGTGCAAGACCCCCTCAAAGTTTCCGACAACAGTCATCAGGGAAGACAACTCTTATATGAAACCGCTCCTCCCCCTCAGTACAAGAGATGAATGCTTGGATCATGTGATCTGTGACATAACCTAAACCAAATAGCTGGTCAGTGACACCATGTAAGTGTCCATGACTAGGTCAGAGCATCATTATCGGACTCGAATTTTGCAATCCAAAATCCTCTGTGATTCTACTGTACTATTCCTTGAATCAGTAGATAGTGCTCACAGATACATTGTTATCTCAAGCCATACATCGCAGAAAATAGATCGAACTAAAATATTACATATCAGAGTTAAAAAACATCACAATGGGCGACAATATTACATAAGGGCCAGTCAGGCCAAATGGTCGCAATACAAAGATAGCAGTGGAAAGCATGAACAAAAGTAGAACTATTAGCCATAGGCAAGCAACTGGGGGGTAAATGAGTGCAATAGATATTATCTAAGACTAGATAATAGCTGGGCACGCATCTCCATAGAGTCTGTTTGCCTAGGACCCAAGCTTCTTAATGACTTCTAATTCTCATCTTCGGTTCTTCCTTCAATGGCAGGTGCATCTTCATATGCATAGTGATTCTGGTTTCTTAGTTTTTGGTAATGCAAGAGTGAGCACAAACCACCATACTCTATGAGCTAATACATAGAATGCAATTAATTAATATACATGGCTTACCAAAGGAAGACTAAGGTTGTTTTATTTGCCATAATTTGTATTTGTGAATAAGGTACAACAAAAACTGCCTGTGACCTAGCAGTTTGAACTAAAACATATTATTTGAACCAAAGAGTGTATTAACAGTATCCATATGCTAACCTTTCAATGTTATAATCACCTACCTTACCACTGGGACGACACCCAGGACAACATCAAATCAGGGCTTCCTACAGCTCACCATTTTCCAGTTCTACCCACAAAGCTTTGAAATAGAACTATCTCTAGTTAAGTTTTCGTGTCGCCCATGACCGTGGGTACGGCTATTCGAATAGTTTTTACTCTGCAGAGTTTGTACACTTTACCCTATAAGAGACAACCATCCCGTTTTACCCGCACGATTCCTTGGTAATAAAGATGAGGAGGTCATCACAATAACCTTTCAAAATACCTCGCACATTCCGTCATCTCACCTATATGGGCTACTCCCATACAAAGTGGGTCCCATAAGTTGTCTGGAATTGTGTGTAATTATAGACTTACTTCCAAAGCTTACCATTAAAATTTTTTCTACGTTGACAAGGCTCACATGTTTAGAATGTCCCAAGGGAGTGTAATACTAACAAGTTAAATAATGGGCATGTAACTAACATCTTAAAATAATCATAGATTTGCATATAAAATATCAGCATATAATTTGATAATTTAAACAGAAATAACTTGCTCAAATGCAGGTTCAACATGATCAAAGTATTGACTCACCTTGGTCAAAGTGGGCTTGATCTTGCTTGTTGAGACCCAAATATGCAAATTCGGACTCTCTGTGTAAACTACACTAGTCTAGGATCACGCTAGTGCACACAGTCAAATATAGATGTAATCACAACCATACACACGCTAAAATAAAAGCAAATCATAAATAATGATAAATCTTAAAGGTACGACCTTATGGCCAATCTTATAATATATCTAGCCGGAAAGGCTTTAAATCTAGCAGCGGAAAATCCAAAATAAAGCGTAGCGGCCAATCGACAAGCCCACAGGCTATCGAGTGGAGAACGAAGTCCTAATCTGCGAAGTCGTCGAAGTACTCTCCCTCTGGAATTTCCTGCTGATAATACTCCTCCTCCTCCTCAACTGAGCAATATAGGCATAAAGCCGTGAGTACATTGGTACTCAGCAAGTCGTTTATAACAAATGGATGCAATATAGCATGCAAGGCTTACCAATGAAGGGCTGAAAGGTTAATTTACATAAATGATATTTTAAGATAAATATGATAAATAGATTGAAATCGAACTTTACTGGAAAGCAATATTAATAAATAATCAATGGAATTGAAGTAAACTACTTGTGGGCATTCCATCCACCAACTACGCCAAAATTGAACACCTGTTCACTAACCAAACCATAAACTACAAGTTTAAATGAAATTACTATCCCTCGGGTAAAATCACCGAGCATTGTCCATGACTGAGGATGTGGCTATTCGAATAGTTTTACACTCTGCAGAGGTTGCACAAATGTACCCACACGATGTGATTAACCTCAGCCTAAGGAAATCACAACAAGGCCTTTACAATGCTCTACCTCAACTCGATCCTGTCTGCTAGGGTTTCGCATCACACCCCCCCTTGCACCACATGGAAATTAGCAACCATGTTCATCTCAATGGTAGAACCGAAATTGAAATATTACACACTAATCAGCCAGGTCTATCTCATACTAGACATGTGGTTTGCACGATAAAACTCAGATCAATAGCGCACAAAGTTAAGTCCTTAAATCTACCCGGGCGAGACTTCCACATCCCACGAAGTGAACCTGCACTTCTCTCTTTACTGCATGATCACTCGTCCGAGTGAAAACCAAGTTTGTATAACCACACCAATGACATACCGATGTCATGGAAGAAATTTTAATAATTTTGGCACCAACCACGGTTTCATATCTCGTTAAATCAAATTAATTAATCACATGTGATGATAAACCCTTTCGTAAAATAAGCAAAGCTAAGCATTTTAATCGTACAACCCATGTGACATCTAGCATAGTATCACTAGTAATTTTTTCAACCTATGGTGATAATGGCATCATGGTATTCAAATTATCAAGGCGGGGTAATTCAATGTGGGACGGTAGCTACTATATACAAAGTTTGTAATTAAATAGCAATACAATGTAATTTAAAATAAAATAATTAAATAATAGATTGCAAACTGAGTTCAACATGATCAAAGGACACGACTTGCCTTAGTTATGCTCAGCGAGGTACTCGGGGTCTTCGGACGTCGCTCTTGTTCCTCTGGAATCGGAATCTAACGAAAGAAAATGACCGAAACAATAAAATCACATAAAATGATAAGCAAATAAACTCCAAAAACCTTGAAACCAGAACCAAAGCTAGGGCTCGATTTTAGATGAATTTAGAAAAAAGAACGGGGTCGATCGGAGCTAGGATGGAGGAGAACGGGTTCTCGAAAAATTTAATCTAAAGAAAAAGGATGAAAATCAGAAATTGCACTGTGCTGTGGACCAGGTGCACAGAAGACCAAGTTCACGGTGGACCCGGTGCATGAAATAGTGTCACACCGACGCGGGTGGTGTGGCTGATGTGGCACACTCTGGTGCTAACACGTGGCATGCTGACATGGTGGCTGACGTGGCACTTGGGGTTGGCTAGGGCTGACATGGACGGCTCGGGCACGGTGGCGGCGATTAGATCCGACGGTTGAGGTGATGACACATGGCAAGATCCAGACTGTGAATCTAGATTTGAATTGACGGCGAGGATTGGGCGGCCGGGTCTGTGGACGACGCGGATTGCTGACGTGTGTCCGACACGTGGCACAAAGTGTCATACGGATGCAAGGCGGGAGCGGGTGCGCACGTGTGTGGGGTCGTGGGCACGCGGCCTGAGGGGCGGAGCACGCGGCGGGGTCTAGCGAGTTCGTCCGCGAGGGGAAAGGGAGAGGGCGCGGTGCGACCGGACGCGGAGGGAACAGAGCAGCGGGGCGGCTCACCGACGAGGACGGAGACGGCAGTGGAGCTCCGGCAACGAGGGAGACGGGGCGGCCGGCGGCGCTGCTTGACGACGGCGCACGGCGAGGCGGCGAGGGTGGAGGTGCTCTGCGGAGGGGACGGCGGCAGTGCACAGGAACCGAGACAGCGCAGGTGGGAGGAGGCGGCGGCGGGGCATGGGAACTGAGGGCGGCGGCGGGCGCATTATATGCACATGAACCGAGGCGGGTTCGGGGCGGAGACGGCACGGTCGCGGCCAGGTTGGGCTCGGTCGTGGCTTATTTTCTTTACTATTTTAATTATCTGATTATGGATGTAATGTTGAGCTTGTAATTGCTTGTGTTGATTATGTGCCGGTCTCATTGTGACCGGCAAGGTGTTTAATTGCTAAGAACGGGTGTTGCTTAATTGGTATGGATGGCTGGTGGTTTCGTGGTTCCAGTGCTTATGTCTAAAAAGACTTGCTTCTTTTGTAATGTAACTATAAAATAATTTCCAAGGACTAATATTTGGAAACCAGTTCTTGTGTGTCATTTTACATTGCATTGAAATTGGTGTGCTGCTATTCATCATGATATACATGCCCATAAACAAATGTGTTTTACATAATTTTGTCCTAGTGCAATAAGTGTTCTTGGTACCTACACATGAATTTTAAATTATTACCGCTGAACAAGATCATGAGTTTTGTGTAGATCTTGGGATTTCAATGTACTTGGGATCAAATTATCCAGCGGTAATGTAACATCCTGATTTTCAGAGATTTCTAAAACCTTGAATTTAAAAATAAATTTCTGGAATTTTCCTGAATTCAAATAAAGTTTAAATGGAATTTTCAAAAATTTAAATAATTTAATATGATTAAATTATACTTCAACATTATCTGAAAATAGTTTAATTAAGTTCCTTAAGTCACAAGAAATTTTCTAGAATTTTCTGGAATAAAATTAAGCCTCAAATGAATTTTAGAATTTTAAAATAAATTAATCTGATTGAAATAAACATCAACATAAGTTAAAAATATTTTATTTGGATTCTTCAGGTCTCAAGGAATTTTCTGATATTTTGGTGAATTTTTGGGTTTTATTTGCTATTTTCTAGAGCCTCTTGAAATTTAATTGAATTTTCTGGAATAAAGAAAATCGGGGAATTTCCTCAGCCGTTGGATCTGCTCCCGCGACACGCGTCGCCCATCCCTCGGCCTGGCCCACCTCCCTTCCCGCTCACCCCCGCTCCGCGCGTCGCCGTCCGATCGGCCGCCCACCGCCACGCGTCAGCATCGGCTAGCGCCGCGCCCTCGCCTCACTCTACCACGCGGCGGCACCAGCAGCGCCGCTCGCCCCCGCTCCGCCCGCGCCGTCTGATCCGCGTCGCTCAATCCGAGCCGTCCGCGCCCGCGCGTCCGCGTCGCTCGCCCTAACCCTAACCCTAGCGCCGCTCCATCCCCGCCGTCGGATCCGCGTCACGCGGCACACATCCGCCGCCCGCTCGGTCGCGCCGACGCTGCCCCGCCGCCCGACGCCACGTCGCCGCTCATGCCCTCGTCCCCGATCGGAACCCTCGCGGCGCCCGTCTCCGACTGCGCCTCGGTTCGCGTGTTTCTTCGCGAGTTCGTCCTCGGTTCGCGTGCTTAAAAGCGTGTGCACCGCCGCCGCCGCCTTCTCCTCCCCGTGCCCTGCCGCCGCCTCTCCGCCCTCGCCACCTCCTCGCCGTCGCCTCGCCGCCGGAGAGCGCCGTCCCCGAACCTCCCCTCGTCATAGCCGTCCTCGCCGCTGGAACCACCTTCGTCGGGGCCGCGCCGCCGGCCACCCCGCCTTCTTCTCTGGTAAGCCGCCGTCGTACGCGCCGCCTTCTGTCTTTTTCCTTCCGTGAAAAGCCACGGCCAGCCGCCTTTTTCTTCCGAACAACACAGCGTCGCCCCTGATCTTTTCGTCAAGAAATCACCGCAGCGCCTCGCTGTTTCTTTTCTCCGAGAAGCCGCCGCAATTTTTCTTTCCAAAAACCCGACAGAAAAATAAAGGCTGTGCACTACTTGTTCTCTTTATTCCTCACGTGAACTGCTACAAAAGTCACGCCCAACACAACAGCCACGCATCTCTTTTTATACTCCTAAAACCCTTAACCTATTCCAATACGTCATTAACCCTAATACAACTTATTCTGGGCCTCTTTGCCTCAACCAGGCTTTTTGGCCCACTGCTTTTCAAGGGACCCGAAACCCTTCCTAACACGGATTTTTATTTTCGATTTTTCCAACCTATCACGTGTCAAAGCCTCCAGGACCGCACCTCCTGTATTTTCTTCACGCATCATCTCCATGCGCATTGTTCTCTAGCCTGAACATCCCGCATGACATCTTTGACTGATAGGACCTCAGTTCCTCCATGAACTTAGTCCCGAAACCTCAGTTCCACCTGAACTTAGTTTCAGTCCCGTCATCGACCATGTTCCACCTCAAGCAACACCTGCACATGAATAAACCACACAACCGCGTACGAGCACAAGTCCACGACTTGACTCAAGTCAATCCGCACACACGCAACACATCAAAGTAATATCATAACCAACGTTGTCAATTATTCATCATCTAAAATAACGGAGACCTAGCCACGTGGTCTAACAATCTCCCCCTTGATGAATACATTGACAACACTTAAATTAACATGACTTCAAACATATCTAAGTGAAGTACTGAAGCCAAACTTTCAAAACTCTCCCTCTCGACACAATAACTCTCCAATCTCACAGATTTTTCTCCCCCTTTGGCAATGTAATCATCAAGAAAATTGAAAAAATAAATCTAAGAGGAAGCAATGAGAATAAAAATATAGAAGCTTTGTAGATTATCCAAGTCACGTTGCATGTGTTTAATAAAGCAACCAAGTCATATTTTTGAGTAGAGCTATCTAGATCATATAAAGCCATATGTCACATAGCAATGTCAAAATAAGTCCGTCAACATGATTAAGCGATTTATATTAATGACAGGCATCGCAACAATGACTAGACTAATTATAAAGAGCACAATGAGATATCACAACGAAAAGTCAAAGCCTAAAAATAAAGCAAACTTTAACTCTAGACGGGCTAGCAGTCTCATGTAACAACTTATTGCTCCACACTCAAATTTTTAGGCATGTGGCATGTTTGTAGCATACTTCTTTTCATAATGACATACTTTTCTTTTCTTTTTTTTTGTTGATGGTGGCATGCTTGAAGCATACTTCTTTTCATTCTGCGCACTTTTGTGCTTTTTTTTTGTTCACCATGGCATGCTTGAAGCATACATCTTTTCAATTCTCTCTTCCTTGTATACTTTTTTTTAATAACATGCCAAATTGAGTGACCATAAAAATTGTGACATGAAACATGCGAGCCTCATAGCCAAGAGTTAAAATAAGACTCACAATCGTGCTAATCCTTTTCAATGGACATCGCAAAGTAATAAATATAATCAATCTAGTCAAAGTATTCCGACATGTTATACTTTTAAGTCAAATGTAGCAAATTAATTATAACCAGTTATGATCAATGCTACACAACATATGAATAAATATGATAAAGAGAGCTCTACTACTCAATTGATTTCAATGACTTGGATTTGATGAATTATTTGACAAGGATAATAAACAAAGTTTCTGAAATTTTAAAAGATAAGCTCCCCCTCAGAATAATCCCATAGGATATAGAGCAACATCACCTTTGGCACATGGTCTCTCAAAAAGTGACAACTCTTAGAAGCCATCAAAGAGAATGAAGAACTATCAAGTGTTCCAATCAAGCAATGATGTAAAAGACCGAAACTCAATCAAGCTCATGTTCTCCATCCTCGTCAACTGTTCTTATATCACCGGAAACATTGATCTCACAGCACCGGGGTTAGTGAAATATGATTTGGGAATCCAGTACTGAGATACACGATGTGGAGGAATAGTAACAAAACTAGAACCAAAATCACGTACATGTGGTCGGTCAAAACGCCAAAAAGAACGTGAATTACTTGAATTAAATCCCAAACCAGCATGTGAATCAGATTTAAAGTTATCATAAAAGTTCTCTAAAAATCTAGCTTTCGCATAAGTTCTAGGAACAAAAGAATGTGTATTTCTCAATTTAGACCAATTCTTAGCCTTTTCTTTCATTTATTGTTTGGCTAGTCTAAAGCAAAATTGCACAAGATGTCCATCTTTACCACAATGACTGCAAGTGTACTTAACTTTATATTTAACTTGAGAAGTAGAAGCAACATTTGCATTCACTTGATTATTAGATGACATAATACCAGCAGACTTAAAAACAGTTTGTTTCGGTTCAAATTCTACTTCAATTTTTCCAGGTTCAAGAAGCTTAACAACCTTTGGAGGATTATTCTTGGCATGCTCAATATAATAAAATCCTAGACCATGATTTTTCACACTTATTTTTGACTTATCTAGAATCATATTCAGATTTTTCTTGCCAAAAGAGAATCTCTCTAAAGTGTCCTTAAGGTACTCATTTTCTTTAACTAAAGTGGGACACGTTGAGCACTTAAAAGATTCATTCACAAGATTCTTAGAAGCAATAGATTGAGCCAATCTTTCTTTTTCAGCAAAATCATTAAGTTGTTTAGTCATTGCTTCTATTTCTATGTTAAGCTTAGGACAGTTAGAACAAGAAGATGTCTCATGATAAAGCATCTGTTGAAGTGTTTCCTGAGAAGAACTAAGTCTAGCTTCTAACAATTCACACTTAGAGCAAGTCTTAGATTGAGCATTTGAATTACTTGTCTCTAAACATATAGATGAACTAGACTTGAGTTTTTCAATTTCATCATTTGCAAGTTTTAACATTTCATTACAAGAGTCATGTGCCAATTTTAATTCATCAAGTTTAGCAGTTACATCACTAAGTTGAATCATGTTTGACGTATTAATTATTCTAGCATTTTCTAACTCAGAATGTAAAACTTGACAAGACTCACAAGATTCATCATCAGGAATAGAAGCTCTAAGTCTATTGATTTCAGAATTTAAGCTCTCAACAACAAATTCATGATTTTTAATTTTCTTTTTATACTTTTTGAGCTCCTCTGTCAATCTAAGTACAGCACGAGATAAATCAGTGTAAGAAGGTTTTACCTCATCAGGATCGCTATAAAGATCATCATCATTTAGCTCCTCACCGTTGGCCATAAAACACATCCCTGTGAAGTCTATCTCCTTTGCTTTCTTGTCATTGTCTTCATCGTCGCTTTGAGAATCATCATCACTTAAAACAATCTCATCAAGTGCTGAAATTATCTTATTGACTGCTCTGCGATAATTGCGCTTCTTGTTTGGATCAATCTTGATTTGAGAGCGACGAGTTGGTATCTTGTCATCCTTAACCTCCTTGCTCCTTAGTTTGGGGCAATTCATCTTGATGTGGTTTTGCTCACCACATTCATAACATCTAATTGGGCCTCCTCTTCGTCTTGATCTGACATTGTAAATTGCCTTGGTCACCCTGTTAGAGAAAAGTACAAGCTGCTCTTCTGGAATCTCCTCTAATTGTTCATCTGAAATAGAGCACAATGCAGACAAAGAAACAATAGAAGAACTTGAAGAACTGTCAGCTTGGTTAGTCACTAAGCCCAAAGAATTAGTCTTATTTATTCTTGCCAAAACATCAATCTCATAAGTTTTCATCTTAGAATAAAGATCATTCAAAGTGAGTGTTTCCATATTAACAGAATGATTAATAGTAGTGACTAACACATTCCAAACAGACATATCCAAAGCATTTAAAATTTGACGCGCATTATCAGAATCAGAATATGTGACATCAACAGATTGCAAATCACTAATAATTTTATTAAAGCGGTCAAAAAGTGCATCTACTGATTCCCCTGGTTTCATCTCAAATTTGGAATACTCCTTTTTAAATTGATTCTGGCGAACACCTTTAACAGATTTAGAACCTTCATGATAATCAGCTAGAGTAGTCCAAATTTTATTTGCAGATTTAATATGAGCAATTCTAACAAATTCGTTTCTACTAAGACCTTGCAACAAAATATTTCTAGCCTTAGCATTAGCTTCAACATCAGCAGAATTTGCACTAGAAACAACAAGAGGCACAATATATGGATTTTCAACTTTTTGCCAAATTGCATTACCTTGTGCTTGCAGAAAGACCTCCATGCGAGTTTTCCAATAAAGATAATCGGATCCATCGAAAAAAGGTGGTTTACCTGAGAAACGATCCCGATCTGATGCCATTGCAACCTCGCTCTGATACCACTTGTAGGATCGTCTTAGGCAATCAGAGGGGGGGTGAATGATTGTAATACGTAGCGGAATATTTTCTTAAAGTTTATTTATTTTTAACCTGTAAATCATTTATGGTACACAAGAACTAAAAAAGAAAATATAGGGTAGAATATTTTTATCCTAGTTCTCACGTAAAGGACTTTGTGAATCACCTACCTTTACACATCCAAAGAGACAACTCTCTGTCCTTGACGTGATGTGATGAGGAAAAGAAAAATAGCACTCATTTAATACACAATAGTTGATGAGATGCAGGATTGATTTCTTTAATCAAAAATCACTAGCATGCAACGAACTGTAAAGATTGATTTCTTTAATCAAAAACACTAGCATGCAGTGAGCTGTGTTTAGCACACAAACCAAAAAAAAAAAACTTTTTCACACTAGTCAAAGAAGGAGACGTACCTGTTCTTCTTGTTCTCTTCCGAGACGGCACCAGCGCGCTTTTCTTTTTTTCTCTCGGAGCTTCACGCGCCAAGCCAAAACGCTGATTCCCCAACGCGCCGCTTCTGTCTTTTTCCTTCCGTGAAAAGCCACGGCCAGCCGCCTTTTTCTTCCGAACAACACAGCGTCGCCCCTGATCTTTTCGTCAAGAAATCACCGCAGCGCCTCGCTGTTTCTTTTCTCCGAGAAGCCGCCGCAATTTTTCTTTCCAAAAACCCGACAGAAAAATAAAGGCTGTGCACTACTTGTTCTCTTTATTCCTCACGTGAACTGCTACAAAAGTCACACCCAACACAACAGCCACGCATCTCTTTTTATACTCCTAAAACCCTTAACCTATTCCAATACGTCATTAACCCTAATACAACTTATTCTGGGCCTCTTTGCCTCAACCAGGCTTTTTGGCCCACTGCTTTTCAAGGGACCCGAAACCCTTCCTAACACGGATTTTTATTTTCGATTTTTCCAACCTATCACGTGTCAAAGCCTCCAGGACCGCACCTCCTGTATTTTCTTCACGCATCATCTCCATGCGCATTGTTCTCTAGCCTGAACATCCCGCATGACATCTTTGACTGATAGGACCTCAGTTCCTCCATGAACTTAGTCCCGAAACCTCAGTTCCACCTGAACTTAGTTTCAGTCCCGTCATCGACCATGTTCCACCTCAAGCAACACCTGCACATGAATAAACCACACAACCGCGTACGAGCACAAGTCCACGACTTGACTCAAGTCAATCCGCACACACGCAACACATCAAAGTAATATCATAACCAACGTTGTCAATTATTCATCATCTAAAATAACGGAGACCTAGCCACGTGGTCTAACATTATCGTATATATGGTTGTGATGATATCTATGTTTAACTGTGTACACTAGCATAATCCTGGGACTAGTGCAGAATACACAGGGAGTCCGGATTTACATATTCAGATCTCGACAGGTAAGTAGGACTAATAGTGCCAGTGCTAATTTATGTACGTAATGAAATGTACGTGCGTTGCAACTTAACTTCATGTCCATGAGTTTAAACAAGAAAGCACGTGTATGGTAGTGTTGGTCAGAAAATGAGTTAGTTAATGATTTTTGGTTTTGTAGTGTGGCCAGTTATTGCTTAAATTATTCTATGCACAAGAACATATGAAATAAATTTCCTTGGTGTTTATAACCTTCTGATGTTTGGGAATTGCAAGAAGAATGATTGTGCTGTCATACATTTGTGATGTTTGGGAATTGCAGGGAGAGGAGCCGATCGAATGCCCCCGCGCGCGTTCATGTTTCTTGATAGGAATGTGACAGCGCGGTTGTAGCAGCAAAGAAGAAAAAGACTTCTTTACTTGCGGTGGTGGGAGTTTGACCGATGGTTAAATCCTGGTGCCAACATTTACGTACAAGTGCACGTGTTTAGTAAGAATTTTATAAGATTGTGGATCTATCTCTAGTCTTCGTATTTTAAGGCGTGTGCTTAGCGCACTCGCGTGTGTATGCGTCTTTTTTATAATCGCAAAAAAAAACAATATAAAAGTAGAGAAAAGTAGCTCGGTAAAATTGTAAAAAACTGCAAATGGAAGAACCACATCCAGAATGAAGCTGCGGGCTGGTTCTTTTACATAAGTTATAGGGTTGAAATGTAATTGATAATATCTTTAGGGATTAAATTGTATTGTACCACCCCCAGCTGGCAGCTTCGGATGTTTTTGAGTCCAAGCATGCATGTACTTTCTCTGCAAGATCAATTTTTTATGTTAGAATTTTGGGAAGAATGGTCAGCTTTAGATGTTAATAGATCTACTGGTAAATTTGCAGGACCTGTACAGTGGTTAGATTAGTTATATAAATCGAGGTTCTGCATTGAGTAGTTGGATTAGTGAATTCGCTTCGCAGTGATCTATTCCTGGATAAATGTTATCACAGACGGTTTTCTGATCCGTCTAAATTTATAGATCAGTGATAATTGAAGGTTATCATAGACGGTTTTCAAACCGTCTGTGGTGTAAATATCATAGACAGTTTTTACGTAAAAACCTTCTATGATAGCTGATAATCACAGACGGTGTTATTATCAGCTATCACAGATGGCTTTTACTGTGATATTCTTTTCTACCTCTAAATCTATTTCTGTTTATTGGCTAGCCTCAAGAAATGCTAGTCATACCCTCTGAAACAAGCAGATCAACATGTACCGTCTGTGATAGTTCATTCTATACCTAAAATTTTTTCTATTTTTAAATTAGCCTCAGGAAATATTAGATATACCTTTTGAAAACAAGCAAATACGACAACAAACAAAACAGATAACATTCTATTTATATTACAATCCACCATTACAACATCACAGGATTACAATAGTAGAGAATATTTCATTTTCATTACAATTCAAGTAACAGAGAAGAAAGAAAATAGAAGAATCAGAATCAAATACTACAAACAATGAAGCAACAGAGAACAACAGAGAAGCTCATCCCTGATGCAGCTCGGATAGGCCTTCTTAGTGGCCGCCTCACTGTAAACTCCCAGGCAGCAATAGAGGCTACGATGGAGACCTAAACCCCACAGAATCAAATATTAGAAGAAACAATGGAGGGAAGAAGCTTAAGATGTATTTGAAAGGAGGGGGCGGATGGGTTCGGGTGAGTATTTATAGAGGAGAGAGAGAGCTACGATCTGTGGGGTGTGGGTTGGTCGGTTTTTATTGGCTGAAATTGGGTTGATGAGGATTCACGGACCCAATGGTCAGAGAACAAATTATCACAGACGGTTCTTAATTAAGAACCGTATGTGATATTGGCTATATATATACTGATACAATATAAACAACTAGTCTTAAAATATGAAATAACAAAGTTCTATATAGCTTATATATACTTATTTGAAATGTTTCGACAAGATCTACAATTTTGCAGTTGAGATAAACCCTAAATTTCAAAGGAAAGATTGAAAATTTTGGCAAAAACAAAAATCAAAAACTTGCTATTCGAATTTAAGGCTAAAGATGGCTGATTTTGGGGTCTTCGAGGGCGACTGGTGCAAGCAGGTCATTTTTTTGGATTGGGCTTGTCGTTAGCTTTCCAACAAGTATAAGAACGTTGAAAACGGACACCGAATGCAAAAGTTATGTCTGTTTTACTAAAGGTGTGTCAAAACGGAATCCTACTCGAACTCAGGCGAAAAATTATGAAATTTTACAGGTGTGTGAGGCGGGAAACATATCATAGACGTTTATTAATTAAGAACCGTCTGTGATATTCCGTATTATCACAGAGAACCGTCTGTGATATTCCGTAATATCACATATGGTTCTTAATAAGAATCGTCTATGATAGTATCATAGACGATTCTTATTAAGAACCGTCTGTGATTGCATTTAATACAGGCGGTTTTTATAAATCGTCTGTGATGAGACGTGTAATATAAATGTTTTTGTAGTAGTGGTTGGACAATCATCTTGTAACTTTCCCTTTCTGCAGCCTCTGATGAGTTTGCTGATCAGAGGGATGCTCATGTATATATGTGCAGAAATCTGCAAGGAATGAGGATGACATGCTGAAAGCTGTTTAAAGTGGCATACTATGAATCTATGATCGGCACAGAAATAGCTGCTCGAACAGATCCGGAAGACCTAACTGTAGTGCGAACATATATTTTATGTGATATCCAGTATGTTTTCTGGGATCTTGTGAGGTTCTTATGTTTGATTCTTTGGTTAACTGACAGGACAATCTATGAGAAATGCTCCTATATTTTTCTCTCTAACAAGAGTAATACTAATCCCAAAACACATAAAGAGGTAAATAATATCTATCTACTATTTATCGTGCTTTAAAAATTATACAAATTATTGTTGAAAAAAGTATAGAAGTTCCTTCCATGATCTAATATTCTAATTGCTTTCGTGTCTACTTATTTTATTGTGAATTCGCAATGCTAGATGCCTATATGAAGTATTTGGACAGTGCTAAGCATTTCTTTCTGTTATTTGCAGGACAGAGGAGGCACAAAAGTTACTTGAGGAATCGCTAGTTATTTTAGATGGAAGCCAGCCTAGTTTCCTTGTGTCCATTTGGCTGGCTCATTACAGATTGGAATATTCTTTTAGGTGTAGAGTGCATTTCGTAAATTGCTTCTAGGAATAGCCTAGAGACAGCCTGAGATATTCCTGGCTTTTGCCAATGGATTATTTGTCTGTGTATATGTTGTATAAGGCTTTAACCTTGATCTTATTCCAGAATTAATGCTGGTGATTCTTTTATGATTTTTGAAAAAAAATCCTTAGTTTTTTATCAGTTTTTATGTTTTTTATTCCATAATTAGTTTTTCCAGTTATTTCTTATGTTAGTTTTTTCGGATTTTTTTTCTTATTTTCGTTAGATTCCTGAATTTATCGAATTAAAACTGTTAAATATGCTGTCACTTGTCAGGCAGTGGCATTTGGCCTGCCGTCTGTGGGCGTCAAGTTCTCTAATTAGCCCTTTGCAGTGAACCCCATCTGCAGTGCCAGTAGTAAGCTCGTATTTTGTGCTTGTGCATGTCCGGAAAATTGTGGGCTAATATTTTCTTGCGGGCTATGCTATTTGGGCCAAGAAAGCTGTGGGCCGCCTCACCTGGATGACCAGGTCATAGCATGACTACGGCAAAATTGACACCAGGTTAAGAAGGGTATAAATAAACCACCTTTAATTTTCTTCTAATGAATAATGCTATTACCGAAGTGCAGATCCTACATATTAATAGAGATCATCGGCTTGCCATGTTTGTCGGTAATCAGGACATCATTGCAAGATACGAAGTCAAGGAAGATAAAGAACTCTAATCTATTCATCGATCTAAGGATTTGACAGTAACATATTGTTCGTTTGCAATCTTTAATGTAAAAATAAGGTACTTATGGGCTATACTCATTAAGTTATTAACATAAATAAGAGAATTTTTCAAAAAAAAATTAGCCCTTTTTTTCGTGCTGCTTGGGCACACTCCGATGGGGCTTCCAAGCTCCAGCCATTCGACTGGAAATCTGGAATCATCTGCCGTCAAGTTTATTGGCAGAGAGTGGTCAAATCAATCAATGGTTTAAAAAGCCGGTAGGAACCGGCTAGTTCCCTGTGTTTCCTGGCGGGTGTCGGCGGAATGCCTGCTAGCGTCTATGTTTGTACGCCCGTACGATAACCAACAATATACAAGAACACACAAACACAGAAGTAATTTTTGGCGCTGCAGTACATCACAGCTTTTCTGGTTTTCCCTCTTCTCCTTTTATTTAGCAATTACATTAACATGCACCATGCAAGCGTTAGCAACTGACATGCACCATGCAAGCAGTAACTCACATGTGAATGCTTGAAGTAACTGAAGACTTAAACTCCCATGCAACATGCAAGCAGTAACTCATATGTGAATGCTTGAAGTAACTGAAGACTTAAAACTCCCATGCGAAGACATGCAGACTACATGCAGACTAAAACAATAGTAACAGACATGCACATTAACTAGATTAACTAACATTACTCCTCCTAATCTAGTTGATGTTGATGTCGACGACGCCAAGCTTCGAGCGTAGGTGCAGAAATCTCACCCTGCCAAGTGATTTGGTCAATATATCCGCCAATTGGTCGTCAGTGTGGATCTTCTGGATGGCAACTTGGCCACCCTCGATGCACTCCCGAATGAAGTGAAAGCGCGTCTCAATGTGCTTGCTACGGCCATGGAAGACCGGATTCTTGCAGAGGTGTATCGCCGACTGGTTGTCGACGTGGATGGTGACGATGCCCGGAGCTCGTCCGTAGAAGCTGCTGAGCAAGCGACCAAGCCAAAGCCCTTGGCATGCCACCGATGACGCCGCGATGTACTCAGCCTCACAACTGGACAACGCGACCACCGATTGCTTCTGGGATTGCCATGTCACGGGAGCCTGACCGATGCAGAACAGCACGCCGGAAGTGCTCTTGCGATCGTCTAAATCTCCCGCCATGTCCGCGTCACTGAACCCCTGGAGTTTGATGTCGCCGGAGCCGCTGGAGTAGCTGAGGTGAATTGTACTAGCAACATAGCGCAGTAGGTGCTTGACGGCGCTCAGGTGCTCCGTTGTCGGTTTCTCCATGAACCGGCTGACATACCCGACGGCGAAGCTAATGTCCGGCCGGGTGTGGACTAAGTAACGAAGACCCCCAACGATACTGCGGTAAAGTGTAGAATCAACAGGAGGGTTGGAGCTCTTCTTACTCAGCTTCAAGCGCGATTCCATGGGGACTTGAACAGCATTGCAGCCAGCCATGCCTGCTTTGTCCAATAGCTTCGTCGCGTATGCCGCCTGGCACAATGTGATCTTCCCGGGCAGCTGCTTGACCTCGATCCCGAGGTAGTAGCTCAAGTGCCCGAGGTCGCTCATCTTGAATGAGCGCTTCATCTCCTTCTTGAATTGATCGATCTCACCCGGGTCGGCACCGGTGAGAATCAAGTCGTCGACGTACACGCCCAATAGTAGACGCCCATTCCCTGTGCCACGAGTGTACACACCATGCTCCTCAGTGCACCGAGTGAATCCCAGTGCTACCAACGTGCGATCGAGTTTGATGTTCCATGCTCGCGGAGCTTGACGTAGGCCGTACAATGCCTTACGTAGCTTGAGAACTTGCCGCTCTTGCCCGGCAATCACAAATCCTGGCGGCTGAGCGACGTAAACTTCCTCTGTGAGGTCCCCGTTGAGGAATGCAGACTTGACATCGAGGTGATGGACTGTCTACCCTTCATGCGCAGCAATGGCCACCAAAACCCGCACGAAATTGAGCCGTGCCACCGGCGCGAATACCTCGTCATAATCCACACCAGCACGCTGCACATAGCCCTTTTCGACAAGTCATGCTTTGTGCCTGACCACCAAGCCCTGTGCGTCCTTCTTGAGTTTGTACACCCATTTGAGACCAATGGGCCGGTGTCCCGCCAGGAGTTCGACAGCTTCCTAGGTGCTGTTGTCCACGATCGCGGCCATCTCCTCCTCCATCGTCGCACGCCAAGCAGGATCAGTGTTGGCCTTGGCGAACGACATGGGTTCCTCAGATGCCGCCAAGAGCAGCTCCTCCGGATCCAGATCGACTGGCTCGGAGTTGTTGATGCAGTCCTCGACAATGCGGAACCATCGGGGTGCTCCTTCATCGTCCAGCTCATTGCCGGACGGGATGTTCGACGGTGGCGTGGCGTACGTGACGCGTGCACCGCCCGCGCTGCTCCTGGCATCCGAGGGGGTGCGTGGCGTCTGCTCCCCTTGCTCTTGTTCAGGTGAGGCCGACGGGGATACAGGAGAAGCCGGCTCGTTGCCTCCCGTGAGAGCATTGACCATGTATTCCATGGTGAAGGTCTCAGGGAGTGCATTGCTGCCGCCCTCCTCCCAATTCCACCCGCTGCCCTCGTCGAACATAGCATCGCGGGTGACGTGCAGACGACCACTTGCCGGGTTGTACACACGGTACGCCTTTGAGCCCGGCTCGTAGCCCAGAAACACCATCTTCACACTGCGATCATCGAGCTTGGCGAGGTGGGGACGCGTGACCTTCACATGCGCAATACACCCGAACGTGCGCAAGAAATTCACCGCCGGCTTCTCGCCGTGCCAAGCCTCATAGGGAGTCATGCCGGTGACGCTTTTTGTCAAAGACCTGTTCAAAATAAACACAGCCGTACTCACCGCCTCCCCCCAGAATGTACTGGGCACTTTCTTTGCCTTGAGCAGGCACCACGCCATAGCCATCACAGTTTGGTTCCGGCGCTCCACGACACCGTTCTGTTGCGGGGAGTATGGCGCTGTGAGTTGCCGGTGCACGCCGTTCTCCGCGCAGTACTCGCCGAAAGTCACAGACGTGAACTCGCCACCACGATTAGTTCGTAGCGCACGCAGCTTCCGTCCAGTCTCGACCTCGACGCCGGTTTGGAATTTCTTGATCACGCCGGCCGCCTCATCCTTGCTTGACAACAATACCAGCCACATGTAGCGGCTAGCATCGTCGACGAGGAGAAGGAAGTAGCGCTTCCCGCCGTGCATCGCTGGCGTGACGGGCCCACACAGATCTCCATGTACGAGGTCCAGACGTCCCTTGGCGCGGTAGTTGGCCTCGACTGGGAACGGTGCGCGCCGCTGCTTGCCGATGAGGCATGCGTCGCAGAGTTGGTCGACATGATCCAGTTGAGGAAGTCCACGTGCCATGTTGCCACGCGCCATCTTTCTCAGCGTGTCAAAGCTGAGGTGGCCGAAACGCTCATGCCAGCGCCAGGCCTCATCGCCCGAATGTGCGAGAAAAGCGACTGGACGTGCGACGGTGAGTGTGATCTTGTACAGACGGTTAGCCGATCTGCGTACCTTGGCGAGTAGCTCATGCTGTGGATTACGTACGCGCAGTACGCCGTGCTTGATTAGGACCTCGCAGCCGAACTCGTCGAGTTGACCCAGGCTCACAATGTTGCTGCGCAGCCTGGGGATGTACTACACGTCGGAGAGAACGTGGTGTTGCCCATCACGCGCCGCGAACATAATCGAGCCGCGCCCGACGATGTCCACAACCGAGCCATCACCGAATTTGACCGTTCCGGAGACATTTCGGTCCAACTCGGAGAAGGCAGCAACGACGCCCGTCATGTGGTTCGATGCGCCCGTGTCGAGGTACCACACGCCGCGCTTCTGCTCGTCGGTGTCGGTGTTGCCAAGCTGCACCATGGCGCGCTCCTCGTTCAGATGAACGTGAGTGCCCACACGTTCCGGGTCGACATGAACCCGGGAAGACACCGGCCCGGGAGCCAACGCCCCCACCTGGGCCATATGCAGGGCCGGTTCGTCTTCGTCACCGCCTTCCTGGACTAGATGCGCCTGCGCCTCGTCTCTTTTTTTCTTTCTGCATTCACGGGCCCAATGACCCTTCTTCTTGCAGTACTTGCAGCGGTTCTTGTTGGAGGCTTGCCCGCCTCCGTCTTCGCACGGTGCGTCTCGGCCGCGGTTGAACTGCAACGTGTCACGGCGCGGGGCGTTTGAACCACCGCCCGTGAAGTTGCCACCGCCTCGTGCAGCCTCGCTCTCCTGCCGGCGCATACGGTGGATCATCTCCTCCTTTTTGGAGGAAAGGAGCAGGCGTGAGCCTAGTTCCGCGGCCACCGCTCGCGCTTCGAGATGCTGCTCGACGGCTCGCAGCCATCCAGTGACCTCTTCGATAGAGAGCTCGCTAATGTCGAGCAAGGTCTCGATGGATATAGCTACCTGCATCAGACGATCAGGGACCACTTGTAACATCTTGCGAACTACCTCAGCGTCGGAGATTTGGTCGCCGAGAATCCGTAGGTTGTTGGCGAGAGAGCCGATCCGCATGGCGAAGTCGTCAACCGCCTCGCCGTCCTTGAACGAGATGTTGTTGAAGTCTCGCCGCAGCTTCTGCGCGTTGGCCTCACGCACACGTTCGACGCCCATGCGCATCACCTTGACCGCCTCCCACGCCTCCTGCGCGGTTTCCTTGTTTGCGAGTGAGCCCAGCATCTCCGACGGGACTGCGCGAGCGATTGCTGCCAGTGCAAGCCGATCCTCGCTGTACTCCGCATCGCCGGATTCGATGGCTCCCCACAAGCCTTGCGCCTGCAGGTTGATGCGTATGAGCATCGCCCACTCCGGGTAGTTGGTCTTGGTCAGCATCGGATATTGTACCGATGCCGACGCTTGTTTGACCACGCGCTCGATGACGACCTCGTGCTCCCGACCATGCTGTTGTCGTGGATGGCGAGGACCACGTGGTGGCGACTGACGGCGATCCAACCGCGGAGGAGTAACCGACCTGCCTCCCACCGGAGCTGACATGGCCACCAGAATCCTGAACGTGCTCTGATACCAATTATCGGCGGAATGCCTGCTAGCGTCTATGTTTGTACGCCTGTACGACAACCAACAATATACAAGAACACACAAACACAGAAGTAATTTTTGGCGCTGCAGTACGTCACAGCTTTTCTGGTTTTCCCTCTTCTCCTTTTATTTAGCAATTACATTAACATGCACCATACAAGCGTTAGCAACTGACATGCACCATGTAAGCAGTAACTCATATGTGAATGCTTGAAGTAACTAAAGACTTAAACTCCCATGCACCATGCAAGCAGTAACTCATATGTGAATGCTTGAAGTAACTGAAGACTTAAAACTCCCATGCGAAGACATGCAGACTACATGCAGATTAAAACAATAGTAACAGACATGCACATTAACTAGATTAACTAACAGCGGGCACTGTAGCATCTTGAAGCCAACCCGGCAGTTCTGTGCGGTTTTCCTTACGGCTCTTCAGCGGCACTCCTTTGCCTCGACTTCACGGCCGGCCGGCTGCCCGGCCCTATTCTTCAGTGTTGGCCTCACACGCCATCTTCTACACGTTCTTTACTGCCTTTGCGGTCGACGTCTTTTCCCTCAACGTCGATCGAGCTCGGCTGCCGCCACCGGAGCTTGACTTGACGCCACACCGTCCCCGGCCTCCCACAACTTGTTGGGGTCGCTGATACAGGTTTTAATCCGTCAGGTTCAAAACACATTCCGTTTCTCTTGCAACTTGAGGGACCAATCTCTTCCAGGCACAAAGACATAGCAAGAAATTGAGTTCACAGGAAAGCAGCAGTAATAGATCAACCAGGCCCGGCCACGTCAGCAATATTCAAGGCTCAAGAAGGAACCAGCCCAGCTTGTACATGAATGCATCCATCAAGGCACACAGTCTCCTCCTGCAACCTGCGTCCCATGTCAGCAGCGCCACGGCACCCCAAAAGCCAAGCGCAAAAGACCCGGCGACGAATGACCAGTAGACAAGTTCCGCGTCGATGATGGCATCCGACGACACTCCACGCTGCTTCTGCTGCTCACGCAGCATGCTGGAGCAGTTCTTCCTGACGATTTCTCCGCACAGGTTCTCGTTCCCTTGGAACGACGACTCGTCGAACGTCGTGAGCTGTGACTGGAACGGTATCTCGCCGGACAGATTGTTGCAAGCGACACTGAACGAGCACAGGAAGGAGAGGTTGGCCAGCTGCACCGGGAGGCTCCCGTTGAGGTGGTTGTACGAGAGGTCCAGGCTCTCCATGTCCTGCAGGTACATGAAAGTCTCCGGTATCGGGCCGACGAGCCGGTTATGCGACAGGTTCAGTGACTTGAGCTGCCTCAGGAATCCCAACGGCGGAGGAATGGTGCCGGACAGTTGGTTCATGGACAGGTCGATGCCTGTCATGAGCGCCAGAGGCTCTCCCATGTACGTCAGGTTCTCCCCTTTCGTCGTGAAGTCGACCGACGTCGACCGCCGCTGCGTCACATTGCCCGAGAACGGGTCGTCGTTGTAGTACATCGGCAGATCGGTCCAGAAATCATTGTACAGGCAGTCCGGTATCTCGCCGGAGAATCGGTTGTTGGAGAGATCAATGAAGTGGAGCCGGTTGTTGAAACAAAGATCTATAGGTATTCCACCGTGCAAGTCATTCCCTGCGAGGAGGATTACCCCAAGATCCTGGAAGCTGAGGAGCCCATCCGGGATGATGCCTGACAGACGATTGTTCCTTGCATTGAGTGTCTTGAGCCTGCTGCTGTATGGTAGCAATGGTGATAGGGGGCCCGAGAACCGATTGTTCTCGAGGCTAAGGTGAACCAAACCACCCAAGATCCAATGGAAGGGTGGCATAGGCCCTGTTAGGTCATTGTTGGAGAGCAAGATTGATGTCAACACTGAAGAATTCCCTGTGAGTGATGGCGGTATCTCCCCACTGAGATTGTTAAATGACAAGTCAAGCACCTCCAATGACGAAGCGTCTGCTAATGATGGAACTCCACCATATAACCTGTTGGAAGACAAGTCCAAGTACTCCAAAGACTGGAAAATGTTTCCAAAGTTGTTTGGGATTGCCATCGATATCTCGTTGTCAGACAGGTCGAGCACCTGCACCGGCGAGGTCATGTTACCACCAAGCCCGTCGATGTCGATGTCGATGAAATCCATGTCGTTGTGATTTAGCAAGACAAAATCCGACAGGTTGGAGAACAGCCAAGATGGAATCCGCCCCCGGAGCAAGCATCGCGAAAGATCGATCCCGGATAAGCTCCTCTGGGTTGACAGAAACTTTGGTAAAACTCCATTGCTTCTCCTGTTGACGACGCAGTTGCTTAGATTCAGGTAGTCCAACTGGAACAATGGCGTCCATCTCACGAGCTCCGTTTCGATCTCCAGCCGGTGGTTGCTTGAGAGGACAATGTCGCGGAGATTCGTGTTATTTGCGAGCCAGGAGAGCATGAATGTGCCAGTGAGATTGTTCTCCCCGAGATGGATAGTCTCCACTTCTGTTAAGTTGCTCAGTAAGTTTGGCGCGACCTCCCCTCTGAGAAAATTGCTGGCCATGTTCAGGTATTTTAGCTGCTGCAGTTTCCCCAGGCATGGGTTGATGGTGCCATGGAGCATGTTGGCATCAAGTTGCAGGTGCTCTAGCTGATGGAGGTTGCATATACCTGTGTAAAATTAATAATTGATGATATTACTACAAGACTCCATGATGTTATACTAATAACTAGGTAAAAATATCTCACACTGTCAACAAGATTTGTTCGAGTGATTTTGCACCTGTATTTCCACTATTTGGTACTAACTGACTGACTGTATAAGCAGTAGGGAGAAAAGGAAAAGTTAACCAGAGTAGGAGATCGAGGAGGGTGACCAATCGTACCATTGAATTCATGTAGGCTGTTCCGGGACAAACCAACAAACTTGAGAGACGTCAAATTGGATATCCAGCTTGTACCAAGAAGCTGGTTTCCGCCTAGGTGCAGCTCTGAAAGTGTGGTTAGGTTGCTAACCAGAGTAGCAACACCTTCATCCGTCATACTGTTGTACGAAAGCTGGAGTTTCTTGAGCTTCTCTAGTCCACGGTATCCTACAATAATATAGAACTACGAGGTCACATATACGTAGTATTTGTAAGACGAATTTGCATGTGTTATTTTCATGTTATTAAGCTGAATACTTAAAAACATATAGGCAGACAAAGTTTTTTAAAAAATAGACTGTACGCAAAAATATATATTTATTTATGTGCACTCCATTACCAAACTCATAAATCTTACAAAAACAAGTAGATCGAATTCCTCTAAAGCTCCTTTGGAATATCTCCATTCCAAACAAGGCCAAACGCATGACTTCCTTTCTTTTTCTGAAAGATCATGTGAAAAGGTCTAAGATTTTGTTATGGTAAACTATTATCATTTAAGAGGAGTAGAAATTTGGATTTTACAAATTTGCAGTTTTTCTAGAATTCTTGTAAACCTAGTGGTATGACCGGCTAAAAGAGGCGATAAAACCGGCCATCTCTAGTGATCTGACTAGTCACCACCAACAGTTAGACCGGTCAACGCTAGCAGTCTGACTGGCAAGGCAAGGTGCCTCAGGTGAAAATTGAGATTTTGGGAGTTTTGGACATGGTCCGATTTAGTTTCATTTAGGTCAGTGCATATGTATTATATGAAACATGTTTTGACTAACGTGGGTCAAATTGTGAAGAACTTGTGCTCATAAATGATTTCTTTGTCTTTAAATATACAGAAAAGCTTGAAGTCAACTATAGTCAACGGCGAGGATTGAGGTTACGCTAATAAAAGAGTTAAGGGGGTGTTCATATTGGCTTTTGCTTCTGGCATCAGTTTAAAGAAGCTAAAAGCTAATATAAACACATAGCTTCTTAAAATTGCTTCTCCACTCTTCTCACTCTTGTTTTGCTCTGCGGATAAGGCAACAGGTTACGAGCGCATCATGTATCCCACTCCTCTCGCGTATGTATCTCTCCCTCATTTTTCTCACCACATGTACCCTTGTTCTAAAAGCCACTTCTTTCAGCCGCTACTATTCATTTTCAGTCAAAATCCATTAGCCCTAACCAATACGAACACCCCCTGAGGCCCAGAACGATCAAATATATCGGTGAGATGACTGAGTTCAAGTATGGCATGACAAAGGTGGGAAATATTGAATGGAAGGTTCAAGTAACTAGTTGCATCATGTGGTTTGGTCGGTCCAAGTGAGGTATGGTATGGTGGAATCAGAACGAGAGACTTGCCAACACATGCAAGCTAATGTTGCATCTACACATGATAAGTATGGAGATTTCTTGCAAGTGAAGATAAAGATTGGGTCAAAGAAAGGTATTTCAATAAGTTGACCAAAATATCAAAAAATATCTTGGATCAAAATTATGGCACTTAAGCAGTGCTTAAAAAAGCAGTTTAAGTCAAGGAGAAACTAAAAAGATCAAACTAGATCAAAAGCGAAGAACTTAGCGGATTCGGATTTATGTACTTTGAAAAGAGAGCATAATTTTAGTGTGTGAGTAAAACATGTATTGTGTGGAGTTCACGGATTTTTCCAATATGTGCTAGTAGATAGTATCTATTAAGATTAGATATATACTAGTTGCTTATCTATTTAACGGATTGGAATAGAGACTTGCTAATTGACAATCCAACCATCATAATTTTACTCAAGAAAGCCAAGTATTCTAGAGTTAGAGTTTGAGAAGTGTGAGTGCTGTGATGTATTCTCTTGTACTCTTAGGTGAAATGACTGTAAAACCTTTATCATCAAATAACAATACATCAAGTTTGTTCATCTCTCATGGATCTTGTTTATTTGCTCTTGATTTGGTTGATTTTGATCATCTTTCTCTTTCTTGATCTTGCTAGATGCTAACGATAAGTAAGTGATGGAAATATCTCATAAAAATAAATCATATCCACCTAAGCATTAGATTTGACAACTTCTTGAAGTTGTCCGGTTTTATTTGGATTTGACCTCATCTTGAGTTTTCTTGATTCAAGTGATTTTGCTCTAATCCTTGGGAGTTCTTGATTGCTGTGACATGTGAAAATATATCTAGAGTTATCTTAATCATTCTCTACCTATAAACAAGTTATATTCCTTGTTTTCAGTTTTTGCCCAATTTTAGTACAATCTTGCTTGTTCTTGAGAAATGTATGAACTTTATCATAGATTCTTACTATCCTTAGATAAAATAGAATTCTGATACCTTAACCTATGTATGTGTGCAAAATCTCATATTATTTGAACTTGAATTTTTGGAGTTGCATCGGCTCAGGCTGGGTTTTTTAGTTCTGGAATAAGAGAGGTCGGTAAGACCCCACCCCCTCCAATGCAACCGCCTAAGGCCGGTCAGACTGGTGTGTTGCTAGCCAGACCACCCCTAGTAGCCGGTCTGACAGCATGAGTGCTGATTTCTTTGGATTTTGGTTTCTTGAGCTGATTGCTTTAGATTTTGGTTTCTAATTCTAATCTTTATAGCTCAATAACTATTGAAGTGGAATACTGGCGAATACTTAGGAAAATTTTTTGAAAGTTTCATTCACCCCCTTATATTTTGAAATAAGATTGTAAAAATTATATATATAGTCCTTATATTTTGAAATTGAGGGTTATAAGTGTATAATACGTACATAGGGTATTTAAATATTGCTATCATGATTATATACTCACCCGGGCCTTAGTTTTAGAAGGTAGAATACATGTATTTTTGTAACGGAAGGTGCACAAGTTTTTTTATGCTTGCAATCACATTTCTCAACTTGGAATTGCAAAAGGAAGATCTGAAGATAGCTTTAGTTGATTTGTTATGGGAATACCTGACGAGGGGGGAGAAGAGAAGCCGGTGATTTTATTCATCGACAGGTCCAGCTCCTGCAGCTCCGTGAACGGCGCGAACACCGTGCCGTCGAGGGCGCCGACGATGCCGACCTGGACGAGGGACAGCGACACGACGAGGCCGCCGCCGCCGCAGGTCACGCCCTCCCAGCTGCAGCAGTCGGTGCTCTTGTTCCAGTCGTCGTAGTAACCGAACTCGCGGTTGAAGAGTGGCTTGATGGACCGGAGGAGGGCGCGCCGCTCGCCGTGGCCGTGGCAAGCCCTGCACAGCTTGGTCGGCGAGACGAACAACACGGTGGTGATCAGAAGAAGAAGAAGAGTTCGCCGGCTCCGCGGCGGCGACGGCACCATGTCTATCGACACGTACGGCAGTTCGCAAGTGGAACAGCTAGCAAATAATGCCTCCGTGTGCAGTGCAATGACTCTCAACGACCACCATTAGTACTGCTAATTATAATTGAATTAGAATTCCTATTTAGAAGGGAAACGGAGCTGTCAAAAAAGAACCGCTTTACGCCCGCGCTTGTTTTCTTGACAGGAACATTCTTGACAGGAACATGACAACGCGGGGTATCTTACGCTTACGCATATCATTTTGAGGGATTCCGGTCTCCGAGCGTGTCCACGTCGCTCTCCCTCCCCGTGTGCCCAACGCGTGCGCGCGCTCACATGCGCTCCGTCTGCCGCGTGTATACACTCGATAGCAAGCCGCGGCTTCTTTCTTCTGTGGTTAGCGAGCCGCGGCTCTCTTCCTGGTTAGCAAGCCGCGCTGCGGGCAGCTTCGAGGAGAGCTCGAGTATGGCACCGTGCCGAGCCCAAGCTACCCGATGGCGCAGCCGATACAGCCGCCGGGCGTCCCCCCGTGATGCCATCTCCGCTCGCTTCCTTCCCTACCATCCGCCCGCACCTCCTCGCTCCTGTTCCCCTTCACGCCACCGTCGCTGCTGGCACCAAGGATGAGGCAGTTGAGATAGACGCTTCCTCGAGCAGGAAGGAGACACCGCCGAGCCGATCTGGCGCACCGGCGGCCTCCGTACTTGCGCCTCGCCTCCTCCGTTCGGCCACTGCGCCTGTTCCCTGCCGCCGCCGTGCACCCTATCGCTTGCCAGAGACGGTAGGTCCTTCTCATCCATGGCGTCCCGCTGAGCGCTCCACCTTCTCGCGACTTCCCACCGCATCTCCTCGACCCCGCATCTCGCCTCCTTCGGCTGGTTCGACAAAATCAAGACAATCTTCACCGGTAAGAAGCCCGACGAACCGTCCTCTCTCGCCTCCGGCTCCTTTGCCCTCCATCGTAGGTCCCCCAGGTGTCCGAGCAGCCTTGTTCCTTTCTTGGTAGTGTGGTGGTGTCTGATTCGGGTTTTTGGGTTTAATTGCAGAGTTCAACCGATCTGGCGCACCGGAACGGTGCCATCCAGATCTCGGCGTCGGCCCTCCACAAATCTCAGATCCGGCCGTGGGTCACCGCCACCACCGCCGCGCCGAGTCGACGCCTACTGGAGTCGATGGTGGCACCGGCAAGCCACCGCGGACGCTCACGGCACCGCGCATGGCCGCTGCTGTTTTTCGCGATCCTCGCGCTCCACTCGCTGGCCATCTACCTCTTCACCCGCGGCTTCCTCCTCACCCGCACCGAGCTCGACTTACATAGCCACCGTGACGGCCGCACTGGCGTCTCCCCTGGGTGTGCTTCCTGGCCCCCTCCCGCCGTAGACCGCCTTGTCATCGTCGTCCTCGATGCCCTCAAGTCACCTCGCCTGCCCTTTTCAGTTCTCAAAACCCCCGCCCCCTCCCCCGTATGTCGAGTCCTTTCTTCATTGCTTGTACAGTTGGTCCTGGTTGGTCCACTCTTCATGGAATTTCTTGCTGGCCACTGAAATCATACTCTGCAATTTCATTATTCTTGGGATCAAAACATAGAACACGGTTATTGCTGACACAATTGATCTTGCAGGTTTAATTTCGTGGCACCGAGTACATTCTTTCAAGGTTATTACTCCTTTTTTGTACTTCTACACAGTGAAAAAATAATAACATTGTTAGCTAGTAATAAGTATTAGCTGACCCCTACATTTGCTGCAGAGAAGCAACCATGGATGGACAGGTTGCAGGTCCTATAGAAGCTGGCTGCCAATGAGAAGACCTCTACTAGAATCTTCAAAGCACTCGCTGATCCACCAACCACTAGCCTTCAACGCCTTAAGGTGATCAACTCTGTTTATGTTCATATTGATCCCATGATATACATTCAACAGTGAAGTTACCCTGAAAAACTGTCACCTTGTGCACAATTCAATGCAATAGCAAAATGGTCATAATTTTGTGTATTCTGCTTCATGGGCTCAACTTCCTTGTTGTAAAACTCAACATTCAGCCTCTCGCGACGGGTGGTCTCCCTACCTTTATCGATGTCGGCAATAGCTTTGGAGCTCCAGCAATAGTTGAGGACAATATAATGCATCAGATTCTTCTCATCTTGCATTCAACTTTAGTAAAATATTGTGTCAGTCCAATTACTTAGTTTACAGCTCATGCTGGATAGTTAACCATGACATTGTCTGTTGCCTTTTCTTTCTTCGCACTCAATCAGTTGGCCAAAAATGGAAAGAGGGTAGTCATGATGGGGGATGATACATGGATACAGTTATACCCTGAACACTTCAACAAGTCATTTCCTTACCCTTCTTTTAATGTTAAAGATCTTGACACAGTATGTCGTCTCATCTGTATCATTCTTGTCCTTGTTCTGTGATGAGCTGTCTTCATCTTCCATTTAATTTCCATGGAATCACCAATTGAATTGTATGTATCAAGTAGACAATGGTGTTATTGAGCACTTGCTTCCATCATTGCACAAAAATGATTGGGACATTCTTATTACACATTTCCTTGGTGTGGTAAGTTACTATGCAATCACTTTGGTCTTAGCTTACACATTTCATCCTTTTCTTTTTTGAACTGGGAACATGTGAGATCAACTTTCTTTAGGACCATGCAGGGCATACATTTGATGTTGGCTCAACCCCAATGATCCAGAAGTTCGAGCAATACAATCAAATCCTAGAGGTCAACTGCCTCATGCATGATATATGATCTGTTTTTTTACGCTAATTATTTATAGGAGACATTTAACTTTCACCTCATTTATGTCCTCCACTTAAATTTTATGGGCCCCGTCTATTTTACTCATATAGGATGTAATTGACATGTTGAAAAGCCTTTCCACACCTGGTGGTCCCCATGAGAATACTTGACTGCTTGTAATGGGGGATCATGGCCAAACCCTAAATGGTGACCATGGAGGAAGAACTGCTGAAAAGGTGATCTGTCTTATATTTTGTTGCTAAGTGCACAACTACGAACTAATGCTATGTCAATTGCAGGTTAAAACATCGCTATTTGCATGGAGTCCAAAGAGCCCACCAAATGCTGTCATATCTGTTCTTGGTGAAAATTCATGCAATATTGATCTGGTACATTTATTTGTCTTATTTGTTGTGTCTAATTAATGATAAGTCGAATGCCCGTCTGATATATGCCAATAAGCATGATTTCTTGTCAGCATCTACGCCTTTCTTATAGTTTTGAGTCTTTTGACCAGGACCAATATTCCAAATAATTATAAGGAACATTCCTTAGCCATATTGTCATCTGAATTATGCTTTTTATAGAAAATATTTTGAAATAAAATTGCACTCATAATAGGTACTTCTACTTCTATATTTAGTTCTTTATTATCGCGTTTTGGGTTTGACATCTAAAATTCTGTAGAACATGGAGTGAGTGGACTATTTTTAAACTCTATCCTAACTGGCTTATGCATGGATGGGAAGTATTACACAAAACATGTTTGCAGCTTTGTACAACCAAGAGGAGAGATGGAAGGAGGGGTTTTGTAATTTCTAATAGTTAACTGCTTTCCTTGTACAGTTGGTAAAATGTAAGTTTGCAAGAAGCAGTGCTGGATATAGATATTTAGTCTTACTGTTTTCTCATGGCAAGATAGCTGATTGTTTAATTTTTCGCCAATAGGATAGCTATAATACTAAATAGTTTTCTTATGATTTATCGAGATGACCCAATTCTTCGATGTCTACGCTTGCAGTCACCAAGGTCTCTGCCACCTGATCAAATCAAAGTTGTTCTTGGTGAAGGTCAAACAGAAAGCAATGAAGAGACTTATGATATATATCTACTTCCACCAAGTGAAGATCCAGAAACATGCCAAGCTTACTTGAGAATGCGGAACAGGGAAGGGAAATACAATCTAATGTTTCAGGTATGCCAGTTTTATGCTTAATGGTTACATACTATACAGTTGTAAAAGATATTTTTTGTTGTTCTGTTACAAGTATTGTATTCTAAGGTGCATTTTATATGCATTCTCATTTTTTAAGTTATTGTCTTTTATTTGATACATGTAGGTTATAAGAAGCTTCGCCTTGCTAGAATTTTCAGATTTTCACCACAGTAGCACCTATTAGTTCATAAAATTAGTTATGTAGTGAACATGAGAAAAAAGGAAAGATTGGCCAAATCTTAACTGTGTTCTCCTTTCTTAACTTGGTCCATTTGCTCAGTCTTCTTTGAAAATTTATGGGGATCTCTACCATGGTAGTTAGCTTAGATATACCCTATTTTACCTTTGTTTGTTCTTACTATCATATCCTATATGCACTAAACAAATTCTTCCCGTTGGCCTTGTTGTTCCTTGTTCACTAACTAGGTTATGTTATTGGTAATTTGAAGAAGTGGGTGACTGATAATCCTTTTATCATATCACCAAGGATTACTTTTGAAGTCAGTGTATGTCTTCTTGGTGGTTTGATGGCATTGGAATATACTATACCAGTTGTGATGAAGAGAAGCAGTCGTGTATTTTCTGATGGCAAGGCAATTGTTAGGATTGACTGGCTGGAACAGCTTAACCGAAGGTATATTTAGGTAAGCATCATCTTTACTATTTGATTCTTGCAGTTTCTGTCGATATGATCTGTCTTTGGGTGAATCCCGACAACCCATTAAGAAATGCAAAAAAAACTTACCTTGCTTCTTTTTTCTAGCGCGGCGTGGAGCCGTGCTTACGTTTCTAGTATACTACATAGTAAATAAGAAAAGGACTTTCATTGGACAAGTTGACAAGTTGCTCCCTAGTCAAGCTTCTTAGCATCACCTGAAATGACCTAAAATTTTCAAAATTTTGAAGTTTATTTGAAGATCGCTTGAATTCAAAATTTTGCCGAATTGGGAAGATTTTTTTGGTTTTACGCTTTCATCTTCTAGAATTCCGTTTCCTCCCTTGCCTTGGCGCCTTTCTGGCTTGACACCTTCTCCCCTGTCTTCTTGGCTACATGCCGGTCCAAGCGTCTACCAACTCGCCACAATGCTCGCCGCTGCCATGCCATCAAGCCATAAATGGCCATCACACCGCTCTCCAGCCATGCATCCGCTAGCTTGCCACTACCGACCTTGCCATTGCCACCTCGGTTGCTACCTGCTTGACCCACAATAGTGCCTTAAATCACCTCACCAACATGCGCACCTACGCCAGAGAGACACACCACACCTCGCGACACCACCACACCTGCCAGTGCTGCCGTCGACCTCGCTGGAGCATCTCGACTGCCAGTGTCATCGTCCATGCGCCATCCCTACCGTGGCCAAGCCACTATCGCCACCGCCTAACATGGCCTATAAAGCCAAGCCAAGCTATTCCTTAACTTCCATTGGCACACGATTACATACCCAAGAGCTTTCCTTCCCAACTCCAACTAAGAACCATAGCCATCGTTGTGCCCACACCGATGAGCTCCAAAAACTGATTCCACTAATAGCCTTGATTACAACCAAATTCCTTTTGGCCATAGCACCTACGGCACATCCCAACCCCAACCACGCAAACCCACCTCATCACCTCTAGGCCATCAGCGATGTGTGACACCGTTGACCAAGCACAGCTACTGTGGACAGCCATGCACAGGCTGAACCAACCTAAGCTACCACCACCATTATTCTTCCCATTCATTGTAGAAGCTCGAATCACCACTAAACTCACTAGAACCCCACCAGAGCACCACCATGCCATGGCCTTGCTTCAGCAAGCCCCTTTCGCCGCTAGCCTTTTTCGGTGCCCCTTTGACCGCACTCATAACAAAAAAAATCAATTAGGTTCCACTAGCCCTCTCCACAGCATCGATAGCCACTATCATCGCCTAAATTGTTGTTGACACCGCTCACCTCTGCTCGGATAGCCATGGCACAAGCTCAAGACAAACAGGCTTTGTGCCTAGTAGGCCGAGCTTTTGGGCCACCTGAGTTGGCCCAAAGTAAATAGAAGCCCAGTGAGCCAAATAGGCTAAGGGCCTGTTCTTTTTGGCTGCGGCTGATGACTTTTGACTGCGGCTGATGGCTTTTTGGCTGTTTACGACAGAGATTGCGGAAAGAGAGATACTCGCTTGTGATTTTTGATGGTATAGATATTAGTTTTTTAATGTGTACTACAATTAACTTGTAGACCTCATCTTAAAAAAATACTCCGTTTAAAAGTTAGTTACTGTAGCAAAAGCCAAAAGCGGCTTTTAGAAGCCGCAAAAGAACAGGGCCTAAGCCTAATAGCTGAAGCCCATTACTGTTCAAACTAGCCCACTACTATTCATAGTCAAGCCTAACACTATTTAGCCCAATTAAAGCCAGCCCAAACCCATTACTGTTCCTACAATTCGAGCCATTAGGAATAGTGTTAGCCCATTACTATTAACCCAACCCGTTAAGCAAGTTTATATCCATTTTGACCATCTCGAGCCTGTCTAAACCATTCTTAGGTCCATTTAAGCCACCCAAGCTCTGTTTAAACCCTAACCATTTAAACCCAACCACGTTCAGCTTTTTCCTGAATTACAACTCTTTTTATTTCTTTTATTTATCCAAGCTTGTATTCTTTCAAGCATGAACTTATTTGTTTATTTCTTTTATGATAGCACCCAAATTCACTGAGCCGTCCATCTCAGAAGTAGATCAAGACACAGAAGAGTTAGGACCAGTTGAAGAGTTTGAACAGGAAGGCAAGTCACATGTTTTTTATCATATTGTTCCTACGTTATTTTTTAATTATCAGTATTATTATTATTATTATTTGTGCATGTTATTTATTTAAAATAATAAATTTAAAATGACTTGATAATTAGTTAGATCTTACTGCTGAAAAAGTCATGTCATACTTGAAGGCCATATCATTCTTAACATCAAATATTGTATAATTAATCATTAGCAGATTGGGCAATGAAATATTTTATCTACACTGCTAAGATTATTTCAGTTTCTTACCAATAGATTTTAAAATGGTACTAGGGTTGAGGCTAATTGGTGGGAAGACAGTAGATGGTTGGAACCCATGACACCACCCTAGCGTGGAGGCTTGGTGTGAATTAGTAGTAATATGTTGTAATACACTGGGTATGTGGTTGGTAACTTCATTTGAGAAAAATAAGGATTAGAACCTTATGCTTAGTAAAGGACATAGAAATCACTCAACCACAAGTTTTGATTTGTCAAATCTGGTTTAGTACAATAGTCAATTCGATCAAATATCTATAGGAAGGTCAGCTATCCTAGTGTTTCAGGATGGCCCAAGGACAAGGGGTGACATAGAAGTGGGACTGAAAAGTCACTTGCCATTCTTTACAATAGTAGGTCTACTCAACGTCAGGCCATGATTTCCGCTTTAGCTTGTGGATTCCTGACAATATTGTTTGGACATAAGCCTACTAGGTAGAAGCTAGATAGAATAGAGTAGTGAACAATCTTGTTATCTTAACTCAGTCATAAGCTATTATGTTGCGTGTATGATGCATGATATTGAGAGTTTGAGACATCTTGCATGTAAAGCTGGGCAATCCTGCAGAATAAAACTTGCAGTATTCGAATACATTGCGCTTCCGATAAATGAAACTATGTTTAATAAGTAGATCCAATAACAAGGCATAAGTAGCTTTGGTAAGATTTTCAATTTGGTAATTAAGTTGGTTAACCCATTTTCTCTTAAGAAGATAATGTTTTATCATTTCATGCCAAAACATGTTTACAAATAAACTTGCATTCACAAATATAATGATGAAACCATCACATCCCATTCTCTTGAAATTCTGATAAGTAGTTAATTAGCATTCCCCATGTTACTTGTTGAGTACAGTTGTACTCATACTTGCTAAAATATCAACAGAAGAAATTTGAAAAGATAATGAAGAGCCTTTCGAGGAAAACTTCGATGATTGATCACTTTTTTTAGGTCTTGTCCATGCTCAGGCACACTTGTAGATTTTTTTGGAAGTTCTTTTGTAATGTAATATAAACTTTGGGCTTGGATGCCTTGTCATGTAAACTTGCCTGAGATGCCATATCCTATAATAAGTTTATCTTTCATGGAATAAACATGTGTAAGTTTGATGTACACTTAATTATAGTACTCTGCAACTGAACATCCTAAGCAGTTGCAGGGAGATCCAACAGCCTTAGAAATGGGGTCGTTACATCACCCACCAAGGTTCCGTTGAGAACTGTGGCTTGGAGAGATGTACTATAAGAATTGCTAGATTACATATAATTGGATTAGAATTCCTACTTTCTTTTATAAGGGAATAGGTGCAGACTGTATAAAACCATAATGTATGGTCATAGTAACCCAAGCCAAATCCAAGATAGACAAAGCAAGGTAGAAGTAATTTCATCTACTTCATTCTGGAACCAAGTTAGGTTTTGAGTCAGCGCAATGGTCAAGGGAGAGGAGTTGGAGCGGGAAGGTGGCGGATGAGATGTCGATTGTGGGAAGTAGCTATGGATGGCGACGACAAAAACGCAAAAGGGTGATGGGTCGGCAGGCCACGAGATTGCATTCTTGTGAGCACTCACTAACATAAAAGTCCCCCTTTATAGTCTTATATTATGTGGCCTTTTGTAAACATGTACTATTTAAAAGTACTTTCTTTAAGCCATAACATCAAAGCCTTAATGTGAAACCACGTCTTGTATGGTTATTTGCAAGTACTATATTTAAGCCATAACATCACAGCCTTAATGTGAAACCACGTCTTGGTATGGCAGTGGAGTCGTGAGTGTTTGACGTACTCCACCTATTAGAATTTAAATTCTAGTATTCATTTTTACACTCACGCAAATACGTGTCAATGTAAACTCCATAAGGTCACGTATCTATCCCTGGCATCTATAATTTTAGGGGTGTGTTAAAGACAACTGCAATGTACAGAAAAAGCAAGCCATAAGGCCTACTAGCCACATAGGCGCGGCGGCACGCCGCGCTAACTATTATGTGAACCAAAGTAAAAGAGGCAAAAATTCGCTACCATGTGGACCAAAGTAAAAGAGACAAAAATTTGTATAGAAATGACGTGCCAGGGGCCTCTCCGAAAGAAACCAAGGACCCGCGTGTAATTTCGAAGAAACCGCGAGGTGTTATCCAGTAAAAGGGGAGCGGAGGGGCTTTTTGCAAAAACCGAGGGTCTTTTCGAAAGAACCAAGGGCCTATAGATAATTACAAAAAATCACAGGGCGTTATCCAGTAAAAGGAGAGCGGAGGGACTTTTTGGCAAAAAAACTAGGGACCTTTTCGCAAGAACTGAGAACCTATATGTAATTACCAAAACTCAAGGGGCTTTTGTGCAAACTTGACACCTGGACGCTGCGGCTGCCGAGGAAGTCCCCCAATCTTAATATACGTAGTATGTGGCACCCTTGAGGCCGACCTTAAACATTGTGGTGAAATTTTTGAGTTGACCTCAGCTTAAAGCCAGCCACATGCTTAAGGCTCGGTCTCAAGCAATAAAAGATGATCTCACCTCTCTCTCTCCCATGTTAGTCTATCCACACACAGAACTCACTGAAGTCATTGTCGTTGCTACCACCGGGAGATGGAGAAGGGATTGTGCCACCAAATTCGGCTGTTGGGAGGCCAAGGGAGGGGTGCGGCCGCCACGTCATCACCAACTGCTGTTGATTGTGGTCCTCCCACCATTGCTGCATCATCACCAACAACCACTGAATCCAGCCATGTGGACTTTAGGAGTGCTTCGTCGACGGTCATCACCTCCAGATCTCACAGTGCGATGAAAAAGAGGGGGGTCATGGGGATGTAGAGGAGAGGAGGCAAGTGTTCACAGTGGAGAACAAGAGGCAGGGGGACACAGAGGAGAGGAGGCAGTGGGAGAAGAGGAGGCCGGACGGTGGAGAGCAAACTCGTGCTAAGAGTCAATGGGGAGGAGAGAGGAAGTTGAGGGGAGGTAGAAGGTAGGTTTGATTATTTTATTGGATCATGGCCCCATCTTAATACCCACTTGAGCTTTATAGGGCTTGTTCTTTTGAGCTGTGACTTATGGCTGTGGCTTATAGCTTTTGGCTGTAATACGAGCGCTCGTGCAAACGAACTAAAAGCCGACAAGCTACTTCTAAAAGCTATCCCGATAAACCATTTCAAAACGGTGACATGGAAATCATCCCATTTGTTTGTTTGAGGGAGGTCATAAGCCATAAGCTAAAATAAGTTGAAAAGAACAGACCCATACTCCCTCTGGTTCAAAAGAACAAATCATTTTAGACATCGATACAATCCTTAAATACAGCTTTGACAACTAATTATTATTATAATATATTTATAAAACAAAACAATATTATAATATTACAATGTATTTTTCAATATGAATCTGCACATATGATTTTTCATGTATTTAATCTAAATATTTAAAAAGATATTGATAGTCAAAAATTTAAAATTTGACTACATGTATTCCTAAACAACTTGTCCCTTTTTACCAGGGAGTATATTGTAGGAGGTAGCAGCGAGTTTTTGGCATATATGGCACTGTTTGTATTTGTAATTATGAGAATAGCAGTATGTGTGCCGTATTGCCAAAAATGGCGTTTTTGCCGCCCGGTGGCCGAGAGACAATGCCACAGAGCTAACACGTAGACCTGCCACCGGCGCCAGCCTGCCTGCCACCCCGCCACCAGATGGTAGGCTGCCCACTGCTCCACCACCAGACTATAGGCTGCCTGCTGCCCCACCACCGGACGGCAGGTAATTAAGCAAGCAAATTAGCCGGCTTAATTACCTACCTTAATTTTTTGTATACTATTTATTAAAATTTTTAAATATAGAAAATAAGCTTATAAAATTACAAAAATTTATTTCTAGACACCCAACAAAATGTACTTAACTGTGTAATTTTTTGATAATTTTATCCACTATGCATGTTGCTCAAACAATCATAAGATTACCAAATAATGTTCAAATTTTTAAATATAGCAAATGACCTTAAAAAATTACCAAATTTTGCATGCGGTCTCTTGCAACAACTTTCTTAACTATATGATTTTTTGATAATTTTATCTATTATGAATGTTCCTAAAAGAATTCATATAATTACCAGGTGATTAGCAGCTGCGGTAGAGGTGGGCCATTTCATTTTCTTTTCATTATTTAATCCATATTTTAGTTTTCTTTACTTTATTTAATCCACACGTGAACAAACACAGTGGGTTGTAGATATTTGGCTCATATGAAAATTGAGCACTCATGCGGGAAACAGATCACCAAAAGTGTCACTTGCATCGCGTATGTCCCCTGCGCGCCATTCACTCCCGCCATTATTCGTACACGCTGCGTTCTGGCTCACGCTATAAATTACGCGCTCTCATGCAATTGCTCTTGCAGTCGCTTTTTCGCAAACTCTCGCAGTAACTCTTAGAGTCTCTTCGCTCACACTTGTCACATGCGCTCTTCGTCCGCTTTCTTAATAACCGATTAAATATTATTTAGTCCCGTTGTTTGTAATCATAATAACATGTATTTTTTGTCATATGAATTATCTTTGTTAAATATGTAAGTAATTAATCATAGTTATTTAGGTGTAATTAACTTAGTCCTAATGTCTAACAAACTCTCACAGTAACTTTCGAAATCTCTTCGCTTGCACTCCTCGCCTGCGCTCTTCGTCCGGTTTCTTCACAGCCGATTAAGTCGTGTTTAGTGTCGTTATTAGCAATCATATTAACACGTAATTTTTTGTTGTATGAATTGTTTTTGTTAATTGTGTATGTAATTAGTTGTAGTTATTTAGATGTAATTAATTTAGTCCTACTTATTTAGGTATAACTAATTAATTTTTAATATTAATTAATTATCAGTTATCAAGTATATGTTATTTAATTATATATTTTTATATACTTTTATGTTGACTGTATTAGACATTAAAATAATAACTCTTAAGTGTAGCAATTAATTAAATTGTGATGTTAGAGGAAAGATTATATTAGAAACGTAAATGCATGGCTACTATTAGACGTGTGTGCCCTGTCAGCTTCTCATGGCTACTCCTAGCTCGTCTTAATTCTTAATTAATCACACACAAACATGTTTTAGCCTATTTGATGTGACAAACATCTGCTTGCTTTTGATCAAAAGACATCTGAGGTACTAAAAAGATTTAAAAAAGAACATTCATCATTGAGTAATTCCTCCATAGGCCCTCTGATCTTAGGTTGTTAAGTAATTCACACATAATATAACAAAGTTAATAATTCAACGTACCGTCGATTCTTTAGTGGAGCTTAAAATATGGCTAGCATACAAAAATCAATCTCAAATGTAAAAGTAGGGTGCCAACATGCCATAATTTATTTCATCATAAATTTTAATTTGTAGTATTTTACTTTCATTGTTTCATCATAATTTTTCTGTAGTACTGTACTACCATGAAATAAATATTTATTTGTAGTAATGTACTGCCAAGAAATAAATAACTATGCAATTATTTATCCGTAGTATTGTACTACCATGAAATAAATATTTCTATAATTATTTATTTCATCATAAATTTTAATTTGTAGTCTTTTATTTTCATTATTTCATTGTAATTTTCATGTAGTATTATACTACAACGAAATAAATATTTATTTGTAGTAATGCACAGCCATGAAATAAATAACTATGTAATTATTTATTTGTTAGTATTTATTTATTTATTTGTAGTTTTATAATACCATAAAATAAATATTTATGTTATTATTTATTTCATCATAATTTTTAATTTATAGTATTGTACTACCATTACATATAAACATATATAATATGTAATACATATATGTATGTACTATTTATTGCATCATAAATTTTAATTTATAGTATTTTGTTGTCATTATCAATCTTTGCACTAATATTTTCTCTATCCCATTTTTTTGCAAGCTATGGCTTTACCAGTGCTTCTCGAATAGTACTGCGATGAGAACCACTGGTTCCATTCATGGATGACGGGTGACATGGCTGGCTTATGGACCATAGGCTTGTTGCCCTTTGCGAGGTAGGTCTCCATCAGTCGCCAGTTCACCATCGACGGTAGCTTGCTCGCGGCATTGGTGGATAAGTAGAGGCCCGAGACGCAGATATTCTATTTTTAGTGGGATGAGATGACGGTCACTCTGTAGGATGTCTCGTTCTTGACCAGTCTTCCTCTCCGGGGTGACACACTTGTTCCAACCTCTGCACTGGTGTAAATTCAAACTCTATTAAGTTGGTTTTGGTAATAATGACAAATAAAATCTGAAACTAATTTGTTTATTAGTTATAATATTGTCTAGTCTTATTTAGATGTAATAAATGATAAATGCAATTGTGAGACTAACATGATTGAATGATTATGATATAGCTTAGTCTCATTTGAATGAAAAAGTGAAATCATAGAGGTATGCATTTCTTGGATCCAAAATATAGATTAAACTCTACTAAAAGTCTAAGATGAATATGTGCATATGTTTTTCACTATACATTGTTATATGCACATATTTAGGGGGAGTTCAATCTGTAGTTTCATTAGTATTGATCCATGTTTCTCTTTCCACATATTAAAGATCTATACTTTGAAATATATCCTTTGAGTATATATAGTTTGTGCAGTTCATATATACTCATAATCAGGTTGTCATCTAGTTCATCTATTATGTGTTAATGGTTGAATGATTAATAACAACCGGATGAGTAAGCTTTGCTAGCAATTAATCTTAAAAATAAACACATACATTCAAATGAGTTAATTGCTTAAGAAAATTTATTCTAGAATATACAATTATTGTGTACATAGTGTACACTTGTAAATCATTTTATATCTCATTATTTATTGATATTGTAATGAATTACCAAAAATAAAAAATTGTGGAATCTAGTCCCTCCATTATGTGTTAATGGTGGAGTTTTGGTAATTGATGGCAATTAGTTTGTGGACTAACATTTTTCATGAGTTGGATGAATAGGTTAGGTTCCACAAGTGAGGATAACTTAGGATGACTTCATGTGTCGAAGATTATCAAATCAAGATGATGGAAGATGGCTTCATGTATTGAAGGCTATTAAGAAGAGAAGATGATCATGAGTTGATCTTCGAGTGAATACAAGACTTATCATGTGGTGGTGGAGCTCAAAAAGAAGATGCATCATGAGTTGATGCATATCCAAGAGAAGATGATCATGTGTTGATCATCAAGTCAAGTGAAAATCTATCATGTGTTGATGAAGGCCAAGTGAAGGATGCATCATGTATTAATGCACAACAAGACAATAACCCAGACTTGAAGTGGGGATGTGTGTCATCAAACTTCAAGAGGATACTCAAGGCAAAGATATGACTAGCTAGAACTAAGGATATATTCCAAGTCTTTTATCGATCTCGGTGTTTGGTTGGAAGATAGGATTGTTAGTATAAGTGTCATACTATTAAGAAAGATCATGTCTAATAGTTTGAGTCTCATCATTTATTGATAAATCAATCTTACTTGATCTATCTCTTCTTAGCATGATACTTATATTTGTGAATATATTTTATAAATAGTTGAGTAGGAAAGAGCTACCACTAGTGGATTTGAGGTGGAGGGTTTAATTCGTGGAGCTGATCCAATTCGTTTGGGCTTATCACAAGGATTCAACACATGAGTTTCAACTATTTACAAAACACATTCGCAAATATAAACATCATACTAAGAAGAGATAGAATGAGTGAGGTTGAGCTATCAACACATGATGAGACTCAAGTTACTAAGCATGACCCCTCTTAATAGTACAGAACCTATACTAGCAATCTATTCTTTCAACCAAACACCGAGACCAGTAAAAGACTAGGAATACATCCTTAGCCCTAACTAATCATACCTTTGCCTTGAATATCCTCTTGAAGTTTGATGAAACATATCCTCACTGCAAGTCCGGCTCATTGTCTTAATGTGCATCAACCCATGATGCATCCTTCATTTGATCCCCATTAATACATGATGGTTCTTCATTTGACTTGATAATCAATACATCATCATCTTCTCTTAAACATATATCGACTTATGATGCATCTTCTTCTCGAGCTCCATCAACATATGATGGATCTTGTATTCGCTCGATGATCAACTCATGATCATCTTCTCATCTTAATGGCCTTTAATACATGAAGCCATTTTCCATCATCTTGACTTGATGATCTTCAACACATGAAGTCATCCCAAGTCAACCTCACTTGTGGAACCTAATCTATTCATCCAACTCATAAAAAATGTTAGTACACAAATCAATTACCATCAATTATTAAAACTTCACCATTAACACATAATAGGGGACTATATTCCACAATCTTCCTTTTTTGGTAATTCATGACAATCTCAACATATAATGAGATATAAAATGATTTACGAGTATACACTATATACACAACAATTGTATACTCTAGAATAAACTTTCTTAAGCAATTAACTCATTTGAATGTGTGTACTTATCTTTGAGATTAATTGCTAGCAAAGCTTATTTATCCAGTTATCATTAATCATCTAACCATTTACACATAATGCAGAAACTAGATGACAACCCGATTACAAGTATATATGAACTACACATGCTATATATACTCAAAGGATACGTTTCAAAATAAATATCCTTAATATGTGTAAAGAGTAACATGGATTAATACTAATAAAACCACAAAGTATAGATTGAACTCCCCCTAAATGTGTGTATACAAGAATGTATTGTGAAAAATATATGCACATATTCATCATAGACTTTTTGTGAAGTTTAATTTATATTTTAGATCTGAGGAATACACCAATATATAAATGAATGTGAGTGTCGAATGCATACCTCTATGATTTCACATTTTCATCCAAATGAGACTAAGCCATATCATAATCATTCAATCATATTAGTCTCACAATTACATTTGTCATTTATTATATCCAAATGAGACTAGACAATATTATAACTTATAAACAAATTAGTCTCACAATTGTATTTGTTATTATCACAAAAACTAACTTAATGGAGCTTGACCTTACAATCTCCCATTTTTGGTGATGAATGGCAAATCCATTAGCAATAATAGCATTTGGATGAATATGAATAACTGATAGCAAATTAAAGATTATTTGTGAAATCCCCCTTTTGTCATTGTTCAAGTTTAATTTTAAATTTAACAATACTATCCTCCCTCTTGTGGCATTTTACACTTCTCCCCCTTTCTCAATTCTTCCTATTTTGGTATTTTACAATTCTCCCCCTATCTCCTTTATCAACGCTATTATACATAATTATCACCTTTTTGGTATTATTCACCAAAGAGCAGAAAATAGGGTTAAGCCAACGTGGAGCTTGATAGCAATTGATTCATCTTAACGTGGTCATAAGAAGAATGAATATAAATACATATGACTAAGATTTTACTCATTAGTGTTCCTTGAAGGCTTGTCATTTCAATTGAAGTTTTATTTTGAAGTTCTCCCTTTTTGCATTTGAAACACACTCCAATTGACATTTCAAATTTTCAAATTTTGACATTAGAATTACCTCTCAAAAGTTACCTAAAAACTAACTTACAAAAGTCTAATTAATTAGAGAAAATTTGTCAATATATTTCAACAACTCAGGATTAAAAGTTATAATTGTAATTTACTTAGATTATGAGCACAGTAAAAGATATGAAAATCACAAATCTACTCAAAACTATGCAAAACTCTGAATTTTAGCATTTTACCAAAATGATAAAAGTACACAACTTTTTCAAATCAATTTCGAATGCTTTCATATTTTGCAAAAATAAACTTTGGACTCCTAAGAAACTTCTCAAGCAAGAATTTTTGAAAAAGGTATCTTCAATTAAAAGATATGATAAGATGCATTTTGAAAGCATGAGGGTAGAATGATTTTGAACGAAACTCAAAATCAATTCAATTTGAATTTTATAGAGTTTTGCACTTTTATGGCTTTGTATGAATTAGAAATACTATTTCAAGCCAAGATACACAATGAATTCTTGCTCAAATAGCAAACTCACCATATGCAAGAGTAGGTTATTTTAGGTCAACACTAGTTTTTGGATGATATTTAAATGAGTATAACTTTTCAATGATTAGTCTTTTATAAAAACTTTGAACTAAAGAGATGTTTGAAATGACCAACCCTTTGGATTTTGTATTGACCACTTTTTCAAATTCTCAAAAGATTTTGATTTAAGGAAATATGTCATTTAATCCAAAATCGAGATCATATTAGATCATTTTGGGACCAAATTATCCTTTTGTTTTCTAATATATAAATTTTTGCTTAAAAGATTTTGAAAACACTTGAAATACATATTTGAGTATATTTATCTAGTTTTTCATAAACTTTAGCCCTTTAAACAAGAATTTGATTTTTGACTAAAAGGGCTCTTTTGAACAGCTAAACTTGCATATTATTGACAGTTTTACTCTATGAATACAATTGAAGAAAATGAGAATGAAACACATTCATTCGCAAGAACCATAAAAATATTTTGGGCAAATTTGGTAAAAGAGTTTTCCCAATAGTAATACTTTACTCTTTTTGTTTAAGTAAGCCCAAAAGTACTTAATATGTTTTCACAAAGAAAAACCCCCCTTACACAAAGGGTCCACTTGGCACTTCTTCCTTTTTTTTTCTTTGACACATAAATGATTCTCCTCTATCTTATCTTCCTTTTCTTTACGCATCTCTCCATTTTTCATTCAAACTTTCTCTCCTTATGTCACTTAACACCAAGAATTAAGGATACCACATTTTCCATAATAGGTGCTTTTATCCTTTTTATAATTATCTTGTTTTTTCCATGAAAAGCATATACTACTTTGACTTTTATACCACTTATGATGACATAGATACCATTTGTGAAAATATCACTTGTAATCATAAATGATACCAAGCATAAATAATTCCAATTGTAGAAACTTGATATCACTTGTGAGCTTACATGACACCAAGTATGCTAGATTCCACTTGTAGAAGCTTGATATCGCTAGTATGATCAACTAGTATCCCACTTGAAATAATCTTAAGAGATCTTCAATGATTTCCACTTGATATTCTTGAGGGGGATATTACTTGCAGGAAGATACCACTTGAAAAAAGAATGATAGTACTTGTAAAGATAAGAATAAAAATCATGCCATGACACCAAATCTAATACCAATTACGGGAACTTGATACCACTTAAAAGAAGATACCAATTGAAGAGTTTGATCTCTCATTCATTAGGCTTCACCGCTTAGAGGGTAAAGGATGGCGACTAGTCATATAGTGCACTTAAATGACACATCTCTATTTGATGGCACTAATTATGATAACTAAAAAATCTACATGATATGCTTTTTTAAGGCCATGAGTCTGAAAATATGGTGGATTATAGATGTGGGTTTTTCTCCTCCATTGGATCCTCTTGCTCCAATAATTGAGAAAGAGAAATACTCATATCTCGACACTCAAGCAACAACGCTTTATTTAGTATTTTGAGTGTAGAAGTGTTCAATACCATATGCAATCTTGAGGGCGTTCATGACATGCAAACGAAAATTCAAGATGACTATAAAATGTCTATCTCAACCGATCGAGATTGCATACAAGAGTGGATGTCGGGAGAAGAATGCTAACCTCTAGCTCTGACGATGAAGAATCCACAAATCCCTCATCGTCAACTCAATGCTTCATGGCAAAAGGTAATAAGAAGGTAAATAATGATAATGACAATGATTTACCTTCTTATGATGAGTTGATGGATATGTTAGAAGAGCTTAATAAAATTCTTAAGAAGCAAAATGTTAAGTATAAGATATTCAAGACTGAGCATATCTCTCTTCAAAATGATTATAATAAGCTAAAGGGAGAACATGAAATTCTCCTTCTCAAAGAATATTCTAAGTCTAATGTGAATATAGGCATTGCTAGCAATTTCCTAGATGATATGCCATCTGTAGCTCCTAATCCTTGTATGTTATCAAAGGTTAGCATATCCACATCTTGTGAGAATTTAATTGATATGACTTGTTGCTCAAGTGAAAATGCTTCTATTTCCTCTATGCATTGTAATACTAACATTGTAGAGAACAATAATGAGCTCAAAGCCCAAGTTATCAAGTTGAGCAATGACTTAGAGAAGTGTTATAAAGGAAAGACATCTCTTGACAAAATATTAGGAAGTCAAAGAATGTCAAGTGAAAAGAGAGGTATTGGTTTCACATCCAACAAAAAGGTGAAGAGCATCCCAAAGCAACTTGGAAAATAATTCAACCAAGTCAAATGCTTTGGATGCAACAAAAAGAGCCACTTCGTCTCAGTGTGCCCCCAACAAGTTGGACAACAGGCAAAAGTCAACAATGAACAGGTAAACCGGCAATAAGCACGACAAGAAGATAAGAATGGGTAGTAATTACCAAACTTTCTACAATTGCCAGGAGAAAGGACATTTTAGTAAAGATTATCCTAAAAGTATCATTCCTAAGCTATCTCTTTATAATGAACACTATTTGCTTAGGAAGGATAAATATAGCAATGTGTTTACTAGGATTGTTAGTTCACAAAATTTCATTACTAGAGCTATTTGGGTACCAAAATCTATTGTGACTAACATTTATAGATCCAACCAAGTTTTTGATACCAAAATGCGCTTAAAAGCTTAATAGGTACTTGGAGAGACATTGGAGGCTTGACTCATTCATGAAAAGGTGAACTACAACATGTGCGAAATAGAGTCAAGCTTGAGGATGATCATTCCATATCAAGAACCAATGCCATCTCGGTAACAAGTATTTACATCTGATGTATTTAGCTCTTACCTTCCGTAGATTACATTGCATAAAAATCATTTAAAAGGGGTGCATTTGCTCTTATTCTAAAAGTTCATTATTGAAATTATTAGCAAGATATAAGTGACACATTAAGAGTGAGTGCTAAATCATAACCATGTGTATCACATCCTTAAGTGTGCCCAAATTGATTAAGTGCCAGTATTGATTTTCAAAATTGAAGCATTTAGCCTAAAGGTCAAAATCTTGAAATTATTAGTATATCTTTGAAAAACTAGTTAAAAATGTATACAATTTGAATGCCTATAATGCCCTATAACGCTTATTTTTGCAATTTTGAAGAAATTTATTGAAAATGAGCTTATTTTGAAAAATGAAAGCTTAATTTGTTAAACACTATATTGAAAAGAATTTTAATCTTGGCATATAGTTGGAAATGCTCCACAAGTGGTTTATATTTTTTGTGAAAAACTTTGGAGCAAGTTACAACTTTGTATCTATCCTCTCCTCTAAAATCCAACTCTTGGCATACTCCCAGAAAAATCAAAACTACCGGGAGCCATTCTGCGGTACTTCCGCTTTTTGGAACTATCGGTAATCAAACTATGGTACTTCTGACTTTTCTAAAAATGGCTTGTTTAAATTCATTGAGCTAGGTGAATATTATATACTTAGGTGATTTACATTGAGTTGTTGGTACAATGAGGTGAATATTATTGATCTAGACGTTATTTGTGCTAAACTAATTTGAGTTAAGCTTTCGTATTATTTACTTGGTTTTAGCCAAATAAAGAAATTGTAATTAGCTAAGAGAATTTTAAAACTACCTATTCACCCCTCTCTTTTCAGCCTCCTCGATCCTATAACCAGTGGACTAGAAGGAGAGGCTGGCGAACTGGTTCAGCCTGCCTATCCCAGAGGGTGCTCGTGGCGTCCCCTGCACTTGGCTAAAGAATTTCAGTGTGTGCCCACAAGATGCACCTCTCGAGGTCGTCAAGGGCATGTTTCCTGCCACACGACGATATTTGCAACACCGAGTTCATCAGCCTCACTGAGTCTTTGGTTGATGTGGAGTTTGGGGTGATGCCTCAGTACAACTGGGGATCAGCCATCCTATGCACCACATATCGGTGGTTGTGTGATGCTTGCCAGCGTGGCACTACTGATACCCCCAACCTGGTCTTCTACTACATGCTCCTGCAGTTGTAGAGTTGAGAGCACTTCTCTATTGGGCATCCGGCCATCATGATGCCAGTGCACCCATTTGGCCAGTTCGCCGACTTGATAATGGGCCCACTATGGGCTTCCGGTGGACTAGTGCCCGTCTGCGCTAAGGCAAGGGCAGACCATCGAGGTACTACTTGTTGTGGCACAACGAATTTGAGTCGTTGCACGACTGCGACATCATCTAGGATCCATGGACTGTAGATTTTGTGGGTCATGTATCGCCGTACGAGTTGTCCCTACAATGCCTGTAGGACGCGGAGCTATGGGCGATGACATACCATCTGGTGTTCTCGTACATGGTAGAGGCTTACGTGCCGCAGCGCGTAATGTGATAGTTTGGTTTGCTCCATGTCATGCTCCCTCTGCATGTCAAGTTCCTACCGTGAGCTGTACACCGGTGAGTCAAACTCCATCCGAGTAATATTTACACTTTGTATGTTTTGCTCTGTAACATCGATGTTTCTAGAAATGCAGGCAATCGAGGGCGGGTCAGTATGGTATGGACTGGCAGCCACTGCAACAGGAGTGGACGATGTCATCATGGAGCAGCGTCCGTACGACATCAAGACATACAACGAGTACTTGGAGTGATTCATATCCCAATAGCGCAATAGACTCACCATTCCTCCACCAGATCGCCCTGAGCAGATCACGCACAACAGTCTACAATGCTCGATCGATCGCCACAGTGCTTCGCAGCGGTATGACAGCGTAAGACAGTTGCAATTTTTTATTATTTCATTTACAAAATTCATATTAATTATTACTAAACCTATTTCGTATGTCACTTCAGTTGGAGCGGGTGCAGTGCATCGCAAGCACGTCCGAGACCGCCATCAGTAGCCTGGGCACACCACTGGCCCAACAAAATACTTCGAAGTACATCCTAAAGCTAGCCAAAAAAGTAATGGATAACCTGAGCTACGACCGTTTGACAGAGCACGTCGTGCACATCGGGCACCCAGTAGGGGCACCATGCTCACCTGTCAGGTCATCATGGCCTAGCGAGTCCGACCGGCCATCGCAATCTACCGAGTCCACCCAGCATCATAGTACTAGCCATCGATCATCTACGGGCTATATCAATGAGGAGGTAACTTACGTACGAACCTATGTTTTTTCCTGTTAGGCCTTACGTTCCACTAACATCATGGTGTTCTCCCGCCGCAAGTCCGTCGTCAAGATGCATCACTTTTGACATTCACACCACCAACACAGACTACCACTCTCCGTCATTCATCTTCGCTGCATACCTGAGAGATATGAGATTCACATTCTACATCCAGAATATTTACTGTGACTAACATCATTTCATCTTGCAGCCTTCAATTCAACGTGGAGGTGACATTGAGTTCACCAATGATGATACGGGCCTCTTGAATGCTTCAAGGGAGCGGTACACAGCACTAGGATTTGTAGCATACGCAAGACAAAGCTAGGGATGGCAATCGGGCGTGGTAGGCATGGGTAGTGCTCACCTATACCCATATCCGTGACTCCGATTTACGCCCATGGGTATGCCCATAAAAAACGACGGGTGAAGAACTTCGCCCATAGCCGTCGCCCGTGGGTATACCCGTTTACCCGCGAACTGAGAGTCATCATCTGAGAGTTGAACTAATGACAGATACATATAAGCAGCAGCTGTTGTTAGGAAATATAATAGCTATCTTTTGTGGTTGCATTTTAATTCAATTTCAAATTAGTAGATTTCCTTACTAGTATCCTTTCCAAACTTATTATGAAAATTAATTATCCTCTAAATCAGGAACAAAAGAGTCTAGAATCAGTTCTAAGTAACATCAATAGAGAAGGGAATTGCATAATTGAAGAAGATCCCCTATTAATTGAAGTATTAAAAATACGCATGTACAAGTAATCATGCACCAGGTAATTGCAAACAATGAGTGCTTCTAATGAGGAATTAAATAATTACAATCAGTAAGAATTGTCCTGATTATCTCAAAGACAAGCATCTTCTCGTGGGTAAATGGGCAAGATGGGTATGGGTGGAGCTTACCCATACCCGTGCCCGTTTACCCAACGAGCATAGTATTTCTTTCATTTTCATGCCCGTGGGTAAAGAAAACATCTCATATCTGACTCTATTAGGGCCGCAGGCACACAGGTAAACGGGCACAATTGCCATCCCTAGGCAGAGCTCATCGTTGACACCATACGCAGGGTTTAGAGACTTTGGTGGGAAGAGCTCCTTCAGCTTCGCAAGCATGTCGTACAGTTAAGGCTAGAGTTCCTCTGCACCACGAGAGGGGTTTCTAGAGTCCTTCATCACGACATTATTGTTAGCGGCCCACAGTTCGGCATGTCTCAGGAGGAGGACATCGACGCTTACCAGACCCTGTCTGCTGTATCTCAACCTACTAGACCAACGTCGGCCACTCAACAAACGAAACGGTCTCCATACCTCCTCCGAACCAAAACGCAAGCTCCGGGCCAGCTGACGTACCTCATGGGACATGATTGTGCTCAACGGAAGACAAAGCCACTCATGGGGAGGCAGACGCGGCGAGGAGATAGCAGTGGCTCAGATGAGTAAGCTATATCGCATCTCGTACGATACTTTTTATACTATTATATGTACTTCTACAATATTCGTAATGTACAAAATTCTTGAAAAAATAGACAATCACTACGACTGTGTCAGGATGCTGCATATAAAATTTTGTAATTTTTTGAGCTCATTTGTTGTCTTTAAAAATTCAAACATTACCTAGTAATCATATGAAGGAGCAACATTCACCGCGGATAAAATTGTTAAAAAAATTACGCAGTCAAATATATTATGTCGAGAGACTGCATAAAAAATTTTATAATTTTTTGAACTCATTTTCTACTTTTGGAATATACTTTGCAGATGCCCGAGGAGATCACTCGTGCGTTCGTGGATATGCAGACGTGGTGGTGTACGCGTGTGCATCCGTGCACCTTGTATGGGAAAAAAAAAGGCATAGCCTTGATAGGATTAGTACAGTCTCTCTTTACCGACAAAGATAGAGTTAGTGACGCGTGTAGTACAAAGTGATACCGATTCAGATGGTTTTCAGCGGTGAAGACACTTTACAGGTGGCTCCGGCTGGTACTACGACGAGGAAATCTCAACACTCTCCTTCACATGACATGACTAGTCCACGATCGGGTCCAAAAATCTCTACACTCTCTTCCACATGACCTAGTCCACGATCGGGTCAGAGATCCTAAATGACACACTTACAGCTTGATGTTGCAAATAGGTCAAGATTTTCTAAATTATTTTTTTTGACCTGAATGTTATTATAGAACAGCGTCCGTACAACATCAGAACGTTAGACGAGTACTTGGAGTGGTACGTACCCCAGTAGCGCGGTAGACTCACCATTCCTCCACCAAATCGCTCTGAGCAGATCACGCATGACGACAGTCTACAATACTCGATCGATCGCCACAGTGCTTCATAGTAGTATGATAGCATAAGACAGTTGCAATTTTCGATCATTTCATTTACAAAATTCATACTGGTTATTACTGAATCTGTTTCGTAAGTCACTTCAGTTGGAGCGGGTGCAGCGTATTGCAAGCGCGTTCGAGATCGCCATCAGTAGCCCGGACACACCACCGGTCCAGCAAAATACTTTGAAGTACATCCTAAAGTCGGCCAAATAAATAGTGGACAATCTGAGCTACGTTCGTTCGACAGAACACGCTGTGTATATCGGGCACCCAGTGGGGGCACCATACTCAACCGTCAGGTCATCGTGGCCTAGCGAGTCCGGCCGGCCATCGCAATCTACCGAGTCTACCCGACGTCGTAGTACTAGCCATCGATCATCTGTGAGCCGTATTGACGAGGAGGTATCTTACGTACATACTTACGTTTTGTTTTTCTGTTAGGCCTTACGTTCCACTAACATCATGACGTTCTCCCGCCGCAAGTCTGTAGTCAAGATGCATCACTTTTGACCTCCACACTACCAACACAGACCACCGTTCCATGTTGTTCATCTTCACTGCACATCTGGGAGGTACGAGATTCGCATTCTACATTCAGAATATTTAATGTGACTAACATCGTTTCATCTTGCAGCCTTCAATTCAACGTAGGAGTGATATCGAGTCCATCGATAATGATACGAGCTTCCCGAATGCTTCAAGGGAGCGGTACACAGCACCAGGATTTGTAGTATACGCAAGGAAGAGCTCATCGTTCACACCATACATAGGGTTTGGAGACTTTGATGGGCAAAGCTCCTTCGGCTTTGCTAGCATGGCGTATGGTCAAGGCCATAGCTCCTCTTCACCACGAAGGGGATTTCTAGAGTCCTTCATCACGACATTATTGCTAGTGGCCCGTAGTTCGGCATGTCTTAGCAGGAGGACATCGACGCTTACCTCAATCTACTGGACCAACGCCGGCCACTCAACAAACGTAACCGTCTCCATACCTCCTCCGAACCGACACGCAAGCTCTACGCTGGCTGACGTATCCCATGGGACATGCTCGTACTCAACGGAAGATAAGGCCACGCACGGGGAAGCAGACGCGGCAAGGAGATAACAATGGCTCAGATAAGTAAGCCATATCACATCCCGTGCAATGCATTTTTATACTATTACATATACTTCTACAAATATTCGTAATATACAAAATTCTTTTAAAAAAAGACAATCACTCCGACTATCTCAGGATGCTACGACCAATAGCAGCACTAGCCATATCACCGCACTTTAAGGTCTACTTTTGGATTATACGTTGGAGATGCCCGAGGAGTTCACTCGTGCGTTCGTGGATATGCATACGTGGTGGTGTACGTGTGTGCATCCGTGCACCTTGAATGGGAAAAAAAAAGGCATAGCCTTGGTAGGATTAGTTCAGTCTCTCTTTACCGACAAAGATAGAATCAGTGACGCATGCAGTACAAAGTGCTACCGTCTCAGATGGTTTTCAGCGGTGAAGACACTTTACAGGTGGCTCCGGCTGGTACTACGACGAGGAAATCTCAACACTCTCCTCCACATGACCTAGTCCACGATCGGGTCAGAGACCCTAAATGACACACTTACAGCTTGATGTTGCAAATGGGTCAAGATTTTCTAAATTATTTTTTTGATATCCAAATTCAATATGATATGACCCCCCCCCCCCCCATCCAAACAGTGCCTTCTTCACTGTTCGAATCCATATGCAAATCAACTAAAAAACCGTATTCAAATCCAACATAAAAATAGAAGGGGGGAAAAACAGATCGGCAACATTGTGAAGATTGCAGAGTGAAGAATAACATCGGAAACGAAGCTGCATGTGGCTCTAGACGATTTATTGCACCGAAATGTAGTTTACAGTAACTGCAGGGACTATACTGCAGGGTGGCAGCTCCTCCTGTTGGGCTCAGCCTGTGTGCTGAAGCTGAAATAAATAAAGCGTGGGCTTATGCATGGGCTGGATTTATACTCTTGTGGGCTCCGGTCCAAGGAAGAAAACAAAATGTGGCTCTCTCCTAATCGGGTCAGGGATGGTGAGCCTACTTCATTTGTTGAGCTAGAGTCGCCTGGTTCTCAGAAGTGGCCACAAGTTGAGATACGCATGAGACGATGTAGTAGCTAATTTAGCTGTGATTCGTACGACCAGCTAGGTGATCATCGCTAATAGGCAGCCATAAATCGAGCATAGACTTGCTGTGATTCATGCGACCAACAAATCGCGTGTAGGACACCCTACCCACTCTAAAGCGCTCATGTTAGCTGCGCGTTGGGCTTTTGCGGCCAGCGCTAACTTTTTATTTATTGTTATAATTTTTTTCCTTTTTTTAGTTTTTTCTCGTATTTTTTTGTATTATTTGTGATAGGCTAACGTGTTTTTTCTAATTTTAATTTTTTTAAAATTTAATTATACCAAATAAGCTAACTCAGTTATAGTAAAAAAAAATAAATTAACTACATTAAAAAAAGCCATAAACCACCGCTATTCTAAACACCCCCTTAAGACTTCTTCTCTGTCCACGGTATGCTTCATTTGTTTCTATATTCTCGATCATGAATACGGAGCGAATACATATTACTCCGAATACAATTAATCTTAGTCACGAATATTTAGTCGGATAATGTGTAAAGACAAAAACCATATATATCGTATGTATAAAGATCAATCAATCATGCATGTTCAAATTGAAACTATATTAGTAGCTTAACAAGCAAATTTAATTATCTTTACTACTTTAAAAGAAGGAGTTGGTGGTTGATGAGTCCTCACTCCTCTCTTCCCAACCATTCGATCTGATTACAAAATTAAATCCGAACCGTTCATCCCACCTCAGGCGCCGCTCCTCCCCTCTCCCTACCCCGCGCGTCGCCTCCTCCCCACCCCGCACGCCGCACCTCCCCTCTCCCCACCCCACACGCTGCCTCCTCCCCTCTCCCCACCCCGCGCGTCGCCTCCTCCCCACCCTGCGCGCCGCCTCCCTCTCCCACCCCGCGCCCGCCTCCCACTCGCGCGCCGCCCCGCCCCCCCCGCGCCGCCTCCTCCTCCTCCTACTCCGCTCCGCTTCCCACCCCGCGCCGCCGCACCGCCTCCTCCTCCCGCCTCAAGACCGGCCTGGATCTCGGACGACCCTCTCCCACCGCCGCTTCCACCGGCCGGATTTGGTCGTGCCCATGTGCATGTACGCCGCCTCCTCCCACCCCGCGCGCCGCCTCCCCTCCTCCCACTCCGCTCCGCTTCCCACCCCGCGCCGCCTCCTCCCTTCCTCCCGCTACGCCCGCCTCCCCACCCCGTGCGCGCCTCCTCCTCCCTCCCACTCCACTCCGCCTCCCACCCCGCGCGCCGCACCGCCTCCTCCCATCTCAACACCGCCGGATCTGGACGACCCTTCCCCACCGCCGCTTCCACCGGCCGGATTTGGTCGGGCGTGTGTGCGTACGTCGTCGCATTGGAAGGTGAGTCAAATCAAGCTTTGTAGCATTAGAGCATCCTTCTCCCCAACGCCGCCGCCTGTTGCCTCCTTCTCCCCGCGCCGCCGCCGTCGCCTCACCCGACGCCGCCATTGTTGCCTCACCCGACGTCGCTCATTGATTCCAACAAAGACTTGCGAGTTCGATATTTCTTGGAGATCTCACCCCACACATAACCCCGCCCAGTGCCCACAACCTGTAAATAGTGTTTTGCTACATCTCTACTTAATGGGGAACGCGCCTATTTATATTTCATTCAGGTGCAAGCAGCAGCATACTTTGGTCATTGTCTAATCATCTGATGCATTGCAATGTTCAGATAGCAAAGTTGTGCATGATACCTGCATCATGTCTTCTGGAGGTTGTCTTTGATCATGTACATTATTCAAGGGACACAAAGCTGAGCATAATGGTTGTACTGATAGGAGTTGCAGTCTGCACTGTTACTGATGTTAGTGTGAATGCAAAAGGTGTGGTCGCAGCTGTTATAGCTGTTTGGAGCACAGCTTTGCAACAATATATAAGTTAAACCACCTACACTGTATGGTGATTTCTTATCTATATGCTAGCCAATAATATTCCCTGCTGTAGCTGTTCTTTGGTAACCACAAACTTTTTTAAAAGATGAGTTATTACTTGGTGGCACAATAGTTACTGTGGCACTGCTTTAGGATTTTTTTCCCTTCATTGAGCATGGAAAGAAAGCTGATGCCAATGTTTTACATTGGTGGAATGAGATGATAACATTCTTTATGCCCTCATGATATGCGTAATGTTTACAGACACATTATCACTCCATTTTCGAAATGTGCAATGCATTATTTTGTTTAATCTGACAACTGCATGGCATTCTTCTATTATTTGATTTCCCTTGCTGCCCTAAAATTTTCAGTAATTGTTCTATCAGCAGTACCTGTGGACTGTGATCCTATAGTAGACCCAATTAAAAAGGTTCACAATTTAATTCTGCTGTAATTTCTGTTCTTTTTGCAGTACGTTTATTTTCTCCAACAGAAGTACTCTCTGAACTCATTCAACCACCTAGGCCACTTTTCTGAAATTTTTGAGCCAATTAGTTCGTGTTGTGAGATTGGTGGCGATGTTTTGGAGGCTAGGGAGCTGGTATTTGCTATAACTAGATTAGCTTTTCACAAACACACTACGGATTATTATTTCCGTTGTATTAGGAAAGTTAGTTAACTATAAGACGGATGCGACATAAATGCGTGTATGTCTACCTGGAAAACTAAGGCCATGCATGCATCCAGAATGGTTCAAACATGAAACATTATTGAATCTTCTTCCTACAATGTTACTCACATGAATGCACGCATTAGAGACCAAATATATCAAAATTGCATGACTTTGTCAATATTTCTTGGTGTGCTTAGCACAAAAATAATCAAAAACAAAGATTTATCCTTAGTCCGTTATGTACAAGGGGTTAAAGATGTACCTTAAAAGAACTCATTATGATAAAACTGTGCATACAAAATAGGCTGGAGACATCCATATGCTGAAAAGGAGTTGTACCTAGGTTTCAGGCAGTTAAATCTGCTATCCTTCATTGCTATCACCTAATAGATTATGTGCTTGTATAACTTGAGCATTAAAGGATGTGAGACCATACTTGCTCACTTTTTATTTTATGCTTGTGGTTGCTCGAGATGATGATTAATGATTGCAAGTTGATTTACTAACACCCAAGCTATGCAAATTGATGAAAACTTTATAAGCTTGAGCTATATCCATGCTTGATGATGAGTTTCATTTGTTTAATTGAACCAAGAGTATAAGTTATTGTTGACATTGTCACTAGACTGCTTTTTCAAATAATGTGCATGACAGGATTTAATATATCCTATATATGCTTATTTGACAAAATAATCCTACAATTTTATTCTTAACAAGACCAAACAAAATTAAAGCTACATAATAGTCAGTGTAGGCTAGCACTCGACAAATAAGCATGTTGGGGGAGTGGTTTAGGATGAATGGATAGAACATGCATGACATTTGCTATAAATTTTGGTTTCGTTGCAACGCACGGGTATCTTACTAGTATCACATAATGGTAGAGACTAGTTAAGCAAGTAGTAACCAGTAAATAGTTATTACTAAGTAGTAAGCTCTAACTAGCAAAGTAACAAGTGATGATACATAGAGACTAGTTAAACAAGTAGTAGGTAAGCATTACACGGTCTAAAAGCAAGAACTATCCATAGCCAACTACATCACTAGTTCATTTAAATTTATTACATCATATGGCAAGTTCACAAATCAAAACAAGGTCTTGTCTAGCAAAAGTCAGCAGCGACCCATCTCTTATCATACTTTAGTCGAGCTCAGCCTTGGTCATTATCTCATCCTACAAAAAATATAAATTGAAATCTAAAATTATTAAATGGATAATAGACATCCAAAATTAATGCTTTTACACTAGACAGATCATTCTTCGCAAATATGCCGGAACACGTCTAGAAAGGAAGAGCGTTAAGTTACTTGCATAGGAGAGCTGCACATATATGCATGTACATGAACAAAAATTCATGGGGTGCAAGTGTGCAACTAAAGATTGTTTTGGTCAGAAATATGCCTTCCAAAGACAACAAAATGGCAATGTCATATCCAATATTTCATAACTATCTTAGCATGGAGTGCAGTGAGAGCTGATATGTGCTTAAGCCTTGACCTTAACAAAAAAATGATATTGGCTTAAACATTAAGTGCCCAGATGGAACAAAACAATCTATGTAGGAATCCAGTAAAATGTAGCAAATTAAGATCAGCACTTGGTTTACTCTTGAGAGACATACTAACTATTCCATAGACTACATATAAATGAAAGGTTTTTGCCTACACACCATCCTCTGCCACTTTCTATCAACCATGCTTCCAACAAACCATTGGTACATGGTACAAATCCAACACCCAATCCTTCATTCAATAATGCAGAAAATTCAATCACTTGGTACTATTGTTTGAAGGCAGGTACATCTAATGATCTAAAGCCTCTACACTTATCTAATGTTGATGACCCAGCACGTGCGTTCATTTTCCGTATGAAATCCATTTGACCATGCCAATAAACATGCTGACACAACCCAAAAACCCAGTGTGCCCATTTGGCCATTCAGGATCTCAACTGCACGAATATGCTTTGTGACTTGTGAGATCGGGCAGCCACAAATACAGCACCACATCTTGAATCACTAGGATCTTTGGAATAACAACATAAGTTCACTACTTCACTGTCCACTTGCCATAGTAAAGCAAAGGGGAAAAACTATGCTGTAGAGTGCAGATTAATAAGGGACCTATAAGCTCATGAAGCCTTTATCCATCCTTATGAAATAAAATGATGTTCATATTTCTTTCCCCTGGTGCCTTGCTTTGCCCCTACTTAAGCCAGAACCTTTAACATCAAAGGTGCATCCATTGGGAATATATCGAATTTTACTGTAACATTATCAATAAGTCTGACTGCAAGTTGTTTAACCACTGAACTGTACGACTTCTGGTCATCACTGCAGTCTTGGCATTCCAGTGAATACAATTATGGGCATGTTCTTTTCAGCTTCTCAAAACGGCTTTTGGCTTTTGCTATAGTACGTAACTTTCAAACAGAGTATTTTTTTAAGATGGAATCTATAAGTTAATTATAGTACACATTAAGAGCCCAACATCTATACCATTCAAAATCGCAAGCGAATATCTCTCTCTCCGTAATTCCTGCAGCAAACAGCTAAAATTCAAAAATTTCAACCAAAAAGCAAAAGCCGCAGCCAAAAAAAGAACAGGCCTACACTCTTGAATTTCATTCACCTTTTGAGGTATAACCATTTAGTGCAATATATGCTGCACTACCTATTTACAGCAAGAGCAGGCAATTCACTTGACATCACTAGAATGTCAAGGCCCCAACCGTGGTAATCTTGAGAGTTAAGATCCTTGTAATTTGCAACATTAATCACTAACAAACCACCCGTTCAAACATGTAGTAGCTAAAGGATTACAGCGTAGAATTGCTAGCTCGCTTCACGCATGCCCAGCGCAGAAATAATCAAATGGCACGTTGCAATCAGCACAGGAAAATGTTCATGCATAGCTATGTACCTTGAGCAGACTCCTCTGTGGTGCCTTCTTCTTCCTCTGGCTCCAGCGCGTCTCTTCACCATCATCCTCGCCATGGATGTCGTCGTCATATTTATCAAAAACGGCGGCACCGTACCTTGAGTTGAGGTAGTCAATGGTGGCCTGGGTGAAGAAGAGCTTGCGGGCATCGGGGAGCGTCCTGGGGGTTAGGGAGCCGATGTTCCTGCCACTAAGCCGTACATTGTCGGTGAACTCCGTGGCGAAGAACATGGCCTTCTGCTTAGGGTCGAGCCCCCCACCCCCCGCTGCAGCGCGGCCACGAAGTCGCTGGTCCGGGGCCCCGCCGCGAACTCCTCCATGTCGAAAGCGTATTCGGCCACGGCGGCGCTGGCGAGCGCGGTGGAGATGGCCAGGCGCTTCTCCTTGCGGTTGATCTTGATGGACCAGTGGCGAGGCTTGGGGCCGAAGATGACGCCACCGCCGGGGCGGAGCGGCGTACGCATCGACCTGCGGCGCGCCTTGCCGGTCTTCTGCTGCTGGTAGGGCTTCCTGCCACCGCCGCTTACCTCCCCGCGGATGAGGGTGGAGGCCGTGCCGCGGCGCTTGTTCTGGCGATCCGTGATGAGGGCGCGGTGCACGACGGCGCGCGCGGTGGAGGGCGGCGAACTTGAGGTCGAGGGCCACCTGCCCGACCTTCTCACCGGAGAAGGAGAGCACCAGGAGGGTGGCCGCCACGGCGCGCAGCGCACGCGGGACGGAGGCGGCCGGCTTCCTCCTGCCGGCGGCGTGCAGGGAGGAGGAGGAAGGGAGGAAGCAGGCGGAGGCGGAGGAGAGGAAGTGGGGAAGAGAACGAGAGGAGGAGAGGCGAGGCCACGGAGGATACGGGCATTGTGGCGGCTGCGCTGCATTGGGGAGGGGGAGATGGCACTTCCATGGTGGATTTTAATCTGTTCGGAAACTCACCACATCCTTCGCGCTGGGGAGGAGGAGGACGCCGCCGCGCCGGGGAGGAGGAGGAGGAGGCGGCCATGGCGCCGGGAGGACGAGGAGTCTGTCATGCCGGGGAGGAGGAGCAGGCGGCCGTCGAGCCGGGGAGGAGGAGGAGTCCGTGGCGCCGGGGAGGAGGAGCAGGCGGCCGTCACGCCTGGGAGGAGGACGCAGCCGTGCCGCCGGGGACGACGAGGACGCGGCCGTGCAGCCTCCCGTAACTACGCACTGGTTTTCCGTAATCAGAAATTCAACGGCTGTAAATTCTCCGTAAAAAATCCTTTCTCTAAAAAAGCAGACCAATCTCTAATTTAATAGTCAAAAATTTAAATAATTATTTAAAAGTATCACCTAGATGGATGGTCAAAAAAATATCTCCTCCGTCTCTAGTATCATCATCTGCCATATAGGACTTACGAGTTGATAAATATTATCTAGATATTTTCTTCTAAATTATCATCTATATTTTTAACCGTTAGAATCAGATAGAGATTCAACGGCCGTAATCATCTCTAATTTAACAGTTAAAAAAATATAAATAATTATTTAAAAGAAAAGATAACTGCGCACTGGTTTACCGTAATCTGCTGCTGGTGCCAATCCCAAATTCCCAGTCCCTACAGGACTCAAGACCGAGACGCTCTGATCAACTCTCTCTGATGTAACAGTACTGTGATGTGTAGTGAGAGGAGGAGAACGGTGATGGTGACTCAAGAGATTCTCAGCCGTCGAATAAACGAAAACTCCCCCCCTCCTTATCCCCCCACGCTTCTCCCGCCTCCACACATTCCTTGCCTGCCACTCCAAACCTCTGCTCTCCTCTCCGGATTTTCTCCCTCTCCTCCTCCTGCATTACTAGTGCTGCTTCCCCTGTTTGTATACCATCACTGGTCCAAGAAGAGACACCTCTGTCCGCTGGCTCCAACGCAGAGAGATTTTTGGTGAGCCTCAAAGTCCGATTTCATATACCCCAAAAACTCCTCTTCTACCGCGGACACAGATTGGAGAGGAACTAGCTACTTGTAAAGATTGGATATCTTTCTTGAGTTTTTTGCTGTGGATTACTTACTCTAGGGAAAGATTGATGCTGTATCTTTCTTGAGGATTTTGGGGCGGAAGGGTCGGGAAAATCGGATCTTTTTTCTCTTGAGAGTTTGAGTTGGGACTACTTGGGGTGATCGGATCTTTGGAGGGTTTGCGGTGCGAAGATGTCGGTGCTCGCTGATATCCTGATGCAGATCTTCCGCAAGCCCACCCTCGGCAGGGACGCCCTTGAGCTCGCCGCGCCGCTCTGGCTCGCCGCGCTCGTCGGCCTTCTCGTCGGCTGGGCCTGGCGGCCTAGGTGGGCTGCGGTCGTCGTCGGCGACCAGGAGCAAGCGGCGGCGGAGCCTCCTGCTTTGCCGCGGCCTCCGCACGCCACGGCCACCACCGAGGACTCCTGCCGGAAGACGACGATGGCCGTCGTGCCAAGGTGAGGCACATAAGTTTGTGGACATTTGGTCCTCAGTTGGATGCGTTGCTGTTTCTAGTTCACTTTACCTGAACTCTGTAATATGATGTGGTGTAGAACTGAGGTGGCTCCTGCGCCGATGGAGGATGGATTGGCGGTGAACACCGGAGATTTGATGCACCTCCGCCGCTTGGTCGAGAAGAAAGACGGCGGGCCGCCGTGGATCCACATGATGGAGCGGACGTTGCCTTCCATGAAGTACCAAGCATGGCGAAGAGATCCTGAGGTATGTAGTCCTCAAAGCTTTTTTTTTTTTAACTGTAGTTCAAGTTTGAGTTGAATGAATGTAGAATTCAAGAAATTTGTGTCCAAAATTGATTGGATGTTTAGAATTCAAGAGCACAGTCGTGCGGCCTTTTAGAAATTATCAGCAGCTGTAGAGTTTTTCGACGAGTGGCAGACAGACTTATGTTTCTGAAGATAAGATGTAGTTGTAATGAGATTGTGTAAGTGTTGAGCATATGGAAGATGCAGGAGCTAAGGATTTAACAAGTGTTTGGGTGTTCTGTTTCATTCCAGAATGGCCCGCCCCAGTACTGCAGTAGCACTATCTTTGAGGACGCGTCGCCAGAAGTTGTTAGGGATCTCTTCTGGGACGATGAGTTCCGGATTAAGAACAGTTGGGACGACATGCTTCTTCAGCACGAGACAATGGAGGAGTGCAGCAAGACTGGAACAATGGTTGTCCGGTGGGTCAGGAAGGTGAGTTGTTTGTATGATATGCCCTGTACTCTTTGTTTAAAGCATGACAAAGTATGTATGTATGTACGTACGTATGTGTGTGTATAGAAAATTTATATAAGACACCTAGGTGCCTAGGCACCCATGTCAAAACCCGTCCGATACGTATGTATGATTGATAGAATTTTTCGAATTCGAGTATGAAAATGTTTTATACTCCTGATATATTTATGGTAAGTGAGTTTTGAACTCATTTTAAACTAGTTTAAACTACTTTTGAATTTAACTGACTATAGTGAGTATATCCATTAAACTAGTTAAATTTAATTTTTTTGAAGTTTGTAATCTCAAATACACGTTTTATGGATATATGAAGATACCTACATCAAATGTTGTGAATCTCAAGGCACATCAACGGGTATTAATTTGAATGCCTAGGTACCATGGTGTATAAAACACTTATCCTGGGGGCACCATAGTGTCTAGGTAAGAGGCCTCCCTGCTTTTGGATTGCTTTTAGATACGTGTAAGTACAATGGTATATAATATATCAGATAAATCTGTTAGTATTCATTAATTCAAAAAGGCATTGATTTGAAAAGGAAGTTATTTATTTAGCATGCTGAATCAATCATGGAGCCTAGACATCATAGTGCCCCTATGTATATATATGTGTATATGTATGTTTTGCTTATACCGGATGCTTTGGCTTTGCAGTTTCCGTTCTTCTGCAGTGACAGGGAGTACATTATTGGTCGCAGGATATGGGTATCTGGAAAGACGTTTTACTGCGTAACCAAGGTATGAGACGAAATAGTATACCTTTATCTGTTAGCATACCATACTAATATCAAAGCAAATATCTGGTCCCTGTAACTTTTACAAGTATGCCTAGGGTTCCTTTTGAGCAATGGGTTTGAGCTGGATTTTTTTTCTTTTAGATGGGGAAGTTGAGCTGGATTTGTTGCAATCTATTCGATATTTCCATTTGCGTGAAGAGAAAGAGTTTGGTGGCCTTTTCTTTTATTTTTATGACGTGCTATTATATGACTAATATACTTTCCAAGCCTTTTTTTTTTCTAATCAACAGGTTATTTGCATTAGTGCAACTAAAAAAAGTATTGAGTTTGGGCCCTGTTGTTTAGGTTATTCTAAATTCTCAAACCATTCCACACAGTGATCGACATGCTTGTCTTATACTTTTCAATGTTCTATGTTTTGCCCATAGGCCACGGTAGTAGAGTTGCTGCACATGATACTGGCATGATTTCGTCATTTTGTTGATTCATAACAGAGTTTAAAGATGCCACCTTTTTTTTATCCCCTTCCAGCTTGTTATTACACGAGCGCCAAGCATATTTGTCTTTCTACCTGTAGTTTCTCCTAGGCATCTTGGTTAGGTCTAGTTACAGGCTGCAGCTGCTTACTCAAATGCTGATATATTTAGGCGAATTAGGGCATTAAACTTGCACTGTAATTTTTCAGGGCGTGCCTCGTCCCTCTGTTCCAAGACGCAGCAAGCCTCGTCGTGTAGACCTGTACTACTCGAGCTGGTGCATCCGTCCAGGTGCTATAGCATTTTCATCGCATGTTCCTCATCGTCTTTGTAGGGTAACAGATCTTGCCAGGCCAATGAATTTACGCTTGTTCCTTTTTACCAGTCGAATCAAGGAACGGTGATGGTGCAATGGCCGCATGTGAGGTGCTCCTGTTTCACCATGAAGACATGGGGATTCCATGGGAGATCGCAAAGCTCGGCGTGCGGCAGGGGATGTGGGGCTGTGTCAAACGGGTAGAGCCTGGCCTGCGGGCATACCAGATTGCGAGGACTGCCGGCGAGCCCCTTTCGAAATGCGCTGCCATGGCGCATGTCAACACAAGGTTCGACGCCGACGAGCTCGTCGCCGCAGCAGGCAGCGCCGAGGCCGGTTCAACCAGCAGCAGCGCTGAATTAGCTGAGAGACCGAAGCACTGGACAGGCAACATACCCAAAGCCCTCCTGATAGGCGGCGTGGTTGCCCTTGCTTGCACCTTCGACCATGGATTACTGACCAAGGCTTTCATATTCTGTACAGCGAGAAGGTTTGCAGGGCCAGGAAGGAGATAGAAATCGGACAACAGAGAGCGACATTGCGCCTATCATCTTGCGATGCTATGCACAAAGGAATGTCCTAGAAAATCGTTACACCAATGCACAGCAGAGTAATGCTATTCAGTATTTCAGTTCAGATATGCTCATGTTGCAGATAAGGACCGGCTCGTTCGTGTTAGATCGGTTCAGAAATAGGTCTAGTGCGGAAAAAAGGAAAAATAAGCATCTGTAAGAGGACTAGGGCATACTGCTGTTGCTGCAGTTTCTTAGGCTTAGAGTTGGCAGGTTAGAACAGAATCATGGTAATGAGAACAGTTTGGGTGTTGAGACAGAAAACCATTGTATGATGTACAATGTATAAGGCTCATATTTGTGAGGTGCTAAAAAATATGGTGCTTTTGTTAGTTATTAACAAGAATTCTCGCTCTATGTGTGACATTCTTGTTGAATATTCTCGGAGAAATCTGTATCCAATTGAATTGTTCGACTCCACTGTATTTTTCCGACTTTCTTGCTTCAAATTATCTAAGTTGAACTTGCTGACCAATCTTTTGGTAATATACTTTTTTTTAGGTAGGATCACCAGAAGTATGTAACTAGCGGATGAGTATTGTATACGCTGGATTCATGTGACTGGTACTTAACGTGTTCTGCCCTCTTCCTCTTCTTTTCTGTTCTGTTCTTTACTTTTCTTTTCTCTTTATCTTTCTTTGAAGAGCGCCAGTCCATCCTTTTTGAAGCTATCCAAAAAACAGTGCCTTAACGAGGAATGGCCATTGCTTAACATCTTGTGATTCTTATGTCCCACAAAATTAAACTACTTTTCAGAAGGCATCAGTTCTCCACTGGCCAATGTGGGTACTCCCAATGGGCTGTTTCTATAGCAATATCTAGGAGGAGAGACACTGTATTAAATGATTGTTTAGATACAACTACTCCAATGGAATAGTGTTTATGTATTTTATACCAAGGTCATTATTGTTGCATGTATTGTGATCTCTAAACTACATTGCAACCTTGTGGCCTACATGTTTTGCTTTTTGCTATTTGGTATAGAAATACTAGCTACCGACTGTATCAAGTAGAAAGAAGAACTACCTGTATACTTGCTGACACAATAGTTCCTGCCAACAGTTGTATGCACATGGCACTAGAATTACATTGGTACAGATTGAAATATATTGCCAGTTAGAACTAGTAGGGGCTGCATCTCACTTCATTCAGACAACACATTCGTACATATACGTGCACAGAAACATGCTTACATAATCGACCATCAGAATTACATCGGGATGCTAGACTCTTTAATTTAAAGTGTATGTGGCAAGTTACAAGCTCCGAGGAATATATGGCAAATATTAAGAAGAGCAATGTACAACCAAAACTGCAAGCCATGAACTAGGTGCAAAGAAGAGAGCAATCCATGCGTGTTGCTTAAAATGTGTGTTACGTTAAAAAATCATTTAATTTAATTGTCGTCCGCGGCCATGGCATGCACTATACTCGAAGAGCTCATCCGTGTAACCAGTTAGAGCCATGCCTTGAGTTGTTCTTGTGATATATAGGCGCTTTTGTGGCTTGCCATCTGGTGGCACTTTGACTAACACTACGTGATCACCACCCACAATCAACAGTCTTCCACAGCCGTGCAACGCTGTCGTCTCCATCTTCACAAGCCGACAAGCCACCGGCCTCGTTGGGCATTCTGTTGAGCACATGGCCTGGGTCCATAATGCCATGCTCCAAGAACAGTGATGAGCCACCGACTCCCACCCGTAACACCCACTTGACGACCCGGCGGTGCTTCGCTTCACTTCCTCTCTTCTCACGCATTCTATTGAACACCTCGCAAGCACTCGATTGCTCTGCTTTGACTTGCACAAATGGGGTCATGCCGGCAAGTGAAGTGGTGGCCATGACCATTGAGGTAGTTGTGGGTGTGTCCAAAGCAACCATTGGGGTAGCCACCGCTGCTGGTAAGCCGGTGTCGTGGTCAGGACATGGTATTGAGCACTTGGCAGCCGTCACTATGGTGCTGTTGGTGGGGAGTGGCTGCACATATTGGATGTCTAGTCAACAACAGCCATCGTAGATGCATCAGCTATAAAAGGCATCTCGAGCTCGCGTTGTGTCATGGCATGACCAGAATGAAATGAGTGCCTCCACACACACTGCCCTCCCAAGCACGTACACCTTCTTAGCACCATATGTGTCAAAGAGTTGGTGAAGCACCTCCTCGATCACAGAATAGAGCACATGGTTCACCGTGACACGAAAAACACATCCGGTGTTCACCTCCTGATGGCTCGGCATTTCGTCAAACATCTAGCATGTACTAGCTGAGATGGAGATTGCTACGCCGATGGTGGTAGCTATCGTTGGCATGGGTGTTGAAGGGTATTTGGCAGACACTGGAACGACTGTTGGCATAGCCTCCTTCATTGGTGACGTGTTGATGGAGCTCCTGTTGTCGTCGCCATTGTTGGGGCTCAATGTCGAGCAAGTGGTGCGCGCCGTGGTAGAAGTTGGAGAAGACGTCACCCACCCAATCATACGGTCCAGTGAAGTGTTTAACTTCACCAGTAGCTCCAAGATGGTCTTCTTCTCCTTTGAGGTCGATAGGAGTTGGTTGCTTGAGATAGTCACCCCTACTTTCCAAGCGCCGACGGAGAGTTTGTGCTCAAGTTGGGCTTGGATTAGCCATATTCCCTGCTCATTTGGGTTTTTCTGTAGATTATAGCTTATTTTTCACTGTTTGATATTGTAACTGGTTTATTTTGCACTGTAACTGTTGATGTCTTTTTCGGCGTAATTAAATTTAATAAAAATAAAAGGGGGAAATATTTTAGCCCATCATGGATAATATGAAAAAATACAGGAAACAAGAAAAGATAAAAAGCTAAAAAATAAAAAAAAGATGAAAATAAGAAACTAGAAGCCCAAACAGCGGGGAAGCTACCCTTGGGCTCAGGTGCTCTACCGTACAAGTAACTGGAAAGGGACAAAAGAGAAGCTATATATACACACCAAAAGTATTGAGGCACGAAAAAGTAGAATGCAAGAGAATAATCGGGACATTTTGTAAATCTGAAGGAACTGATGTAGAATTGTAGAGCATGACATTGGTGTCAAGGAAAGAACCAACTGTGGACAAATCCACAAGGATACAAGAAATTTTCTTCCAAAAATCAAATTCACTGGGCTACCAACTCCAAGCTGTCTGAGCCTCTGAGGTGACAATAAGGTCATCTGACAACATGCATAATGGCTCTCACGAACTGGGACTGAAGAAAGGAAAGGCAGATATCCCTGTCTGTTTATTATCTCCCAAGCAACCCAGCAAAAAAGGACAACTTTTCATATTTTCAGTGTTACTCTTATTAGAGAGAAACATAGAACCAATTCTCCTATAAAGAAGGTGTTTCTATGCTTTTCACAGCAGTGATTTGCACAATTTTTAAAGCACAATAAATGGTTGATAAATGTTACTTATATCTTATATAAGTATAGTTTCACAAGCAGGGTACCCAATAATAGTAACTAATGCCATAATTCTGTCCAAACTTCAAAGCAGATTTAGAACTATTGAAGAGCAACTGGAACACATTGGGTAAAACTGGAGCACAGTAATATAGGACGTCTAAGAATGAAAGAAATGATGTGCCTTGTGCGTACAGTACGCTTAACATGACCTTAGGTTCAACAAAACTAGGATTGGAGTAGCTAGAGGGGTACAAGAAGCAAGACGAAACAATTGATCAGTGCTTCTGTGGAGACTTAGACTTGAGCCGTGCCCTGCGTGAACTTGGGGTCCTCACACCTGTACTTCCCGTCGGGACCAATGCCAAAGCCTTTGGGATCAGCAAACACATTTTCCAACAGCTGACTCCGTGGAGGGTGTGGGCTTGCGTCGGCAAACTCCACAGCCTCTTCAACAACATCATCGATCTTCTTCTCGATGCACTTCAGCTCGGATTCAGTTGCAAGGTTCTGTTCAATGATGTACTTCTTCAAGGCTGTAATGGGATCCCTTGCAGTATAATGAGATTTCTCATCTGAGCACAAAGTAATCAAATGGAGTGAGTCAGACCAAATTAGCAAAGAAAGAGGAAACCTGTGCAACTTGACAAGTCAGGAGCCAATAACTAAGTGGGCCGTTACAAATCATACAATGCAATAATAAAGAGAATATGGATGCAGATATACACCGATAATGTTATGAGTTACAGTAGTCATGAATCAATATTCAAACAAAGTGCGCTGAACAATCGTTTCTGTATTAGATACATAGATCATGAAAAAATTAAGGTCAAGTTACAGAGAGCAAACAACTTCAGTGGATGATAAATGATAAGAGATAACTAACTGCGCTTACAGTCTTACCGGATACCATTACTAACAGTGACAGGGGAAAATGGCTCAAGATAAAGTGGATGAAAAAAAAGCTAGAACAGCATTAGACACAAGATTATGAGTGAGTGTATGTCGACCCAATCTAGTGATAGTATCGCAAACACCAAGTATGGAGGATTTAAACAGTCATGATATCCTATATGAACCAATAACCCGTATACATAGTTAAGGAAAACATTTATTTATCATACATCTACTTTTCCCTCAAGTATCAAGTTAATTGAAGCACTTTTCCCTCAGAAATAAGGGGGGGAAGGCATTTGCTTCTCATGAAGGTTAATACAGGAAGAAGCTCCAAAATAAACTAAGTCGCAATTCATTAGACCTATAAAATGCAATTCATCACTGCAAATGATTACAAGAGCAAACTTATCATCAAGTGGAATTGTGTTAAAGAAAAATAAAATCCGGGACAGCAGGACATGCTTTCCCAAAAGCTGGTATTTTTCTTTGGATTTAAAATTGAAAAAACAAGTGGTTCCAGATGCCCTATGAGGTGGCTATGAGACAATCTAGTCATACCTATCAGGATTCAGGATGTTGACATGTCTGATAAGATGACTGCAATGATGATAAGAATAAAAAGCTACTATCTCTTCAAAAAAAATTCGCTCACTTGTTCAATTGGCACCACAAAACTAATTTCAAACCAGATCGTCCTGTAGCAATAACCAATTCTAACTAGTTTTCATCAAATCTATTCTAACTAGTTTTCATCAAATCAGATCATACTATTGACCATCCCATCAGTCAAGCAAATCCTACATTTACAGAGCTAACAAAAGAAGATACTAAATTTAGTAACCAATTTTTGCATGTATTATTAACATGGTAACTGTTGTTCAAATATTATTACCACTCATTCAGCCATATCATTAGATCCTGCTTGTAATCTTATAAAAACCTAGGTAGCCCTCTCATTTATGATGATACTAAACAGGATCACAGGACTTGCCTGAGCGAAATTATATGTGCAGTATAACTAGTAATCTAGTTTACAGTACTTCAACTCAGATACAAGACAAATAGTTTAAACGACGACTATGCAAACTTAATGACTGAAATATTTTTATTGTCAATTTCCATTTCTCCGGTTAGTTAGCCTAGTCAGCACCAGCAGTGTTACTACCTATAAAATAAAAGTGAAGTAAAAATAACTAGGAAGGGAACCCTTACCAGGCTTCCTGAGCTCATCAGGATCGGCAAGAGAGTGACCTCTGAACCGATAAGTTTCACACTCGACTAGGGTTGGTCCTTCACCTCTCCTTGCCCTCTCAATTGCCTCTTTAGCCACCTCCCTGACCTTCAGGACATCCATCCCATTGACATGCACCCCAGGCATTCCGAATGCTGGGCCCTTCTTATAAATCTCTGGGTCTGAAGTAGCCCTAAGGTGCGACATCCCAATTGCCCATAGGTTGTTCTCCACAACAAACACAATAGGAAGCTTCCACAGTTGAGCCATGTTCAGGCACTCAAAGAATTGGCCATTGTTACAGGTACCATCTCCAAAGAATGCAAGTGTGACATCAAGCCCATCAGGGCCGGACTCCTTGAGCACCTCATGGCGGTACTTAGCAGCAAAGGCAGCACCAGTGGCAACAGGGATGCCCTCTCCAATGAAGGCAAAACCTCCGAGGAGGTTGTGGGGTGCAGAGAACATGTGCATGGAACCACCCTGTCCACGGCAGCAGCCAGTTGCCTTGCCGAAGAGCTCAGCCATTACAGAACGGGCTGGGACACCCTTGGACAGTGCATGGACATGGTCACGGTATGTGCTAACAACACAGTCAGCTTGGTTGAGCAGCTTGATGAAGCCAGTGGAGACGGCCTCCTGCCCGTTGTAAAGGTGGACGAAACCAAACATCTTGCCACGGTAGTACATTTGCGCGCACATGTCCTCAAAAACACGGCCAAGAACCATATCCTCGTACAGCTCCAATGCCTCTTCCCGTGTCACAGCCTGGAGAAAACGAGACACACTGAATTAAAAACAGAGTAATTGCTCAACCTGAACAGACTTGCAACATTAAACAATAGAAAAAACAACTTTACAGATCCAAGCACCACTGAAAGTCTGATATTACAACATTTTCAAGCTGAATCTTGAGGAGGCAATTCTCCAATTCTGAAATTGCAATAGACAGAACCTAGAGTTTAGCAAAGCTAAAAAGGGGATCTTTTACACAGGATCGTGCCAGTGACCCTTAAAACTACTAGAAGAAAGCTCAATTGAGAGGATCAGAACACAGAAAAGTTGGCACTTTTGTAGCATTTCCAATCCTAAAAGTGCAACTTTGAGGCATGGGCTGATGGGCAGTGCTCAAAGTACAGGCAGGAGAGTTGTCAACACGAGATTATGGAGACTGGCTTAGCAGTCCAAGCATCTGAGTAGTCGAACTGACTGTTATCCAACCTTGGAGAAGAGGATTCTGCACGCTTGTAAGCAAACCAATCCAATCTAAGAGAATCGAGCAGTGCGTGTGCATCGCAAACGTGACCCCAAGAAGCACAAGCGCGCAATCAATCCAACTGCACCTTAAATCTCCTCGCGAATTTACAAATCGCATCACTCAGGATCCAATCGCGCGACGCGGTAAAAACTGTGAAAGCGCCCCGTGATCGGATTTTTACACTCGGGCAGCGTCCACGATCGCTTTTTTTTTCTTGGAGGGAGAAAAGGGGAGATGGATTTATTACCGGATGCGCGGCGGCGCCAGGCGCGGCCTTGTTGCCGGCGAGCACGTCGGAAGAGACGGCGAGCGCCGTCCGCACGCGCGGCGCCGGCCTGCGGCGCTGCCTCACGGAGGAGGTGGCAGGGAGGGGCGCCCTGTGGCCGCCGGATCTCGCGGCCACCGGCGCCAAGAACTTGGCGGCGGTGAAGGAGGCGGCAGCCATCTCCTCTCTGCTCCCTTCTTCTTGGCGTGCTGCTTGGCTTGCGCGTGTGTGCAATGCAACGAGGAGGAGAGGTGGAGGCGCATAAAGAGAGGAGACGGGAGGCGAGGCGGAGAGAACGAGGATGGAGAGGTCGTGAGCTTCGGGTGGTCCGCCTAACCTAGAGGGGTGATGTTTTTGGTATGATTTTTGATTTTTGTCTGAAATTTTACTGTAGTTGATTTTTTTTACTGTAGTTGATTTAGCTTTTTAGGTATAATTAAATATAAAAAATAGAAAAAATATGTTAACCCATTACGGACAATGCAAAGGAACACGAGAAAAAAAGAAAAATACAAAAAAGCTCAAAAAAATCTAAAAAAATTCAGAAAAAGATAAATTACTGAATAGTGAAAAAAAAACTAAAACTGAAAAAAAAAAGCTGAAACGATCACCCCACAGTCCACTCTGCAACGCTGCCTGGCGGCTGTGAAATTAGTTCTTGTCCATCCAACCACAGACAAAAAAAAATCAGGAATTGACATTCTTCACTAGGAATAAAATTCTTGTAGCACCGATGTGTAGCAAGAAACTTTTATTTTTGTCTTGTATGAATTATTTTTGTTGTATTACAACGGAATCGTTCCTTCCTACATGATATATCTTAGTCAAATTGTCGAACAATAAAGATATCCTGAGAAGGCCAGAAGTTGTGCGTTTGTATAAACGATGGTTTGTACATTGCCGTTTCAAAATATGTTTGGACTATTTCCTCCAGACCAAATGATAAAAGGTATTCATGTGCGCATTGAAACTTCTTTGGTGATGTCTCCGCTCGTTTTGATTTTTTTTTCAGTTTCTGCTTCTAGTTTCTGTTTTTTTTCACTATTCAGTATTTCGTTTTTTCTAAATTTTTTGATATTTTAGGCTTTTTTGTATTTCTTTTTTCCCGTGTTCCTTTGTATTGTCCATAATAGTTAACATGTGATTTTTTTTCTATTTTTATATTTTTTTAAAAAATTAATTATACCTGAAAAGTCAAATCAGTTACAGTAAAATTTCAGTTAAAAACCAAAAACCATCACTAAAACGAGCGCCCCATATATAAGCGACACAGATCGCATGCAGTGCCAACAACAATTGCACGTTAAGAACTGCACATAATCTCAACCGTACAGTTCCAAACAGTGTTGGTGCTACAGTACATACGCTACGATACCGCTGTGGATTTTGGGTGGTGCTGCACCTAGTTTATGACTTAAACTTCTTATTATGATTTTTAGTTGAAATTGTACTGTACTGGCCGTTAGTTTTTCTAAGAAAAAGTGAGAAAAAATAAGGAAAAATGTTATATCGTTATGGACAATATGAAAGAATAAGAAAAAAGATAAAATAAATCAAAATAAATCAAAATTTAAAGTTAATATATTTTAAATAATTTTTAGTTTAAATAAATCGTAAGAAAAAAGAAACTGAACAGGCCGTCGTCGATTTTGGATCCAGCCATGCTAGTGCAACTGTTTAACTTGCAGTTACACCGGCAACGAGGAACCGTGTCCACCATGTAAGCTACATCGTCATTGATACATGTGCGTAGTCTATGGATTTTAGCTCACAAACTGTTCCGCTCATTTTAATTTAAAATCAATTTCTATTTTTAGCTTCTGATTTTTTTCACTACTCAGTAATTTCGTTTTTTTCTGATTTTTTTATATTTTTAAAGCTTTTTTGCCTTTTTTTTCTTGTATTCCTTTGCATTATCTGTAATGGGCTAACATATTTTTTCTATTTTTAAATTTAATTATGTCAAATAAGTCAACTAAATTACAGTAAAAAATAAGCCAGCTACAATAAAAAAGCTATAAGTCAACGCCATTTCAAACGCCCCCTGCTCTACTACACTTTTTCCTTTTTCATTCAGTTTTTTTTCATATGAAGTGTTTGATAACTTTGCCATAAGTTGTCAGTGGCGGAGCTAACGAAGATGTATGGATTACCTCTAAAATTTTTATCAAAATATCTATTATATACACCTATAATACATAAGGTGTATATATATGCTCCTTCCTCAATTTGTCTCGGTAACCTACAACCTATGAATCTACCAGACCAATAGCCAATAAGTCTAATGGCCCAGCTACCTAAAGCTCACTAAGCCACAAGATCGACACCTCTCTAGCATCCTGGCTTGGGATTAATCTTCAAATCCAATCCCCGTCACTGCATTGTATCGTACGTTTTACCTTAACCGTCTGGCCCACGAACAACAGTGGGTAGGTAGCGAGAGGCAAAGCACAGCTAGGGAGGTGCACATCGGGCTTTGGCCACCCACCTGTGTAGCTTTGATTTTGATTTTTGAAAATGTCAAATCCTTTTTAAACCTTGTTTTTGTTCGATCTACTTTAGTCATAATTTCTATTTATAAATGTAGATTTGTAAAACACTAAAACACGAAGGAACGTCGTATCAAGTTGTAATTTTTAAAAAATATTTTATGATATTGGTTGTACTGTAAATATGTAATTTATCACATTTAAACTTTTGTGCTATGCCATGTGAACTTGTATTACAACAGATATCACTTGTATCATCAAAATCTTGGATCCACACTATACTATGATGTTAGTTGTCAATCAACACATGGATACTCAACGTATAGCCCTGTGATACAGGGAAAGGGTCCTGATCTTCTCAGTGAGGAACCGTGGATAGTTGATGCGAAGTAGACGACGTCGCTAGCTGAACACTCGTGCCCATGCACGAACCCTCAACTCTTCAGAATACGCCCAAAACACACCGGATAATTGTTCGCCGCGAGACCACAAGCGACGAACACCAAGTCCCCAATTCCCAATGGAACGACGGCTTGACCTTGAATTGCAGAACAAACAATGGATCGTCTAATTCTCTCTCAAAGTCTTCGCATGAACTCTGGTGTTGAAAGAACAAGCAATAGCTATGTTTCAATCTAATGCATAAAATTGGTCCCCCTTCTAAGGCTACCATACATGGCTTATATAGCCTCTTGGGACGTCCATAGAGTCCCCAAACCTAGTACAACTTAACCCTAGATAGTTTTAAATACGAACTCTTAAAAAAGAAACTAGATTTTTCAGCCGTTATATTATTTTGGTCATAACTTCTGATCTGTAACGAATTTGATGCTGGGGCCAGATCCATTGCGTAGCCCTTGAAATTATCTCTCCAACGAGTACAAGAACGCCTGAATCGGACTCCGTTTGTGAAAGTTATGACCTTTTTAGTAACTGTCTGACAGGCTGTTCCGAACCGAGTCCGAATTGAATTTCTGAGTTGAATCAGCAACCTGAAAATATGGGATTTGAAAATATTGTTGAATTGGAAATATGGGATTTGAAACCTGAAAATGGGGATGCAATTGTGTTATTGTCAATGTGCGCGAGCTGCCTTGCTGCCCCGGTGGTTGTAGGGTCAAAAAGGCTGATTAGAAGAGGTGAATAGACACTTTTAAATTTCTCTTTTACAAAAACCGAATTTTAGATGTGCAACTGTAAATCAAATCGGCTTTACTCAATTAAGATCTAAATCATCTAGTTTCAACTAAGTGCACCAACAATCTACAACTAGTTCAAGGTTTGCATTCCTAGAGTGACAAGTAATTAATTTAATTCTATAAGTACAAATTTTTAAAATGTAAATGAGCACAAGAAAGCAAATCATAATTGATACATGATGTTTTACAGTGGTGTTTGGAAACTTGTCAGTTCTCCTAATCCATGTTGAGATAAGCCCAAATAAATTGGATCGGCTCTACGAGTTAAACCATGCACTTCAATTCCACTAGGGTTGCCATTCCTCCACTCTGGAGATAGTGAGCACCACATCATTCACAACACACTAGGTCTTTTCACAAGCTTCTTGAGAAGATTACCAACACAACTCCTCCAAACCGTTTAAGAATCAGCAACCTCCAAAAGTAAGGTAGAGACTGCAAGACTATGTGGTGCAACCCCATGAGAGTGATGAGTATTTGACATTGCTTGTACTTTGCATTTGTTGTTTGAATTTGATTTTTGTGAATTTGTATTTTGACTTGTGTTGTTTTGTTAGCACCGGTTAGACCAGAGCAAAGTTGGCGGTCAGACTGGTTTGAGTCTTCGCGTCTTGGTGATTTTGGCTTTTTGGCCTTGAGTACATGAGAGTTTGTGTTTTTGCTATGTTGTGTCGATACTTGGGGAAAGATTTGGGGAGAGTCACTCACCCCCTCTAGTTTGCCCTACTCGATCTTACAGAGATACCCACTTGAACGAATCAAGTACCAAAATTCAATGGATATGAAATCCACTACCAATTGCAACACATGCACAAAGATTTCTCTCTAAGCTTACTAAGTATAACACATGCACATGAGAGGTGAGAGGGGCTTGCTCTTAGCTCAACAATGAAAAATAGGGCTCCAACTTCCTTGTCCAATCAGCCACGGCGAAGTATTTATACCAGCTTCCTTGTCCAACCAGCTCCTAGGACCCCAGCTGTTAGCGATCTGGCTAAGCCACGCTTGCTAACTTGAATTTAAATTACGCATAAAACTCTATTTTGGCTAAAAGAATTTTAAACAGTCTATTCACCCGCCCTCTCTAGTCAGCCTTCTTAAACCTTTAGCTGAATTGTAGTTTTTTTTGATGAATTGAGGAGGGGAGGTGTGGGGTAGAAGTGGGTTAAAATCTATTAGGTTATAAAATATAAAGTATTTGTATCATTATTAATATATATGTCAAATATACCTATTAAATATAGCGTATTTAATTAAAAAATTTAGGTGTTCAACTAAATATCAATGAACTATACTGGGTCCGTCCATGTTGGTGTCATTGATTCCACGTAGCTCAGCCCCAGCGAGCTTTTGTAGTTTTGCTAGAAGAAAGCTGTAGTGCTACATCTCTTATCCACAAAGTCGTCACAAATAAGGGGTTGTGCTCTTTTTTCCTGTTCTCATGGATGATAGATGGTGATGGGATGCTTAATTGGATGAGCATGTATCTTGGACCTGCATGGAAGTATGGAACACAAAACTTTCAGATAATTTCTCATGATGAAGCCGTGTAAATCTATAATCAGCCTGGGCAAGCCTATGCAACTATGCTAGGAATTGTTTGGTTGGTTACCTTGAAAACCTAGCTTGATCTCATCAAAGTAAATCGAGGCTGTATCCATAGTTGCCTTGACTTTTAGTCTTGAGTAATGATTGAGTTTAAGTGGCCGTTCAGTTTAGCGATAGCTTATAATTTTTTTAGTGTAGTTGATTTATTTTTTATTGTAACTGATGGTGACTTATTTGATATAATTAGATTTAAAAATAGAAAAAATAGGTTAGTCTATCACGGACAATGTAAATGAATGCAAAAAAAAAAAACACACAAAAAAACTAAAAAATAGAAAAGGACAAAAATTAAGGAATAATAAATTAAAATCAGAAGCTATCGTCAAAACGAGCGGGTAAACCACCTCAAATGAGGTGTTGAAAACTAAGGCTTGATTGAGGCATGTATTGCAACGGTGATAAAAGAATTTTGCTAAAATCGATACAATAAAATCTAGAGAAATATAAGGGAGTTTCAGGGTGAGTAGACCTAAAAAATGAGGCAAAATAGAGAAATCTCATAAACATAAAATGGTGGCCAAGTAAGCATCCGCTACCTGGCAACTCTGTTATATTTTGGTATTTGATGCCATATTTGTAATCCAACTCATGACTGAATGAAATATTATCCACTGAATCTTAGAAAAACTTGATGACAGGTTGTTGTGCATCTAAGTATCTAACCTAATAAATGTTAATTTGAAACTTAGAAATTTCACATGAATTGTATATAAACTAGTATCTGGGCCGACCCATATCAAAGAAAATCTGGGCCAGCCCAACCGTCTGGAGTGTCTCGCCCTAAACCGCACAAGGGAAGGGTGGAGAACCTCAGCCGCAGCAGCGCAAAGCCGAAGCCCTAGCCGCCGCCGCCGCCTCTCTCGTCTTCCGCACGACGACAACGCAGGTATCTCCCTCTCCTCCCCTAAGATAGGGTTCTCGACTTCTCCTGCCAAGATTTGATCTCCTCTCCTCTGCTAGGATTTCCTGGTGTACGATCTTGGATCTTGGTTCCGGGGGATCCATCTTGGTGAGGAAGATGAGGCCCGTGTTCGTGGGGAACCTGGACTACGACACTCGCCACTCGGAGCTTGACCGCCTCTTCTACCGCTATGGCAGGATCGAGCGCATCGACATGAAGTCAGGTCCGCTGTTCGCATATCTTCCCTTCTCTCCCCCCTATCATCTTCTCTTCTGTTGTTTCGAATTTGATTTGATTCACATGTGCCCCCAATCTGTTCATCGTTCGAGAGTTGAGTTCTTGATATCTAAGTTTCTTGGGTTAAAGGTAAGAAAATAAAATTAATGGTAGATCTGTACATGGGGTGTAATTTTTCTCGATAATATCCATCCTCCGCAATGGAGTATTAACCAGTTTTGATTGATTAGTGAATAATAACCGTGGACATAAATTCGTTGCGTAGGATTGTTTTTATGTTGTGCATGTTTCGTGGCACTTAACCCTAAAATCTGTCAAGAATCTGAATATAAATCGTATTAATCTGTGATTTGAGCAATTAGGATGTTTAGCTTCACTGATCTCTATCAGCTGTGCATGTCTAACATCTTTGGCGTGGAACACATGTAACCACAGTTGCAAGCAATGTATGTATAGTATAATAGTAGGCAGCAAGATGTTTAAATGTTTACTGTGGCGCAGGAACTACCGAGGCAAACATAGCTCCCCTGGGGCTCCTCAACTCCTGAAACACCCTCCATTCACTCTTCCGGCCATCATTCCCTTCACTTGACCATCCGTTTCATGATGCACACCGTGCACTGTTACCACTGCCCAAGCGTGTTTAGCAGGGACTGACATCATCATGTGATTCATGCGATGCCATCAGTTCCATCTAGCAGTATCACCATGACATGACTAGCAGTATCACCATGCCATCCTCCCGGCATCAACATGACAACATGCTATATGTGCTGTCTCAATAAACAATGTCTGCGAGGCTTGTTGTATTAATGGTGAAGCATGTTCAATATCTCCAGTTGTACCTTACTTTGGATATAAGTTGTACAACACCATGCTTAGCTCTCATCATGAATGGAATCTACTGATAACCACCCTAGTGCTCTTCATACCATCACATCTATCCAGGTGCAGTACTCTTCTGTTTCTATTAGGTGTGGTCGAATGGGCTGTTGTGTTGAGTTGCTTATCCTAAAGGAAAATAGGAAATATTGTCAGGGAACAGTTAGTGGTGCAAGACTGTTGATTTAATAACCTACCGTTCTCACCTGCATGTTTACCTTTTTAGGATTTGCTTTTGTCTACTTTGAGGATGAGCGTGATGGTGAGGATGCCATACGGTCTCTTGATGGCTATCCTTTTGGCCCTGGGAGGCGTAGGCTTTCGGTGGAGTGGTCACGGGTAATTTCTATCACTCTTCTTGTAACCCCCTAACCCGAAACACACAGGAAACTGTGTGCTCACATCACATGTTAAAGAGTGATTCCTATTTGATTTAGTTCGTATTTGTGCCAAATTGTATTTGAGTCTGTTCATTTGATAATTCGTCTTTCTTCTGGCATTTCCTGTAACAGGGTGATCGTGGTTCCAGACGTGATGCCAACGATAAACCAGCAGTGAATACTAAGCCCACTAAGACATTGTTTGTCATTAACTTTGACCCCATCAACACAAGAGTCAGTGATGTTGAAAGGCATTTTGAACCATTTGGGAAGATTTCAAATGTTCGGATAAGGAGGAACTTTGCGTTTGTGCAGTTTGAAACACAGGAAGAAGCCACAAAGGCCCTTGAAGCTACTCATTCTACGTAAGTACACTTTCATCTGTTTACATACACTCACCTGTTCCCGAGTTTATTGAATGAGCAAAATTTGTCGGTAATGAATATCTTATGTTGTGCATTGCAAAAATTTTCAAGTAGTGCATTAATTGTGATAGTCACTGAGGAATGGCACCGGCTAACGTTGATTTGTTCACAGAAGTTTGATAGAACAATGTCACTTATACTAGTCTGTCCCAAACATATGATAGTAGCACGCAGCTCCTGCCTCTTTCCTTTTTTTCTTTTTGTGTAATTTATTGTATGTTATTTCTGAAGCTTATGTGTAGTTGAACATATCCATATGTTTTGGATTGTTTGAAATTTATCTTCGCATGTACCCATGTACCTTATGAATTTTTTCCCCTCTACAGGAAGATATTGGACAGGGTGATTTCTGTTGAGTATGCTTTTAGGGATGATACTGAACGAGGTGACAGGTATGACAGCCCAAGAAGAGGTGGCTATGGTAGGCGGGATGATAGTCCATATCGCCGATCTGTTAGCCCAGTGTACCAAAGGTCACGGCCGAGTCCCGACTATGGTCGTCCACGTAGTCCTGCTTATGGTTCATATGACAGGAGCAGGAGTCCTGTTCGCGATCGTTATCGGAGGTAATGCTCTTCATTTCATTTTTTGGTCTAAATTAGGTTGCATGATCATGCTTCACAATGTTATGACAGTAGTTGTCCTGGTAGCAAATTTTTTTTGTTAGGACTTACGAACATTTTCTTATGTTTGAATTCAGTTTAGCCATCCCACTTTAGGCTGATTAGTAATTACACTGGTCTTTGTGTGATATGCATATGCTGCTGTTTACACTACCTGCTTCCTGTATTGTTATGATTCACTTCTGAATTGAATGGTTAGTGCTGAAATTTCTCAATGTTAATAATCACTAGAAGTTACTTTGCTCTTGGAAACACCTGGTTGTCAACATTGTAGATTCAATCTTCTTTTTAAGTTTCCTTTGCAACATAAGCTTCCTGAATTCCTTCTATATCATTCAATTCCTCATTTGTTCATATTGTATTTTCAGCTTATTGTTTCGTGTTATTTGACAAAAACCTTCTTGTATCATTGCAGCCGATCTCCTGTGCAACGACCAAGATCCCCACCTGCCAACAGAAGAGCATATGACTGATTGAGAATGATCAAAGTTCTGGTGGTAGGCGGCTTATCTGCCTTTCTAGCTCGAGTACTAGTAGCAAGAACTTCTGTACCTGTACCGGAGCTTTCCGTTCATCTGACATGAACTCCCGTATTACGATTAAGACCTGCACTTCAAGACTTGCTGCTATGTCACAGCGTTTAGCATGCGTTGACATGTTTTCTGTCGTCTATTGCGCTATTATATTTCTGGCTGGCTGTTATGTCAGGATTCAGAATGAAGCGAGGATGAAATGAAGTAGGCATATCGCTTGGGCGACTTCAGTTTATCACCGATGGAGGGCGGATGATGAGTGGAGGAAGGGATGAGTGGAATCTGACGGTGGTCAGTGCATTCAGTAGTTACGGTGTGAGGAAACTGTAGACGTCTACTTCAATCATCTTTAGTCGTTATCACCTGTACTAAGCGTAAAACTTTAGGTATTTTAGCCCTGGCCGGCTGGGAATGGAAGAAAGAACTGAGAAAGCAAAGGTTAGGTCTCTAGACTAGTTAGCGTAAGCGTAGAACCCTAGTTCTTGCTTCCCCCAGTTTCTTCGGTTCTTCCTATGGAATCCCCTGTGATCCTCTCTGAGCACATATGAAAACATATGGAAACATTGGGCTTCAGAAAGGTAGCAACAGAAAGGAAGAGTTATTGGCCAGGACAATACAACAAAGGAAAGTTCACCACAAGACTAATGGAACACAACAAAAACATTGGGCAGAAGGCAAATTCCAGTAGACCAGCAGCAAAGAGAGGTAATTTGAGTGTAGGTGAGAGAAAAGAACAGAAGTGCTGGTACTGCAAGGAACCATGGAACAAACAACATAAGTGTAAGATTGGAAGCACTGTCCACATACTGCAGGAAGAAGAGGATGAGGAGATAGTTGAGATAAACTAGAACCTGGAGGAAGGTATAGAAAGGGGCTATAAGACATCACCTGATAGTCCTGCAAGAGAAGAAACTAATGAACAATTGATGCTAATTTCTACTCATGCTATGGAGGGCACAACAGTACCCTCAACTTTCTCTCTGATTTTAAACATTAATGGAAAGAGAGCAGTGGCATTGGTAGACAGTGGGAGTACTCGCAGTTTCATGAGCTATGAGTTTGGCGTGAAGAGTGGTTGCCCACTGACAACAACTAAAATTAGAAAAGTGATGGTAGCAGGAGGGGAGAATTTACAACAGAAGCTGTAGTCAATCGCATACATTATCAAGTGCAAGTAGAAAGATTCAACAATTCATTTCAATTACTGAAACTCCAGAGCTATGATGTTATTTTGGGAGTAGATTGGATATATAACCATAGTCCTATTGGATTGGATCTGAAGCAGAGGGCATTGGCTATATCCAAGGGTGATCAGTTAATACTTTTTAAAGATCATATTTTCCCAAAAGACAACTTCAAGGTTGAATATGAAGAGTTGCTGAAGATGTTAAGGAAGGGAGTAATGGGCTATGTCGAATCTGATTAAGGTAGAAGAGCACAAAGCAAAACCTATCCAATCTACAGGAGTAGAGGAGGTGCTTAAGCATTTTGCTGATGTTTTCAGAGAACCTAACGGATTACCACCAAAGAGATCATGTGACCATGCTATTCTTCTTAAGGCTGGTGCTGAACCTCCCAATCTCAGACTCTATATTGTTCCTCATTACCAGAAAAGTGCCATGGAAGAGATAATCAGCAAGATGCTGGATACTGAAGAAATAAAACCCAGTTTGAGTCCCTACTCATTCCCTTCAGTAATGGTCAAGAAAAAAAAAGACGACAGTTGGAGAATGTGTGTTGATTACAGACAACTGAATGCCAAGACAATCAAAAACAAATTTCCAATGCCCATAATTGAAGACTTGCTTGATGAATTGCGTGGAGCTTCTGTATTCTCCAAACTGTACCTGAGGTTTGGCTATCATCAAATTAGAATGCAAGAAAAAGGAATCCATAAGACTGCATTCAAAATACATATGGGGCGTTATGAATATACAGTTATGTCTTTTGGGTTAACAAATGCTCCAGCCACTTTTCAAGCCCTCACAAACAATATTTTTGCTAAGTATCATAGGTAGTTTGTTCTAGTATTCTTTGATGATATTCTCATATGCAACTGTCGATATTTAATATCAATCTTATATATGATTTATTGGATTCGGGGGAATGCACTCAGGACCCTCGAATGATCATACTGAGTAAAGGCACAGAGATTTTTATACAGGTTCGGGCCTTCTCCTGGGAGAATAATAACCCTACGTTCTGTGTTACTATTACTAAGAAAAAGTTTACAAGTGTGGACAGTGTGAGAAGTCTAACACTCCTAGGACTGATCACCCTTTCTCTACATCCTTGTCTAACATCAACCCTTATATTGGCGACGAAGTGGTGACAATTGTTTCTTGCCAGAAGATATATTGACACTTCAGGAATTAATCGTTGGAGGGTGGTTATTGTCAGAGAGATGAGCAGCCATTCGTCGTAGGACGGTTGTTGTTAAAGAGACATGGGGAAGATCGTATGCGGTTATAGTGTATAAATACACATTCTAACTGCCTTGTTAAACAAATCCACTGTGAGAATAGATTAGTCAAACATAGGAGAATAATTAGGGAGTCTTAGAATAACCTATGACTAGGTAGTCATAGCAGAACTTATGACTAGGTAGTCGTAGCAGAACTTACGACTACGAAGTAATCGCAGTAAAACTTATGGCTACTCTATGAAATTTCTTCCTTATCGTTAAGGAGTATGTTCAAAGAATATGATGATGTAATAAATAGAGAATTATTATATCCTCGTCATCTAGCCCCCGAACTTCAAATGAAAATAACTTGTGCAAGCGGAGTTGTAGATGATCGCAAACATTGTCTTTTCGATTCTTGACTAGGAGTGTGCTTAGACAGAAAGGTAATTTCGTTTGAGTTGTGAAGACAGATGGACTTCAAAGAGAATTTTAATTACTTCTCAAAATTCAGTTTGTCCATTCGTTTCTTGAGAAAACTGTTCAACTCTCGAGACGAGTAACCGATGCTTCAATTAAAAGGTCACTTTTGGTCTACGTTTCAGCTTCACTTTCCTCTCCATTCCTCCTTGCATTTTCTGATGAACAAGTTGTCTTCCTCCTTCAACCTTCTTATAAATCCAAATCATCCAGTCGGGAAAATGGCAAAGTCCCCATCCAACTGGGTGGTGTCGGAGATGGACAAGCCTAAGTTAAAGCCTTTGGAAGAGACTGAGAAGATCCCTTTGTGGAAATTAATGAAGTGGATTGAAGCCATCGGACAACACTGGCCATCAAGGAAGATTGGTCAAATCTCAGTGTTCCAGGCCTTTTGTGAGTGCGGCCTTCTTCTCCCTGCTCATCCCTTTCTCACAGTGGTACTCGAGTACTTCGGGGGTTGAGTTGGTGAATCTAGTTTCCAACTGAATTACCATACTAAGTGTATTCGTGTACCTCTACGAAGAATATTTGGGGATCCCCGCAGACTTGGAGCTCTTCCGGTATTATCATGAGATGAGTCGTTAAACCGAAATCGCTGGAAGCTACAGATTGAAGCTTCACGTCAGGAAGTCGGAAGCTTATATCCAGATGTTCACCTGGTCGTCGTGGCCAGGGTGGAAGAAGAGGTGGTTCTACTGGGAGACCACCAGCGAAGACATTCTTTTCTTTCTGGGGAAGGCTGTCGAGAAGAATCCATCCTAGAATTCAGTCCCAAAGGACACTACCAGCATTGCTCTATACATATTAGCTATCAAGGATCTGAGGGATAAGGGACTTAACGGATGACATGCAGTGAAGGACTACACCACCCATTGCATCAGCCCCCTGAAGAGACAAGCTCATCCAGTGTGGATGTACTTAGGTGCAGTTGATACTACCAAAGATTATGAAACTGGTATGTATAGTCATACTCGTGGTATATTTAAATTCTGAGTACTGTATACTAACCTTTTAGTTTAAATGAATCAGATCTTGATTTGAAGAAGATTGACTCCCGGGTCAGGAATATCTGCGAGAAAGCTCCATCCCTGTAAATGGAGACTCCTTGTATCTTGGTGGATGTGTCCACCGAAGAAAGAAAAGAATGACTAAAGGTAATTGAAAGACTGATATTGCCTTTTAGGACTATATAGTCGTAGAAGAACTTACGACTAGATAGTCGTAGAAAAACTTACGACTAGATAGTCGTAGAAAAACTTATGACTAAATGTTATTCTTCCTTTCTTCAGATCTAGGCATGAATAACCGTTAGGATAATGAAGGGGTCAAATTGATGGTTATCGAAAAAATGGTAGAGAAAGCAAACGCTTTTGCAGCCAAGAGGCGTCGGATGGTTAGAGCTGATGACAAGGGGAAAGCAAGCTCAAGCATCGCTGTTTCTTCTGCCACTCCCCCCCGTTGCTCAAACTAGCTCAATCCAGAAATTCATTGCAGACATAAGTGCTGCATTTGAGATAGGGGCAGTCGTATTCGAGCAACTGACTACCAAGATCAGCGTACCCTTCTCTCATAATACCGAAACACATTCAGTGTGTGCTTCTCAAGGTTTTATTAAGCAGCTCAACAAAGAATACTGGAAGGGTTTCATGTCTTCTGTGAAGAAAATTGTTGCAACAGCAAAACCTATGATCGAGGAGGGGTCGGCTCTTTAGGTAATTGAATCTAGTTTCGATTGTTAGAAGAGCCAAAAGGAGCAAGGAGCAAAAAATCTTGCTCAAGATCCTCGGCCAGACATGGCCGATAGTGCCCCATCCGACCATAGATGGTCAAAGAGAAAAATCAAAGAAACTAATCTTCAGAAAGGTTTATTCTAAGTTCAAAATTAAGAGAGCAAAAACAACGTACGTATAGACATGCACATGTTTTTTCACTTCCATATTTTATTGAAAAACTATCTTACTTTTATTGCATATAGCTCGGCGTCTTCATAAAACAAAGATGATACTGCGGAAGAGTCTCTCATGACTTTACCCGTAGTCACAGAAGAGATGGAAACGGTGGTCAAACAAACGACCACCATAGCGATGGAAGTCGACGTTAGCGTTGTAACACCCACGACTATGGAGATGGTTGTTGAAACATAGAAGGGAGGAGAAATTACCAAGCGATGTGCCGAAGACGCTCCTCAATTTTGAGAAGGTAATCTCTGGGAAGAAGATGAGCTTCCCAATTTCTTCTCCTTTGTTTTTAACCCTTTATTTGTAGCAAGACATTCTCTCGAACGACCTCAAGCCCCACACCCAAACGACCTGCCCAACAAAGGGCAAAATTTTGATAATGAACGTCTCGAAAAGGTGTGGTGGAGAAGGGTTGATGAACTCAATCAGCTACAAGACTCTACGAGCGTTTCGCAAACTTTGCTCGATAGGAGATGAATGTAAGTATATAGTATTTGGACATTCGTATAATACCTTTTCTGGTTTCTCACTACCTCCCCGAACATAGAGAGCATCGGAGAATATGATGACTGTGGCTGAGTACCACAGACAGTTAACTCTCCTACGGCAAGAGAATACCGAGCTCTCTGATGACGCGAGAGCGTGGTAAGTTGATGTTTCTTACAATCAAATTCTATTTCAATTGCTCGATCAATCTTCTCATATTTGCTGCCAACCCTTCTTTGCTAGGAGCGACGCAAAATTTTTGGCGGCTGCGCTTAAGAACGGAAAGCTCAAGGTGCAGAAGCTCAAGAAGGAAGTCGCTGACCTAAGGATAGGCTTAATACATGCCGATTCTAAGAGTAAGGCCTTAGAAGAAAAAATAAACAGTAAGTTCTGAACTCAAGACTTTATTTTCTTGGCTTCTTCCTTATTTTTCCTAATTTTCTTCCTTCGACAGAAAAAGAAACCGAAATAAAAAGTCTTCGCATCGAGGTCAAAGAAAAGACCAAGGTGATCGGAGCTCTTTTTAGAATAAGCAAGGAGAAAGAAGAGAAAATGAAAACCAATCTTGAAAGCCTTGATGGACGACTTTCAGGTAAGAGATACTTTTCCATCAACTAAATAGTCATAGAAGAACTTATTCCAAACCTTGAGGACAATATTTATTTCAAGAGAGGGCAATTATTAGCATTCAGAATGAAGCGAGGCTGTAATGGAGTAGTGAGCGCTAGTCATAACGCTTGGGCGACTTTAGTTTATCACCGATGAAGGGCAGATGATGCGCGGAGGAAGGGATAAGTGGAATCTGACGGTGGTCAATGCATTCAGTAGTTACTATGTGAGGAAACTGTAGACGTCATCAGTTATTTTCACACTTCTACTTCAATCATCTTCAGTTAATCGTTATCATTTGTACCAAGTGTAAAACTTCAGATACTTTAGTCCTAGCTGGCTGGGAATGGAAGTAAGAATTCAGAAAGCAAAAGTTAGGTCTCTAGACTAGTTAGTGTAGCATAGAACCTAGTTCTTGTTTTCCCCAATTTCTTCGATTCTTCCAATGAAATCCCTTTCAATTCCCTCTGAACTTGCATCAATTTCGGTACAAATCGGATTCGTGCTATGCCGGATCTGACATGTTATCTATTAACCTAGTGCATTCTGTTATTCTATGATATCTAGTTTGTCATGAACATCTTTTTATTATTGAAAGAAAATTGAAACATCTTTCTAGTTTCAAAAGATAATTCTAGTTTGTCACGAACATCTTTTACGTTTGGAAAGAAAATTCAAGCTTGTTTTTGGTTTCAAAAGAGAATTCAGGGTCTGTTTCGAATGCAGGACACTACTACAGAAAACCGTATCATAGACGGTTCAAAAATATCATCACAGACGGTTTTCTGAACCGTCTGAATTTATGGGTCAGTGATAATCGAAGGTTATCACAGACGGTTTGTAACTAAAAACCGTCTGTGATATCTATCATCGCAAACGGTTTGTATGAAAAAATCGTCTGTGATATATCAATATCACAGACGGTTTTTGGTTACAAACCGTCTGTGATATTGATATATCATGGACAGTTTTTGTTTAAAAACCGTCTGTGATATGCCTATATCACAGACGGTTTTTAGTTACAAACCGTCTGTGATATTCTTTCCTGCCCCTAAATCTATTTCTGTTAATTGGCTAGCCTCAGGAAATGCTAGCCATGCCCTCTGAAACAAGCAGATCAACATGTACATGTATACAGACAATTGACATCTCAATTCATTTTAGAAACACATAACATCCAATTTACATCTCAATTCATTTGACAAACATAAAACATCCATTTTGCAAATCAATTAATTGAAATGAATTAAAATATCCATTAACAAATACACAATTACAAAAGATCTACATTGTATTCGCAGATCAACATGTACATGTATACATTGCATTGTGATAAGAGCAATAAAAAAATCATTGTGGGTTGTGGAACTCTCCCTTTGGATTTAGGACTTGAGCCACCAAAAAGTACGCAGATTCTCCTAGAATTCCTTCAAGGTTGGTCTGTTTCAATGCAGTTTTCGGGATGGACGCAGCCTATCGATAGGAATATCAATGTGTGTATATATATAACTTGATAAGTATGAAGTAATTATGGGAATATTGACAAACCTTAAAATTGGGATTGGTGATCTCGAGGAATCGAGGAGTAGTCTCATATGGTGGCAAACGTAGAATCCACACGTGTTGCCCGGTTACTGTTGGTGGCACTGTAAAAAATAGAATGTGTTAATTCAAGAGGCATTAATACTACCAACTGTTGCATAGGATTAATTAATATGTACTAGCGAATACCTTAAAGTTTCGATCATGTGTCAGGGCTTTGGCCCTTTGCGTAAAGAGCTTTGCCATTTTAACGTACGTCACGAATGCCCTACGTTCGAAAAAGTTGACCTTAGTCATTCGAAGGAAATAAAGAGTATAATATAGGTATGTATAGAGAAAATGTACTTACCTATCGATGACTTGGCTGACAACTATGTAGTCGACTTTATTCTTACTTAGGGAATTAAGGTATATTGCCTTGTTCCACTTTGGTACAATTACTATTAAAATCCAATGAAACTCCTGATTGTAGGGTGTCAGTACATATTCCTTATCGCGGTAAGCCAGCAGTGATGCTGCAATATACCTCTCGACGACGCCAACATCCTCGTTGATGGTATAACTAGTGACCAAGTGTGGGTCCAAGAAACCAACCGATGATTTGGATAATCTAGCTTCAGTCACCATGTATCTATATATATACACACGAAAGCAACAAATTATAGATGATATTTATCGGTATGACATGAACAGAGATTGTGATTGTACACACTTATAGCGTCCAGCATTGAACGAGTGAGGCGTCGAGAGCGTTGAGCATGAAAAGATCAAATAAATCCTCGAAGGTCACCACGAAGACACCATCTTGAAATTCATGCTGGAAATGATGCTGCATGAATTTGACAGTGATACCTGAGCATCGTTCTCTCTCTGGCTTATTGGATTGTTCCATATACCAATGGTGTAATTGGTTGCAACTAATTGGTAGGAGTGGGAGTGAAAGTATCTAGGCCCTTAAGATTAGGGTTTTGGTAATTAATGACGAATTATGAACATGGGACTAATGTGTGTGCTAAGATTGTATAGATAAAGTCTCATATGTGCAAGGTAAAAAACAAGTTGCAAGGATTATTGACGGCAAAAATTTGAAGATGAGGTACATAAGTTTTTGCGTCTATTTTAAATTTCACCGATCTTAGGAGTAAAGGTGGAAGACCGGATTATAGGTTAGATGCCGTACTATTAAGAGGGACCTTTGAAAATAGCTTGATAGCATGTTTTGTGCACATTGGATCAATCTAGGAACATGCATGAAATTGAAAATAAGTTTGAAAACTCAGTGGGCTCTCTCAGAAAAATCGGTAGTACCGTACCCACAAACAGTATTACCGCAGTGCAGTAATACCGGCATATACACAGCGGTATTACCGCTAGGCGGTAATACCGGATTATGTGCGGTATGTAAATTCCAGAGAGCACCCTCCTGAGGACTTCAACTCACTGAAATCGGTAATACCGAAATTTGAACGGCGGAATTACCGCAAGGCGGTAGTACCGCATGATATTGTGGTATTACCGTTTTCCAGAATGTTTTTTCCGGAGAGTTTCCAAGTCAAGACTTAGCCGACCAGAAATCGGTATTACCGGTATTAGTACGGTGGAACTACCGCAGTGCGGTAATACCGCAACGACTTGCGGTATTACCGTTGAGCGGTAATACCGCACTTTCAACGGCGGTAATACCGTATAAAATTCCAACGGCTAGTTCTGTTCGTCCTGACATAGCCGTTACTGTGTGCTACAGTAAAGTGCGGTAATACCGCACTTTGTACAGCGGTAATTCCGATTTTCCTGATTTTTCAGCATTAATTTTCAACAACGGCTAGTTTTGGTTGGTGAGGGTATAAATACCCCCCACCTGCACTTGGGCAGATTGCTGAAGTTCCATTGATCACATTTGAGCCCTAGAGCATTCACTCCACTCTCTTTTCTCTCTTGAGCATTGTTTGTGAGTTTGTGGAGGGTTTTCAAGTGCATTCATTCTAGTTGATTCAGTTGCACTTGCACGCCATCAAGTGAAATCAATGATCTATTCTCTTGGTTCTTGCCGGCACCTAGACGGCGGGAAGATTAATTGCCGGTGACTTCTTCAAAGAAGATTGTGAAGAAGCCCGAGCCAAAGTGTGAGTGGTTTGGAGCCCGCCATCTCCGGAGTGGAGGAAGGGCTACCAATAGTGATCGAGATGTTTCGGCTTAATTCGTAGAGCCGGTCCGATTCGTCCGGGCTAACCTCAACGTGGACTAGTGGAAACCGGCAAGTTTCCGATACTACGGTAAAAACATCGTGTGTCAAATTGTGTTTGTTCATTGTCTATTATAGCAATTGTTATTGATCACTTTTCACCTATTGTCAATTACTTAGAATTGCTTGAGTTGTGTTGGATTGCTTTCACTTAGCTTTTGTGCTTAGTAATCATCTTGCTATTAATTGTTTAATTAAGCCAAGAATTTTAAAACATCCTATTCACCCCTTTCTAGTCGGTTATCCTTGATCCTACAAGTGGTATCAGAGCTTGGTCTCTCATTCATTAGACTTAACCGTCTAGAGAGAAAAGGATGGCTAACAAGGGGATAGCAATAGGCAAGGCACCACAATTTGATGGCACAAATTATTCTTATTGGAAAATTAGAATGTCCATTTATCTTAAAGCCATGAGCCCGAGTATTTGGAAAATAGTGAATGAGGGTTATGTTATACCTTTCGATCCATTGCATCTCACGTATCAAGATATACGTAACTCTCATTTAGATGCCTAAGCAATGAATGCATTATTTGGAGCATTGAACGCGGATGAGTTCAATAGGGTGAGCAACCTAGAAACTGCTCATGCTATTTGGACAACCTTTTCAGAAATCCATGAGGGAACATCTACAGTCAAGAAAGCCAAATTGCATCGGCTTCGGATCAAATATGAAACATTTACAATGTTGCCTCATGAGGGTATCAATGAGATGTACTCTCGCTTGAACAATATTGTAAATGAGCTCAAGGGCATCGGCACGTCACTAACCGATCTTGATATTATGAGAAAAATGCTTAGAGCATTGCTGGAAAAATATAAGATGTTGGTGATCCTCTTCCTCAACTCGCCCGATTTGCCAAGGATGACCCCAACACAACTCTTGGGTAATTTAATTACCAATGAGTTGTACAAAAAGGACAAGGAGGAGCTTTTGGAGCAATCCTCCTCCAAGGGCAAGAAGATCACCGATTTCAAGGCCAAAGCGGTATCAAGCGAAGAATCTGAGGATGAGGAAGATGACTCCGAACAGGAAATGACTCTCATTGTGAGAAGGATGAAGAGGTTCATGAGAAGATATCCACATCGAAGTGGAGGACAAGGATCAAGCAAAAATAAGCGATCCTTCGACAACAACAAACGCTATAGCAACATTCGTTGCTATGAATGCAATGAGAAAGGCCATATCGCTTCCCAATGCCTCACCAAGAAGGATGACAAAGAGAAGTCATCAAAGAAGAAGATCTATCACGGCAAGAAGAGGCTATTCAAGAAGCTTTACAAGGATGGCAAGAACGAAGCCCACATTGGTGAGTGGGACTCCGAGTCGGAATACTCCGACTCCGACTCAAGCGAGGATGAGTCTTTCAAAAAGAAGGGACTCATCGACATAGCTATCAAGGAGGCATCATCACTATTCTCCACCCCTATATGCCGCATGGCCAAGGGAGAAAAGGTAAAAATTTGCGATGATGATGATGAGCCTTCATATGATAAATTGATGGATATGCTAATTAACTTGAATGGATTTCTTGAAAAAGAGAAAGCAAAATTCAAAGAGCTCAAAAGAGAGCATGTCTCTCTTAAGGAGTCTCATGAGGAGCTAATTGAAGCTTATGCCTTGTTTCTCTAAGAAACATCAAGCAAATCTACATCTAGCATTGGTATTACTTGTGATATTTTGGATGATATGCCTAGAATAGAAAATGATAGAATTAATACTTCTACTTCATGTGATGATTTAAATGCTATGTCTTGTAGTTCAAGTATTAATAATTTTGTTAATTTGTGTGATGAAGAACTTGTTGTTGAAAATTGCATATTAAAAGATCAAGTTAATCAATTGAATAAAATTTTGGAAAGGTGCTTCAAGGGTAAGGTCACCCTTGACATTGGAAAGGTGCTTCAAGGGTAAGGTCACTCTTGACAAATTATCGAGTGAGTAAAGATACTCATTCAATAAGGAGGGACTTGGGTATGTGCCCAAGAAAGGTAAGAAACCCGCAAAGTCGCTCACAAGGTTTGTAAGGCCAAGTGGTAAGCAAAACATAAAAAACAAGAATACTTCTATCAATTTATATGATTCTTGCTACTTGATTAAGAAATCTAGTAGTGGTAAGGTTATTGCAAAATTCATTGGCACTTCAATTTTAGATGCTAAAAAGAATTCTATTTGGGTGCCCAAAGCCTTGGTTACTAACTTCCAAGAACCTAAACAAATTTAGGTACCTAAAGAAATTGATTTTCTTTTGTAGGTGAACTATAAGACTGGTGGTCGACATTGGGTGCTTGATAGCGGGTGCACTCAACACATGACCGGAGATCGAAAGATGTTCACCACATTTAAAAATGGGAGCAATGAAAAGATCACCTTCGGCGATAATAGCAAAGGAAATGTATTAAGTTTGGGTAAAATTGCTATCTCTAATGACCTTTCTATTTCTAATGTATCTTTAGTAGAAATATTAAATTTCAACTTGCTATCCATTGCTCAATTATGTGATCTAGGCTTAATTTGCTCATTCTCAAAAGATGGTGTATCAATTTCAAAAGAAAATGATAATGAAATTGTTTTCAAAGACTTTCGTTTTGGAAATCTTTATTTAGTAGATTTTAATTCAAATGATTCCAGTTTGAAAATTTGTTTATTAGTTAAAACCTCTTTGGGATGGTTATGGTATAGGAGGTTGGGTCATGTGGGTATGATTCAACTCAAAAAGTTTTTCAAAAATGATTTAGTTGTTGGCTTGAAGGATGTGAAGTTTGAGAAAAACAAACTTTGTAGTGTTTGTCAAGCCGGAAAGCAAGTAGCTAATTCTCATCCTTCTAAAAGTATCATGTCAACATCTAGTCTACTAGAGCTCTTATATATGGATTTGTTTGGGCCAACAACCTACAAGAGCTTGGGTGGCAATAACTATTATTTGGTCATTGTAGATGATTATTCCCGATATACATGGGTCTTCTTCCTAAATGACAAGAGTGATGTCCCCAAGTTTTTCAAAAGCTTTGCAAAAAGGGCTCAAAATGAATTTGATTTTAAAATAAAGAAAGTTAGAAGCGACAATGGTTCCGAGTTCAAGAATACAAAAATTGAAGATTTTTTTTGATGAATTTGGAATAAAGCACGAGTTTTCTTCAACTTACACTCCGGAGCAAAATAGAGTTGTAGAAAGGAAAAATCGTACATTAATCGAAATGACTAGAACAATGCTTGATAAATATAATACTTCCGATATCTTTTGGACGGAAGCTATTAATACCACTTAACATGCCATAAATCACCTTTATTTACATCGTCTCTTAAAAAAGACTTCCTATGAACTAATCATGGGAAGAAGACCGAATATTTCTTATTTTACAGTGTTTGGATGCAAATGCTTTATTCTAAGAAAATGTGTTCGGCTCTCTAAATTTCAAAGTCAATGTGATGAAGGATTTCTTTTAGGTTATTCTTCAAATAGCAAAGCATATAGAGTCTTTAATAAAAACACTGACATAATTGTAGAGTCTTGCGATGTACAATTTGATGAGACTAATGGTTCTCAAGAAGAGTAAGAAAATTTGGATGATGTAGGTGATGAAGGGTTAAGAAAAGCTATGGAAAACATGCAAATTAGGAGCATCAAGCCAAAAGAGGACTCAAGTGATTCACCTTCATCAACTTAAGTTCAACCTCCCATCTCATCCACACCAAGCACCATTCAAGCTCAAGATGAAGATAAGGAGGAGCAACCTCAACCATTAAGAGTTCACAACGCATTGTCAAAAGATCATCCAATAGATCAAATATTGGGTGATGTGAGTAAGGGTGTTCAAACTCGTTCTAGATTAGTTTTTTTTTGTGAACATTACTCGTTTGTCTCTTCTCTTGAGCCCAAGGTTGTAGATGATGCATTAGATGACCCCGATTGGGTAAATGATATGTATGAGGAACTAAACAATTTTGCAAGAAATGATGTGTGAAATTTGGTGGAAAGACCCAAGGAGCACAACGTGATTGAGACAAAATGGGTCTTCCGAAATAAACAAGATAAAAATGGAATTGTGGTAAGAAACAAAGCAAAATTAGTTGCTCAAGGTTATACTCAAGTCGAGAGATTAGATTATGATGAAACCTTTGCTCCTGTAGCTAGACTTGAGTCAATTAGAATCTTGGTTGCTTTTGCATCATGCTTTGATATTGAACTTTATCAAATGGATGTTAAAAGTGTGTTTCTTAATAGAAAAATAACCGAACTTGTATTTGTTGAGCAACCTCTCGGATTTGAGGATCCTAAGAATCCAAATCATGTTTATAAACTCTCAAATGTGCTATATGGACTTAAACAAGCCCCTAGGGTATGGTATGAGCGTCTTCAATATTTTCTAATCTCCAAACGATTCAAAATCGGGAAAGTTAATACAATATTATTTACAAAAGTTATTGACAATGATTTCTTTGTATGTCAAATATATGTTGACGATATTATCTTTGGTTCTACTAAATAAGACTTTTGCAAAGAATTTGGTGACATGATGTATAGGGAATTTGAGATGTCCATGATAGGTGAATTAAGCTATTTCTTTGGACTTCAAATCAAACAACTCAAAAATGGGACTTTCATTAGCCAAACCAAGTATGCAAGAGATTTAATCAAGGAGTTTGGCTTGGAGGATGTGAAGCCCATCAAAACTCCAATGGCAACTAACAGGCATTTGGACCTAAACGAAGGAGGTAAGTCGGTAGACTTAAAACTTTATAGATCCATGATTGGTAGTTTGCTTTATCTTACCGCATGTAGGCCCGATATTATATTTAGTGTGTGCATGTGTGACAGGTTTCAAGCATCTCTAAAAGAGTGTCATTTAGTGACCGTAAAGAGAATTCTAAGATATTTAATACATTCCTCTAGTATAGATTTGTGGTTTCCAAGAGGTGCTAAATTTTATTTAATTTGATATTCGGATTTCGATTATGCGGGTTGTAAAGTGGATAGAAAGAGCACCTCGGGAAGTTATCAATTGCTAGGAAGATCTCTAGTGTCTTGGTCCTCAAAGAAACAAAACTTCATAACACTTTCAACCGCTGAGGTCGAATATGTTTCTGCAGGTAGTTGTTGTGCACAATTGCTTTGGATGAGGCAAATATTGATGGATTACGGAATAAAATTTGATAAAACGCCTCTTTTGTGTGATAATGAAAGTATGATGAAAATAGCTAATAACCCTGTCCAACATTCAAGAACCAAGCATATAGATATTAGACATCATTTCTTGAAAGTTCATGTTGGAAAGGTGGATATTGAAATTAGCCACATAAGAACCGAGGATCAACTAGCAGACATTCTCACCAAGATATTAGATGAAAGCCAGTTTATAAGTTGAGAAGTGAGTTAAATATTTTAGACTTCTCAAATATTGCTTGTACCCTTACTACATGTGGTTGAATGTTACTTGTGATCATTTGAATATTTTTTGATAATTTATCAGAAGATTTTGCCAAAAGCTTGTACATTCATAAAAACTATGTTGTTAGTCTTCAAATATGTTCTCTAATGCTAAATGATCCTGAATGATTCTTCCTTGAGTGCAAATAACCATATCTAGGGCAACCAAGAACTCAATGAATCTTAAATACTCTCCTGCCAAATAAGGCTCCTTTCACAAAAAAGGCCTGAAAGCCTTGTCGCCTCCAGCTGCAGCAGGCTAGATCTGGATCGAAATGAAGACAGATGCGGTCTGAGCGGCGCAGTAAATACATAGTAGCTTTATCACAGATGGTTTTTAACAAAAACCGTCTGTGATACTTGACTATCACAGACGGTTCATTGGTAAGAACCGTTTGTGATGGTTGACTATCACAGACGATTCGTTGGTAAGAACCGTTTGTGATACTTAGCACAGATGGTCTCCAAAATAAAACCGTCTGTGATAGCTCGATCGGGACTCGGGAGAGCGACTATCGAAGCGTCTATATCGGCATACGAACTGTCTATATCATTACTGTTTGGTATACGAACCGTCTCTGCTAAAGGTTAAATATGCGCGCATAATCCTCAACGCAACGTACAATATGGCGTCTATGATCTCCTTTCTCTCATTTGTTCATTAAGAGTTGTTTGGCCAGAACTTTACATAGGCGGCCAACAATTTACATCTGGAGCAGCTTCTCCGCACACGCCCTGCTCTCCTTCCCCAACTTTCTTGTATCCGTCAGCTCGACCTGATCATCCGCCGTCGACGGAGGCATCTCGCTGCCGCTCAAGAAAGGGAAACAGCCCTCACCCTGGTTCTTCTCAACAATGTGCACAGAGCGGAAGAAGCTCTTGTGGCATTGGAGAGACTGATGGATAGCATTGCCGATCAAGCAGAAACGGCAGATTCTGAGGAATCTTATAATGCTATTCTCTACAAGATTATGGGCTATGCTAATCATTTGCCCAGGCTGGAGGAGGAAGTGCTGAGGGTAAGGACAATCTTAACGGCGTTCGAGAACTCAGCGGTTGATCCAACTCCCAAAGTCGAAGAAGAAGTGTACGAAGCTCTGAAGATTAGAATATAGGAATCTCTTTATCTATGCATGCGACTTTTGTAATAAATTTGCCTTTAATTTATGATCTCTTGTCTCAGTAGTTCTGTAGGTAAGTTATTAGAAGCAATGTGTACTTATATATTAACTAGTTCTATAGTTAAATTATTAGAAGCAATGTGTACGTACTTATATATTAACCTCTGATAGAAAACATCACAGACGGTTTTGTATTACAAACCGTCTGTGATAATTCTACGATTATCACAAATGGTTTGTAATACAACCGTTTGTGATAATCAGCTTATCACTTTAAAACTGTTTGTGATAATTTCAGAAAACCGTTTGTGATACTGAAATATCACAGACGGTTCATTGGTAAGAATGGTTTCTGATACTTATTTTCTCCGACACCATCAACACAGACGGTGTCCAAATTAAAACTATCTATGTTAATGTCGGTCACAGATGATTTTGTCAAACTGTCTATGATTTTACGTCTAGTATTAGACTTTCTGTAGTAGTGGTACTTGGTAGGAATCCTCAAACCTATTCCACTTCATTAAATGGCCCAAAATCCAAATCGTACACCATGCTTCATCTAGGAAAGTAGAAATTGGCACAGTTTGCGGTGATGTAACAACTTGAATTAGTGGTAATTCCTGTGGTATTGACTGATGAATACGTCTTGTGATTTTACCATGTACAAGAACATGCTATGCTTGTCATCTTCTAACCCCTCCGAGCGAACTTGTCATCTTCTAATATTGCTAAGGAAAAAAAATAATCTCTTGATTTTTATATGACGTGGTTTGATATTCTGCGATCTCCAAAGTTGACTGTGATCGTTATTTTTTTTACAGTACTTTGTTCATGGATATAAAATCGTAATAATAAGGTGTTTTTAAATACGAATCTAACGATATCACTTTTGCACCACGTAATTTTTATATTGTTGGACTAATTGTTGATTAAAAGTTTTCAAACTTGGAAATAAAAACCAACATAGTTTAGTAATTGACAAGCTTATCTGTTGTTTACTGCATGCGTAACTAAGAAACCAAACACTGAGGACATTCATTAATGGGAAGTTGACAGGTACATATCACGATCACGACTAGCTGAGCTGACGCACGATCGAAGTACGTAGAAGCGATAACGATGAAGTGATCATGAGGCCCATCCAATGTACGATCAGTTGATCATACCAGGTAAAGAAGAGACGGACCAAAACGCAGACGAATTTGGAACCAATGGAGATCGGAGTAACAACGAACATGTAGAGTGCATGCATATGCATGTGGCCATGAGCTACTTAGGCCGCGGGAAGTTGGACTTGATGGAGTCGACGATGCGGCTGTCGGTGTGGAACGTCCGGGCCAGCACGTCGTACTCCAGTGGCGGCGAGGAGCTGAAGAGCGCGTCGGCGACGGACAGCGTGCCCTGCGTCTGGCTGCTGAACGCCGCGATGGCGACGGCGGTCGAGATGGGGCAGCTGTTCTTCTGGAAGTGGAGGAGGCCGCGGGGGAAGACGAACACCTCGCCCTTGCCGACGGTGCGGGCGAAGAGCTTGTTGGCCGTGGTGACGAAGCCGACGTCGAGGGAGCCCTCCAGCACGAAGATGATCTCGGTGGCGCGCGGGTGGGTGTGCGGCGGGTTCAGCCCTCGCGGCGCGTAGTCGATCCGCGCCATGGACACGCCCATGGTGTTGAGCCCCGGGAGATTGTCCACGTCCACCGTCGTCGTCACCACCACCGACGACCCCGCGACGCTTCTGGTGGTGTTCGCCATAGCCAGCCCGTCGAAGAAGAAGTCGTTCACCGTCACATTCTCCGGCCTCTTGCACGGGAACCCGTTCAGCCGCAATGCTGCGTGCATCCGTGCAAATTAGTAAACAAGCGTGATATTCCACGAGGGAGTTACTTAATCTGTTCTCAAATGGACATCGTTTTAGAATAGATGCACTAATATTTACAAAACTATATTATATTTTTCATATGGAAGTGATATTACTAGATTGATCATGAAAAATACTTCTTAATGATGGCACGATCAGGGGCGGACCTAGGACTAAAATTGAGTGGGGGCTGCCGGCTGCCGCACTGGGCCACTGGGGGCCTGCTGAGTTACGGACTGGAGGTCATGTGAATTAAATCCAAGGGGGTATACGTGATTAATAAAATTGACTGGGGGCCAAGGCCCCCACTAATTATACTGTGCGTCCGCCCCTGGGCACGATCGGATCAGAATCGTGTCGTTACCAGGGTTTAATGTTTCATTTTGAAAAAATCTCAGAGGATAGCGAGATGAACGAAATAACGAAATTTCATTCATTTTGTTCAAAATTTTGGACGAAAAATTCAATTTTTTTTGATGAAATTTAACTAAAATTCAGATAAAATTTGAATGAAATTTAAATAGGGATAAATTCGACTAAAATTTGACCGAACCATTCTTCTTTCGGGGTAACATAATGGACGAATTTTTCTGAAATTTGTGAAATCTGGTCTCTACTTACGGCCCTTGAGGGATTTGTAATCGGCGACGCAGAAGTCCTGGAGCATGTCGGGGTCGCCGGCCAGCGAGGGGACGGCGAGCGCTAGGAGGAGGACAAGGACGGCCAAGGAGGCGAGGCGGCCGAGGGCACTGGCTGCCATGCTCATGCCTAATTAGCTCAACACGCAACTTCCAGCTTTGAGCTAACTAGCTTGAATAGGTTCGGTGATCAGTTTGATGGTATTTATAGGGCCCGGCCGGTGCGTAGCTTGATGAACGATTTAATTAGTAGCATGCACGGGTGGGTATTCCGTTTACTCGATTGGGTTTATCTATATAAATAAAAATAACGGGTGAGGTTAACGTACCTCCTCCATTTCGAGGATAAGAAAATCCCATAATAATTTAAAAACAATTCTAAAAATTCTAACATTAATTGAGAAAAAGACAAGTATCTCCACTACTTATTTTAGTGGGGCTAGATTATAATGATGCAGATTAACCCCATATATATATATATATATATATATATATATATATATATTAGAATAATATAGCAAATATAATTATATTTCAATCATAAGTGGTACAGATATATAGCAAAAATAACTATATCAGCGCGGAACCACAGAGTCCTCGTAGGAAAAGCTCTATTGAAAAAACCCATTATAAAAATTAGGCCACAACTAGCCCATCAATCTTTGCAGTCCCCATCTCGGCTAAAATGGGGCCTCGGCAGGCCCCATGATACTTAACGGAATGTAGCTTTAGAAGGAATGTGCCGAGTTTACAATCTACCTGGGTGCTATTCACGTATGTATGTATTAGATTAATTTACTAAGTGTAAGTTAAGACACTATAAAGACATCTTTTTGCATTTTTATTCCGTAAGTTTTAAGCTTTCATCCTCCCAGGCAACATATATATGGTATGCAATCACCTTTTGCGGTGCACTCATACAACTCTCTGATGTACCGTATTAACATGGAAATTTCTCAAAAAATCTAGATGTCTTCTCAATTTACTTTGCATGTGTATGAAATTTCAATTTCAAATTCACTATAAGTTAAGAGTAACAAAAATGAAAAAAATCTAACAAATAGTAAATCAAAAGGAAATGGAAAAAAAAGAAAAAGACATATGCTACTGTTCCCATTAACTTATCTTTTTTTGTTTATTCTAACATATTTTGAACTTGAAGCTTTGATTCTAATGGGTTTTATTCTAACATAATAATATCTTTTCGATTTTTTTGTATTTATTTGGTACCCAACCAAAACTTGATTGCATGATTTCATCATATAAGTTGGAAAGAAAGTTAAGTAGGAGTAGCCCTGCAATTGCGTGGGCCACTACTACGTTCACTCTTAGAGGCTAGAATTAACATGTTAATCGATGGAAAAAAATGCATCGTCTATTTTTTCGAGTGAATACATCACTTATTTGTAGTGGAACTAGACTTATAATGGTTTAGATTAATCATCTATCAAACATTATATATATATATATATATATATATATATATATATATATATATATATATATATATATATATATATATATATATATATATATATATATATATATTAGAATAGGAGATACAGGTCTAATTTGAATATACAACACATTCTACGGAGAAGTGGAATCATACATTATGTAGATCAAAGAGTGGCGTGCAGATTAGCTGGACATTCAACCTTAAAGTTGGTGGATGACGAAGAGATCTTCTAACGCAGGTATCATACGCATTTAAAATTATTTCAAGCGAAATTTAAGGGCCTATTTGCGGAAAATAGTAAATTCCAATAGAAATCCTACAAAATTCCCGCACGCCTGGGTTTGAAGTTATCACGATATTTCCTGTCCATCCACAGAAGAGTTTTAGAGATTGGAACAAGCGTTCTTGAAGCTACGTATCATGCTTGATTTGATTTAATCAAACGTTAACATTCAGCTACATTTCCTCAAGATGTTTTGTGACTTCAAAATTTTGTTATCATTTTAACTCTTCATCTTAAAAACCTATATATTCCCAAATATTATATAAAATATATTCTACACAATCTGAGTTGTTACTTGATACTAAAAAATATGTAAAAAATCTAGTCATGCAAATGTGTAGGCCATCTGCTAGCTACACAAATCAGTACAACAAGCCATGCTGAGACTACCGAGTACCAACCGGTTGGCATCCATGCATTCTCCAACTGTGTACTGATCATGATTTGATCGAAATCACTTAATTTTGACTCGTTGTGCACACTGCAACAAGCTCAACTCCTGCGAAAGTAGCATTTGGTGGCAATGCGTACGTGCCATGTCCGAATAATTGGGGGACAGGAGATGGTTATGACAGGGAGACCTGAACTTATCTTGTAATTAACCATCGTCAGATCGTTGCACTGCTGAAAATATTGCAACCGACGGCATCGTAAAATGGATGGGATAGTTTCTCACTGATTCGGATAATTCTCAAATATAAATTCTATCGGTTCATATATTTATCAGATAGTATCGAATCAGAAACAAATATAGATTTCCTTTATCGGATATGAATACAGATTCTGTAGCCTACTATCCGTCGAATGCGAATACGGATACAAATTATCCGGATATTCGTAGTCTACATTTTCTATTTCAGCTCAATCCATTTACATGATACTTTAGTAATCCAACACACATTAACATATACTCTGTCCGTCCATAAATATATGTTGTTTTTGACTTTTTACGGTCTCCAATGTAAGGCTTTGACAATGATTTATTGTTATAATATGTTAGCAAAAATAATAAAAAATATTATGAAAGAATTTTGTAGGACAAATCTAATGGTATTACTTTCATGTAATTAATCTATATATTTTAACACATATTAATAGTCAAACCTTAAAAGCTTGATCACACGGAATCCACAACAACCTACATTTATAGACATAGTAAGTACTAAAGGAACCTTAGCCTATAAAGAATTCATAAATGTTTAGATCAAATAAATTAGTTATGTTTTTTGTTTATTTTATGCGTACAATTTAAAGGGTTTTCATGTTCTGAGAAATATTCATGACCGTATTCGATTCAATTTATATTTGCTCTGTATTTATATTTGATATTATTTGTATTTATATTCATAGCTATATCTGAGAAATAAAATATGAAACAAACAAGACAGAGCTATTACTCATCTATATTCCATCCGTTTTTACTTCATTAATCCGGCCAGTTCGTCGATCAGATGATTATCCGTCAACTTTAATTTTTTTCTTGCCTTTTCTGTAGTGTTGCCATCTGAGTAGGGTCGTTTGGTGTCGGTGTGATTTCCAATAATTGCAGGTCATGTCACCTTTGGACTTTTTTCATTTTTTCCACGAGCTAGTGGACGTTGGTCGTTGCATCAGACAGATTTGATCTGTTTTTGTCCTTCGAGGAGGTAAATTTGATTGTGGTAACTACTATTTAGTAACCAGAGCAGGGTAAAGCATCTATTTTTTTAAAAAAACAAGCAGAGTACAAAAATCTTAGTTCCAAAATAAAGCAGGCCGCAAGAAACATCCTTATATTTCAATGCAATGATACATGTTTGAAAAATAATATATAAGGCCCGTTTAAAATATAAAAATTTTATAGAAAATAGTCCAATTCCCATATCCAAACGGGTCCTAGTGGTTTCATATCCACTCTAATTGCACGTTACAAAGGTGTGCAATTTGAGATTTGCCATTGCAAATGAGCTAATTGTTGTATGGTCATTGCAAATGTAGGAAAATGTGTCTTACGCTATTGCTGGAGCCAATTTTTAGAAAATGCCGAAAATGCACTCGAACCTTACTTCCCTAATCCTCTCCCCCTCTCCTTTTTTTTTCTCTCTTTTATCTCTGCCATGGATCTACCGTGGTCATACATGCATACATGTATGTATGCATGCATGCATATATGCATGTATGTGTATATAGTGTGTGTGAGCACTAAAAATTTTATGTAGACACCTAGAGATCACGAGATGTGAGCACGTCCTTCCTCCCTAAACACGTACGTACGCACAAGTGGGCTGTTGCCCCAGTGGAGCCCTAGTGGGCCAAGCCCGGCCGGTCCCGTGGGCTGCCACGTCGGGTTTCGCACTGTGCAAATTAGCCCGGTCGTACGTTGGTTCGCTGCTGCCAGTGATAGCTCTACTCTTCCCGGCCCAGCAGCCGGCCGCCTATCCACTTGGTCATCTGCGTGCGTGCCGGGCAACCAACCCTAGTGCACCCGATGCACCTTACACCCTGGTAAAAGGAAACAAGCAAAAGTAAGCCAGCGCCCTAGCAAAGGAAGAGGCCAGCGCATTCACATCAGATCACGCATACAAGCATCCACACCCCAAAAGCGGAAGGGGACCGGAAAATCGACAGCTTGCGAAGGGGAGGCGGAGGATCACCTGGCTTGCAATGGTGGTGAGAGCTCGCCATCCTGGAGGGTACTGGAGGCTTAAGCAGCACCTACCCGAGCCACCTGGGCTCAGCTTTGTTAGAAGTTTGATCGAGTTGCCGGTAGTCAATAGATAATAATCGTGACATTCGTCAGTTCGTAGTCAGTTACTTTAGTAGTAATAACGTAGCCGATTAGTTACTAGTCGTAGGACAGTAACGAGTCATTAGTAGCCAGTTACGACTGATCATAGGATGATATGATTAAATGGTTGTAATGGTGCTTTAATCACCACGACTCAAGTGGACACATCTTTGTATATTTTGCCCTTTAAATGCTCGAATGGAATCAGAGAAAAGTTGCGAAGTTGCCGGCGAAGAAAAACAGAGCAGCACTTAAAAGTGATTCAGACTACCATTTCCCGAGTGTTGATTCAAACTACAACTTCATAGTCATAATCGAGTCCTTGTAGTGGTTGTCAAGGTGTTAAGAGTATCTTCTCGTTCAGTTCTAAGAGTACCTACTCTGTGAACTCTAAGAGACTTACTCTTTCAGCTCGAAGAGTACCTACTCTATTAACACTAAGAGTACCTACTCTTTCAACTATAAGAGTACCTTCCCTTTCAACACTACGAGTACCTTCTCGTTCAAGCGTTAAGAGTACTCGGTGGTCTTGTTCGACTTACGAGTACCTTCGTTCTCAACAACTGGTATCAGAGCGCGGTTACTAATTATCTGGAAGACATATTTTCATCGTGGGATCCGACAGCAAGGTAGTCGAGGACTCCTCCACGGTAGATTTGTCTTCGCTCATCTTTGCCACCTGTTATCCAGCGCGTCGTCCGGAAGGCTACAGGCTCCGTCATCTATCCCATGCTCACACGAACGAATTGCAACGACTGGGCATTGGTTATGCAAGTCAACCTTCAGGCACAAGGTCTCTAGGAGGCCACCGCGACCAATGATGTAGACTACCGCGACAATCAACTCGCACTGTTAGCAATTCTCCGTGCCGTGTCGGCCAAGATGTTGTCTACTCTTGCTATCAAGAACACGGTAAAGGCTGCCTGGGAGGCCGTAAAGACCATGCGTATGGGTATCGACCGCGTACACGAAGCGAATGCCCAGTAACTACGCAAGGAGTTCTGTAGTATCTCCTTCAAATACGGTGAGCCAATCGATGATTTCTCGATGAGGATCTTTGGGCTTGCCAACAACCACCACCTACTCGGCGATCCCATTTGGGAGGAAGAGGTGGTCAAGAAACTCCTGCAGGTGGTTCCAGACTGCTACCTTCAGGTGGCCATTTCCATAGAGACACTCCTCGACATCAGCACTCTCTCGATCGAAGAGGTGACCGGTCAACTCTGAGCGATGGAGTAGTGCTACTCCAACCGTGGCACTACCGACAAGGGGACTGTTTGCTTCTCACAGAAGAGGAGTGGCGGGCATGGGCATAAGCACGCGAATGTGATGGATCGATTACTAGTAACTCCTCCACGCGCCATGGCAAGCCGCACGGAGGGTGTGGTAGAGATTCCTCCAACAGTGGGAAGGAGACCCGCAATCACGGCAGTCCCGACAACCCCAAGAGAGACCAGTGTAGGTACTACAGCAAATTGGGGCATTGAGCTTGCGATTGCCACAAGAAGAAAAGGGAGGAGGCGCATCTAGTGAAGAACACCAACGACGAGCCGTTTCTCCTGATAGATCAAGTAACGGCGGTGGAAGAAGACATCGCTCGGGTGCCCACCAAGCAAGAGCAAGTCGGTGAGCAATACTTTCTCAATGAGAAACTTGTTAGATCGGTCCTTGTTAACAAAGAGTATGAGGAGACCTCCTGGTTTCTCGACGCCGGAGCGTCAAATCACATGACGAGATCTAACGCAGTGTTCTCTGAACTCAATCATGGGATCTCCAGCTCGATCAAGTTCGGGGATGCCTCGGTGGTCGATATCCACGGGCGTGACACCATGCTATTTTTGGGAAAACGAGATCGACATTGAGCCCTCACCAATGTGTACTTCATCCCATGACTATAGAGCAACATCATCAACGTCAGCTAGCTCGATGAGGGTGGCTGCAGCGTGCTGATTGAAGATGGCATCCTGTGCCTTCCTGATCGACAACGCAAACTCATCGCCAAGGTGAAAAGATCACCAAATCGGTTGTACAAGATCGCTCTGAGCGTAGTACAGCTGGTTTATTTGAGCTTGCAGGTCGATGACGAGGCGTGGGTTGGCATGCCTGCTTTGGGCACCTCAATTTTTATGCCCTCTAGAAGATGTCGACCATGGGCATGGTGAGTGGACTTCTTTGTGTGAAGCACATCGATCAAATCTACGATGGGTGCGTCGTCGATAAGCAACGGCGCACTCTGTTTCCTCAAGAGACCAAGCACCGTGCCAACGACTATCTTGACCTTGTGCACGATGACCTTTGCGGACCCGTCACGCCGATGACATACGGAGGCAAGCGCTATTTCTTCTTGCTCGTCGATGACATGAGTCATTACATGTGACTCATTCTACTCCAAGGCAAGGATGAGGCTGAAGGTGCGATCAAGAAGTTCCAGGCTGTAGATGTGACTAAGACCGGCTGCAAGTTGCATGCCCTACACACTGATCGAGGGGAGAGTTCACCTCCGTGGACTTCACCGAGTACTGCGCCGAGAAAGGAGTACACCGACAGCTCATGGCACTGTACTCATGTAACATCCCAAAAATTTCTTTTTCAATTTTATGTGATTTATTGGAATTTAATTGGATTTTTTTGATTTTATTTCAAGCCTTGGTATGAGAAAATTAAAATTTCTATTTTATAAAGGTCAAAATAATCTCACTACAATTTTCCTAAGTAATTTCTGTATTTATAATAATTTTCAGGATTTTCTAGAAATTAAAAACTCTCTTTTAAACTTAATTTAAGTTTTTTACAAAAAATAAATGCCATTATAAGTTGAAAATATTTTTATTAAATCTAGAATGGTTCCAGAAGATTCTCTGAATTTTTCTGAAATTTTTAAAATTTATTTGGTATTTTTCTGAGTATTTTAAAGCCTTCTAGCATTTCTGTAAAACTTTAAAAAGAATTTATATCCCAAAACTCCCCTCAGGCGACACATGTAGCAAATCGGGCCGTCTCACCCCACCGAATCTAATCTCAGCCGCCCATCCCCACTTACCCCTCCACCCGCCTCCCCTTCTCTCGCGCCGACACTTGTCGTCCCCGGATTAAATCCTTGCCCACTGGTCTAATCCGAGCCGTCCACTCTCACTTAACCCCTCCCCGCCTTCCTTCTCTCTCAGGCTGCCAAGTGTCGCCGTCTGGTTCAATCCCCGCTCGATCGATCCGATCTAGACCACACCCTACCACTTAATGCACACGATGGATTCGATCTCACCTCTCTACCCTCATTTGAATCCTAACCCTCCGTGTTCACTTACCCCTTCGCTATCTATCCGACGGCCCTATTCTTTCCAAGTGCCACGTGTTTCAATCCGAGCTGTCGCCTTCTTCCTTCTCTCTCTCTCTCTCTCGTCGACCAACGGGGCCTGCTAGTCAGACCCTTCTCCCTCCCCGCCTCCTTCTTCCCCGCGCCATCGCTGCTGCCATTAACGCCCATAACCGAAGTTTTAAAACTTCGGTTACTTCCCGCCATTCCGCTCGCACATTTGCGCATTAATTCCCTCGTTCTCCACTGCGATCACACCGACCGTTTCCCGCTACGTTACTACACTAATTCACCCGAATGCGTGCGGAAGTGTTTCAAGTCCGGCGAGCAATTACTCGCCCGTTCCTTCGATCCTTCCCTATTTAAGCCTCATTCGCCGTCCTGAGATCCGGAGCCATCTTTCCCCTCATCCAATTGTCTCTCTCCCCGCCTGTGAGCTCATTGCACCGTGTGACGTGCATGTTCTTCGTTGGAAGAGCTCCGGCGAGCAATCACCAACGCGTCGGGTCACCTCGTGCCACGCCGCCACTGCTCCCAGCTTCGCCAGAACCATGCACATCTCTTCCACCCCTTCCCCGAGCTTCCCTGTCGTCGAAGTGCCCCACCGCCGATCTCACCTCTCTGACCGCCGCCCTTCATCGCCGATAGCCCCCTTCGACCATCATCAGGCCCCTCCGAAGGTACCCCCACACTCCTCGTGACCCCCTCTAGCTTTTGGTACCATCGGCCGGCGCCGCCGCCCACCGGAGCACCGACGGCCATCGGGCCCTGTGCGCCTCCCCTCCAGCGGCTGTTCCACGTGGGCGACCGCGCGCATGTGGCAGCCACGTGGCAGCCAAGTGGCCGCCAGTCAGGCGCCATGCCCCGGCCACTCGTGCGCTCGGTCGCCACGTCACACAAGCGCGGCCATGTCAGCATGACGCTGCAACATGGCAGCCACAAGGTAGTCACGTGGCGCCACGTGGAGGCCACGTCAGTCCCTTTGTGTGCCACGCCAGTGCCATGCACGCACCCACCGGCCAACTTGCCACCTCGGTCGCAAGCCGGTTCGTGGACCTAGTCCATCGTAGATCAGGCCCGCATGTCAGTCTCTGACTGAAATTTTTAAAAACCTAGTGTTGACGTCATCATGGCGTCATAAACTGATTTTCTGTTCAAAATTAATTCAGCCAAAATCTAATTATTGTGTTGACTACATAATCTTATATTTCCTTCAGTAAAATAATTTATGCTAACGTCATAAATGTTTTTTCAGTATAAAAATAAATCCAGATAATCAGTCTTTTTCTTTTTCTTGTATTTAAACTTCTGGAGGCCATAACTTCTTCATTTTAACTCTGATTGGACCTGTTCAAATTTCTAAATTTTTGGCACGTTGCGGTGAGTGAGAGGATCGTGGTGGAGGTGGGGGTTGAGATGGAGGTGGAGGCGGGGAGCTGAGGGGGAGCGGGGTGGCGGCCATGGGGGAGGGGATTGGGAGCTGAGTGTAAGATGATTTGGTGGCTTAAGTCAGTGGTTATAGGTTGCATGAGATATGTCATTGCTAATGTGGGTCAAATTGTGAAGAACTTATATCCGAAAATGATTTTTTATCTTGGGATATGCAGAGTCGCTTAGAGTCAAGCATGGTCAATGACGAGGATAAGAGCTATGCTCATGGAAGAGCCAAGACCAAAACGATCAAGGATGTGGGGTGAGATGGTGAACTCAAGCATGGTATGAGAAAGGTGAAAAATATTGAAGAGAAGTTTGAATAACGGGTTTGCACTATGTTGCTTGGTCGGTCCAAGTGAGATATGATCTAGTAGAACAAAAGCGAGAGAGACTTGCTTACGCATGGCAAGCCAATGGTGCATCTACACGTGGCAAGTATGACGATTGCTTGTAATAGAAGATGAAGACCGGGTTAAGAAAGGGTATTTTGGTAGTTTAGCCAAAATACCAAAAATTTCTTTGGAAGAAACCGCGGCGTGGGAGCAACACTTGAAAAGGCTGTCTAGGTCATGGAGAAGCTGATTTGATCATGATGGATGAAAGCTAATGATGTAGCAGATTCGGGCTTATGTGTGAGTTAAAACCTATGTGTGTGGGGTTAAGAGGTTTTCTCGATTATACTAAGTAGATAGTATCCATTAAGGGTTAGATGTGGTTGGTTAGCCCATCTATTTAAAGGGGTTGGGATAGAGACTTATGGTGATCCATCCAACCTACCTCTCTTGTGTGCTCTCTTCTTTTAGGGTTAGGGTTTGAGAGTAAGTGCTTGTGATGTGCTCTCTGTTTCTAAAGGTGGAGTGGCTGTAAAACTTACCTCCTCAAGTGGCTATACATCAATCTCCACAGCTATCTCTTGTTTTGATTGATTTACTCTTAATTTGGTTGATTTGATACCTTCTCTTTTATCTTCTTGATCTTGATGTGCCAACAATGTATAAGAGATAGAGATAATATCAAAAAAATTAATCTCACCTATCTAGATACTTTGGTAGCAAGTTTATCAAGAAACTTGACTTTGCATGATTTTGATCATTCAAGTGATTTCTTGATCTGAGGGTTTTTGGCTTGATTTGTTCAGCGTTCTAATTTGCTGTGACATGTGGGAATACATCTAGAGCTATCATGGCCATCATCTATCCATGAGCAAGTCGTATTCACTATTTTATGTTTGGACCTATTTTTGGTGCAATTTGCCTTCAAATAGAAAAAAGGTCAGAACTTTGGTAACAATTTTCTTAATTATTGATTGGAATAGGTTCCTAACATCCTAGAGAAGCACTACTGCAAAAAGGGTCATTATAGATAGTTCGGAGCTGTCATCATAGACGGCTGTTTGAACCATCTGAATTTTTGGATTAGTGATAATCAGAGGTTATCACATACAGTTTGTGAGCCATCTGTGATAAATACAACACAGACAGTTTGTAACTAGAATTGTCTGTGATACTCACACATCACAGATGGCTTAAACCAAAAACTATCTTTGATGTGTGAGTATCATAGATGATTTTTAGTTTGAGCCATCTGTGATAGTCCTTCACAGATGGTTTATTGTATTTTATACCTAAAATTTTTTTTCTAATTTTTGGTTACCATCAGGAAGTGTTAGCTATGCACTTTGAAAACATGAAAATACAACAATAAACACATCAACACATTTTATTTCATTAAGATTAAAATCCACCATTACAACATCACAAGATCACAAGATATGGCAAAAATATAGAAGTAGAGATCCTAGTAGATAGTGAAAGTTCAACCGCGCTGACGAGGCCTCTATGCCTAGGCCCTCTTGCCCCTAATGCAGCGCGTAAGCTGGATGTCCTTGATGCCCACTATCGTAGGCACATACTTGAGCGCCATCTTGGTAGCCAGCTACTTTCGCGGTGTCTTGCTACCCGTAGACTTGCGTGCCTTCTACTTTGTAAGGACCATAGGGGTCAGGGTCGAGAAAGAGGACGGTGAGGAGACTGAAGAGATTTTGAGCACATGCAGTAGGTAGGGGGTGGGTTCAGGTGAGTATTTATAGAGGAGGCAGAGGTAGGAGTAGAAAAATTTTTGGTGCGGGGATGGAGAGATGGAGCTACGATTCGTGGGGTGGGGGTTGGTGGGTTTCTATTAGTTATGATTGGGTTGGAGAGGATCAACAGGCCCAGTGGTCAGGGATGAAATTATCATAGATGGTTTGAACCATAAACCATCTGTGAAACATAATTATCATAGACGGTTTGAACCATAAACCGTATGTGAAACATAATTATCACAAACGGTTTGAACCACAAACCATCTCTGATACATAAACAACTATATATATTGATGCAATATAAATAGCTAGTCTCAAAATACAAAATAGCATAGTTCTATACGGCTTATATATACTCGTTTGAAAAGTTTCAACGAGATTTACAACTTTGCAGTTGAGGTGAACCCTAAATTTTGAAGGGAAGATACAAAATTTGGTAAAAACTGAAATAAAAAACTTGCAACACAAATTCAAGGCTAAAGATGGCCGATTTGGGGGTCTTAGAGGGTTACTGGAGCAGGCTGGTTGGTTTTTTTGGATTAGGATCATCGTTAGCTTTCCAACGAGTATAAAAATATCAAAAGCAGACACCGTATTCAAAATTTATGTCTATTTTACTAAAGATGTCTCAGAACAAAATGCTACTCAGACTCAGGTGGGAGATTATAAAATTTTAGGGGATTACGAGGTGGAAAACATATCATAGATAGTTTTTAATACAAACCGTATATGATAACTTGGGAAGATGCTTCTTTTATTCAAAGGACTTTTCCAGATTTAATCGTTGAGGGCAAGGTTCTATTAAGGAGGAGGTATTGTCAAGCCATTGTAAAGTGTTGGGGCTTTGCTATTTTCTAAAGTTTTTAAAGTCAATGAAACCGGTAAAGAAGACAACATTTCAGCAACTTCATGCAACCGGCTCCAACAGCGTGGATTTCATTTGTGACTACGCAAGTTGGATCGGACCAGTCCGAACTCGCTCTCGGATAAGTCGGAATTTGTTTTCGAGAAACATATCATAGATGGTTTTTAATTCCAACCATTTATGATAACTTCATTATCAGAGACAGTTTGTAATATAAACTGTCTGTGAAGTATCATAGACGGTTATTAGTATGAACTGCTTGTGATATCTGCTATTATCACAGATGATTTATATCAATAATAGTGTGTGATACATCATAGACAGTTATTAGTAATAACCATCTATGATGTCTTACATTATCACAGATGGTTCGTGTGAATAACCGTCTATAAGAATACCACAGATGGTTATTTGTATGAACCGTCTGTGATAATTACATCACAGATGGTTCATGGAAACCGTTTGTGATGTAAGCGTCCAGTATAGCCTCTTTTGTAGTAGTGAAGGTTTATATCAAATTTGAAGTGATTTGGAGTTTTAGTTTGAAAGTTAGCTTAATTTTAGATTCTAGGCCTGTTTTGGTGTAATAGAGCTTCATCAACTAAAATATCCCAAATTCCTTAAGTTCTTTCAAGTTTTTTGATTGGGATAGGTTCCTTAGGTCATAAATTAGCTTTGGTTCAAAATTCAAATCTTTTGGATCAATGGATCAAAAGTTACATGATTTTTTTAGATTTGAAATAGTTCTTAAATCACTATTCATGGGCTAAAATTTTTAATAGCTCCGAGAATTTTTAGATTTTCAGCTTCTTGATTTTCATAGCTTCTCATAGCTATTGGAGTAAAGATTAGGGGAATACTGTTGCACTACGGCTAGTCTACACTAGCATAATTTTAAAAATCTACAGCATAAACAATGAACCTCCGCTAGTAATAAATCATGGGATTACCATTGGACGCACAGACTCGTAGCAGAAGTAGAGTCAATGTAGCGTGTTGGTGTATTGGTAGCCGTACTAGATGCATATCTCCTCCTCCAACTCCTTCTGGTCATCACAAGTTGTGGATGATCCTAGTGTTGATGCTTCGCATTAACACCTCCAAGGTATCCACACATACGGGACAAGAACACCACGTGCTAGAGTACTAGCACCGGCTGCATGGCATTAGATGAGAAATGTGTGATGTTGTAGGAGTGGCTCCCACCTAAACCCAGCTAACATGTTAGGAGGTTGTAAACCCAAAGTCGATATGTACAATGACACAGTTACCCTCGAATGGATTCTCGGTGTAATCGGTGTAAGGGTACGATGGTAAAGATGTTCCTTACGAGGAAGCATATATATCACGTCAGCCCTTGGGAAAGATCTAAGAGGACATTTGCTCACCTAACTCTCCACTACCATACACCTCTCTCTCTCTGTTTGGTCTGTAGCCACAACATGTGATGACTAGGGTTTTTGGAATTCCAAATTCTCTTATTAAAACCCTATGCCACTGCCCCTCTATATATAGTCATCCATGATTGGCCTCAAAGTTGAGGCCCATTAGGAACTCATGGCCCATATGAATTCAAATCACCATTTGAATTATATCTCAGCCCTTTAAGTGTGCGACCCTATAGGTTCATGTATACTTAGACATACCCCAAGTACTCCCACTTGTCCACTAATCGGAGCGGCCCTTAACAAGACATGTCTACTCCCAAGTATACATAAAGATCATATCCCTTTCCTCACGATATCGATCAAGCTCAAGGCAAGTACAAGCCATCCTTGTTGGTTAGCTCGACCACTTTTTCTTGATTATGTGACACAAATTCCATGACTACGGTTAACTCTTTAACCGCGAGTAGCATAACCATGCATTTTTGGATTCTAATCACTTGAGAGGCCTAAAGATATCTCTCCCATTGCATAGAGGGGGTAAATCCTATCTTGATTGACCATGCATGCCTCGATGCATGCATCATGACAAAACCCAAAAGCTACCTTTGTGACAACCCGGTTATGGAGTAACATTTGGCAACCCTTAAGTTAGTCATTATGCATCTCGAATACGTGTGACGACCTCAAGGTTTAGGACATAGCGTACACATTGTAAATGAGACCAATTGATGACTTGTAAGAATACAACATTCTCACAGTGTCTCTTAGTGAGTTGATCCAACATCATGTTCGCTAACATGCGTCCATATTATTGGTTTGATATCTCCACATCTATGACCTATGAAATATGGTCATCAGCCAATACATATGCTAGTCTATTCATATGTGTCCTCATGTTTTCGACTAGGGATCGTTTAAGAATAATCATCATTGAAATATAGAGTTTCATAATCAAGTCACATAATTGTTAATAGATATTAACGATATTTTTAAGGAATAAGATAACATATTATCCAATAAATCATGAACATAACAAAATATAATCATCTCTATGATTACCTCTATGGCATATTTCCAGTAGTCTCCCACTCGCACCAGACTCAATAATTGAAGTATATAATACCAATAGCTCTTGTGTGCATCTTATACTTTGGCTATGTTAGCGGTTTTTTCAATGGATCAGTAATATTTAAATTCGTGTTTACTTTGTATATCTCTACATCTACTATATCCACAATATCGTGAATAAGATGATAGTGCCTGAGTATATGCTTGGACTTTTGATGACATTTAGGCTCCTTAGCCTGTGCAATGGCTCCATTATTATAACAATAGAGATCCATTGGGCTCGAGGCACTCAGGACCATACCCAACTCAGCAATGAAATTCCTTATCCAAACACCTTCCTTTGCAGCTTCAGAAGCCGCAATGTACTTGGCCTCCATCGTAGAATCAGCAACCATCTCTTACTTGAAACTTTTCTAGCTCACTGCTCCTCCATTCAAAATGAATACAAAACTAGATTGTGAATGATAATCATCTACGTCGATTTGAAAGCTTGCATCGGTGTAATCTTTTACAATGAGCTCTTCATAACCGCTATAAACTATGAACGTATCCTTAGTCCTCCTCAAGTACTTAAGAATGTTTTTTATATCTATCCAGTGACTTTCACCAGGATCAGCTTGGTTTTTGCTTGTAACACTTAGAGCATATGATACATTTGGTCGAGTACATATCATGGCGTACATGATAGATCCAATGGTTGAAGCATATGGAATACTATTCATACGGTCTCGCTCTTCAGTTGTCGAAGGTCACTGACACTTGCTAAGACTTATGTTATGTGACGTAGGCAAGAACCCCTTCTTGGCATCCTGCATATTGAACTGTTTCAACACCTTGTCAATATAAGTACTTTGGCTTAATCCAATTAGCCTTCTTAATCTATCTCTATAGATATTTATTCCTAAGATATATGCTGCCTTTCCTAGGTCCTTCATAGAAAAACTATTTTTCAATGAGGTCTTAATAGATTCTAGCATAGGAATGTTATTCCCACTGACCTTCATATAAACACAAGGTTATTTTTTGTTCTTGACGAAACCATACCTTTTGACCTCGTCATCAAAATGCATATTTCAACTCCAAGATGCTTGCTTCAATCCATAAATGGATCTCTGAAGCTTGCATACCTTTCTAACATTTTGGGAATCAATAAAATCTTCAGATTGTGTCATGTACACATCCTCACTTAGGTTTTCATCTAGGAAAGTTGTTTTGACATCCATTTTCCATATCTTATAATCGAATATGCAACAATAGCTAGAATGATACGAACAAATTTAAGCATAACGACGGGTGAGAATGTTTCATCATAGTCAACACCTTGAATTTGTATAAAATCCTTCGTCACCAATCGTGCCTTATGGATATGAATATTCTATCCATATCTATCTTTTTCTTAAAACTCTACTTCTATTCAATGATTTTTACACCATCAGGCGGACCAACCAAGTTTCAAACTTGATTAACATAATGGATGGAATTTTGGATCTCATGACTCCAATCCATTTCTCAGAGCCCGAGTGTAACAGCCCAAGTTTTTTTAAAAAGAAAATAATCATAAAATAAAATAAATAAAATAATAATTAATTTAGTTTAAAATAAAAAAATAGTGTTATTTGATTGTTTGAATTTTAAAATTTTAGCTAACCTAATTTTCTGCTTTTAAAAAGGTTTTTCTTTAAAAAATATTTTATAAGGAAAAATATCCAACTTTTAGTTAGAAATATTTTTATAAGTCCAAAATAGCTTTAGAAACATCTATGATTTGTTTTAAAATTTTTAGGTTTTATTTGTAATTTATTGTATTAATTTAAAGCTAGAAAAAGAAAAATATTTTTAAAAATTAAAATATACTTCAATTAAATCTAAAATTATTTTATTTGATATTTTCAGGTTTCAAGGATTTTTGTGAAATTTTCTTGAATTTTTTCTTTTCTCTCTTCTCCCTATCTTTTTCTTGCCAACGTCGCGTGTGCACAGAGAGCCGCCATGGCTTGTTTTCGAAGCTTTCCAAAATCCATGATTTCCTCAATGAATTTTTACGCAATCAAGTGCATTTAATTCTCTCATGAACACCCTTTCATTCCCAGCCTTAGCCCTCAATTTCTTGCGCTAATTTCGCCAAAAACGCGTCGTGCCATTCAAAGATATGCCGTATCGATCTCCCTCCTCAGTCCACCTCTGCCCCTATTAAAGGGAGCACTGGGAGCCCCTTCTCGTTCTTACTAATCCTCGAAAATCTCAAGTCCCCACTCCCTTTCTCTTGGCTATAATCGGAGTTTTTCTTTCGTCGTCCAAGCGACGTTCCTCAGCCTTTTGCACCACCTATAGTGGAGCCCCACCACTTTTGACTACATCATTGAATTCGTCTTCGCGCATTCTACATGGTGCTTCCCTCACCTTCATCGGAACATCGTCGCCACCGTGGGCCAAATCGCGTCACTTTCTCCTCGCCACCAGCTAACCGTGCATGTCCGACCATAACCAAGGTGAGTATCATGTTCCCCATGTTCTCCTCTTCATTTCGTCGTAACTCCTGCATGCCATCTCCTCTCTATTTGCCCGAAACGCTGATGTCAGCTCGTCGGCTGTCTAAAGACTTCTCTACCGTGTTCCGCTAATCCGTTGGTCAAGTCATCTGCACCGTTGAGCTTGTCTCGACACGTTCTAAATTCATCTCCTATGTGTTCCTCGGGTCCTTAGCAACTTATTTTGCTAGTTGGCTTCACCTCCCATGTCTTTTCTCACCAGTGCCACAGCCAAAACACTCACTCTATTACTATTTATGTAGAATATTCCTTATTTTTCTTTTTTCAGGATTTTCTCATTCGATAATTTTCCAATCACTCGTTTTCCTCCATCGGAACTCCAAATCAAGTGGTTCAAGTTTCTAAATTCATAATCTATCTTTTAGTACATATTTTATAATTTTTGGATTTTCTCGACTGCCCCTTAGTTGAGCCTCCTTACCGCCAGATCGTCGTCGCCATCATTGCCTGAGTTGCGCCACCACTTCATCTTGCCGCCGACCACCTTCCAGCCACTTCCAGTAATGCATACGAGCACCAACACATTCCTTGCAGTCCTCTCTCTCTTTTTTGCACCCCTCGCTAGCTGCCGCCGCTCACCGAAACTCTGGCGGACCGTTGGTCCCTACACGTTGAGCCACCTCAGCGCCACCTCCTCGCTTTCGCCGGTTGGACTGATTGAACGTTCCTTTGACCGATTGGACGATCTGAACATCTCTTTGCCGATTGGATGGTCTGAAAGTTCTATTGTCATTCGGATGGTATGAACGTTCTTTTAAATATTCAGACTGGTGCAAACTTTTCTGTACATCAACGCCACCCGATTCCTCACCTAACAGCCTCCACTAAGCCATTTCCTTCTCTCACCCACATGGCAAGCCATGTCCGCACTCAACCCATGTGGCAGTCATGTCAGTGCCCCTAACCGCTCCTAACCACTCTCTAGAGCTTTCGACCATCGACCATACCTATTCAACCACATTGTGCTTTTCAACTATACCCTTCCGCCACTTCTTTTGACCACCTGAAAATCCACCCAATATAACTACTCCGACCATGGTATAAACTGTTAGTGATATGCCCTAGAGGCAACATGGAGATGTTGTATATATCACATACTATGTTTATGATACATTACTTTGTTCCTTGGAATAGACATCATCATTATTGATCAATGAGTATGTGACTTATTCATGAGACTCTTAAATACTAAGATGTTGCTATTTCTAAATGATCCCTGATCGTATATCATATGAGGAACAAATATGATTCAAAGACAAAGATCAGCATATGTATTGATTGATGATCATGTCTCATGGATCATGGTATGGTGATACCAAATCAATAATATGGACATGTGTTAGTGAACATATGTTGGATAGACTGCCATGAGACACTGCAGAGATTCCATGTGTCATCGATTGGTCTCAAGTAGTGTTTATGTAGAGTCCTTAGACTTGAGATCATCATGGTTCCCAACATGAGTAGTAGCTTATTTTGGGACTACTAAACACTACTCCGTGGCTGGGTAGTCATAAAAGTAGTCTTGGGTTTGCCATGAAACATGTAGTGGGATGTGAATGATCAAGATAGAATTTGCCCCTCCTTATGGGAGAGATATCTCTGGGCCTCGATGTAATGGATTATGAAAGTGCATGGCCATGCCAAGGTGATTGAGGAGTCAATCACGAGTTTATAATCCATCACGGAATCGAGAGAGTGATTGAGCTATTAAGAGGATGACACAGTCTCGCCTTGAGCTCAATCTATATCGTGAGGCAAAGGGATTAGTACATGAGAGAACATTACAGTTCAGCCGATATGATCTTTACATATACTTTGGGGTTAATATGTCTTACTAGAGGCCGCTATTAATGAGTGACCGGAAAGGCGTTTCGGGTCACGACCAAGTATACGTGAACCTCTGTGGTCGCACGCTTAACGGGTTGGAACACCGATTCGAATATGATTCGGATATGGGCTCAATTCGGATAAAGATCCGAATAGACTCCTAATGGGCCTTGGTCCGCAAGGCCCACGTGAGGAGGTCTATATATGGAGGCGAGGGCGAGGGTTTCGTCCTGTCAACATCTAGCAAAACCCTAGCCGCCACCTCCCGAGCCAAACCCTAGCCGCTCACGAGTGCTAGTACACTCGCGATCGGCGCCCGGCCCGGACGTGTGGATACGGTGGAGGCGCTGCTCGTTGCGATCTTGATCGGCGTGCGTGGAGAGACGATCTGTTCGGGACGATCGGCTACTTCCACTACTACCTCGGCAGCGTGATTGGATCGGTTTCAATTCATCTTCGCTGCGCGCTGGCGTCTAAGTGGTAACGATCCATGATCCTTCTTAGCATGATGTTCTTGGGTGCGCGGTAGAAAAATTTTGTTTTCTGCTTCCGTAGCCTACGCGTATTCCAATAGTGGTATCAGAGCCATCTTGCTTAGTTTGCAATCTGGATCAGCGCATATGTTGATATGCGATAGTAGTAGATTGGATCTATTACGATCTAAGTCGTAGCACGGGTTGATGAGATCAATCGGTCATAAGGGGTTGAAATAGGTATGAGTTGATAGCATCATAAGGCCAAAAAGATTAGTTCGTGCTCCTTCTTTGATGTACGCGCGACTTGCCCCTACCGGCTGGAATCACCATCGGGGCTAACTGCGCGCACAATCAGTAGATCGAGCCAACAGATCGAGGTCTTGTGTTGTGGTCTCCTCAAGTATACCGATCGCGATGATCAATATGATTGATCTAATGAAAATTGAGACATTTTGAATGGCTCGGATTTGGGTTGATTTGATCGGCTCGATAAGATTTTCATAGCGATTTCATAGATGCGATCTATGTAAGTGCAGTGAGAGTTTGGCGCCGCCCTGAAACCCATGGCGCGCCCCTCGACCCCGCCCGTGACCGCCAGCGGGACCGCCGTGTGTATCCCCCCCTTGTATAGCGTCTTGGGTTCACATCGTTAGGTAGAATGCGGTTCTACGTCTAACTTGTTTTTGCAGAGAATGATGTGAATAGTATGGCCCTACAGCTTATTTGAGTGTATGAGATGTATGTGATGCATGTAACATCCGTTCATGGCCTGCGTGTCATGATTATTTCAGCTATTGTTAGCTGTATATGTTGTATTTAACGACCTGCGTGTCGACCTTAATGCTTGAATCTATCTTTGTAATCTTCAATTTCTAGCTATTATAGGTAGTAGCCTAGTTTTGAGATTACAAGCTTTTAAGCATGGTGGCCTAAAGGAGTGATGTGGAGGATGGAGATCGTCTACACCTACTTGGAGATGGATATCACCATTTTTGGGCCATACTACTTCACAGTTAAATGTGTTTATCTATGATGTTATCTATCTTATTCTTATGCAATGATATATGTGATATGTTGCTTTGGTAGGATAGAATCCCTCTTAAAATTAGGTGTTAATGCCCTTCCATATGTTGCACCAAAAGATAATGATCACCGCATGGTAGGTCTACCAAAGTAGAGTGCCATCGGTTATCATCATCATTTGGGGTAGATGTCGGACATCTACATGCGGAAGCATTTGGTTTACTTAACAAGGTTATCAAAATAGTTTTGGACCTTGGGGCATAGATTGGGGCCGAGGCATACAGATGTCACCCAAAGTAGAGTCACATAGGGATGTGATTAGCAAAGTGTTGCTTACCCATGTCACTAGTTTTCTAGCCGTGATGCCAAAGCTCACTAGGAATTAGTGAAATGAGGATCTTTACCCACTATGTAACTTAGAGGGAGTTTTTGTTGGAAAACTCATAGTGGGAGTCTTTTGCTAAATAGTTTAATAAAAGATGAACATAAACATAGTGCTAAACTTTGCATATTCTTGTGTTGTAGATCATGTCAGCTAACGCCGCATCCAGTACTTTTAATTTGCGATCTGTTCTTGAGAAAGAAAAACTCAATGGAACAAACTTTTTGGATTGGTATCGCAACTTGAGAATTGTTCTCAAGCAAGAGCGCAAGGAGTATGTCCTTGAGTCTCCTTACCCCGAAGACTTGCCTGATAATGCTACTATGGCTGCACGGAGAGCTTATGAGAAGCACACGAATGATTGCCTTGATGTGAGCTGTCTCATGCTTGCCACAATGTCCTCTGAGCTTCAGAAGCAATATGAGAACACAGATGCCTACAATATCATTGTGGGGCTACGTGGTATGTTTGAGAACCAAGCAAGGGCTGAGAGGTTCAATACTTCAAAGTCCTTATTTGCGTGCAGGCTTGCAGAAGGGAATCCGTCGACCCTCATGTGATTAAGATGATTGGCTACATTGAGAGTCGGAAAAGCTTGGTTTTCCTCTTAGCCAAGAGTTGGCTCGATGTGATTCTCGATCGCTCCCCGAGCTTTGAGCCATTCATAATGAACTTTCACATGAACAATCTGGACAAGACCGGGTGAGTTGCATGGGATGCTAAAATCACGAGGAAAGCATTAAGAAAAGCAGCAATCATGTGATGATGATGCAGAAAGGCAAGGGCAAGCCCTATGTCAAGAGAATCGCGGTCAAAAGAAAGAAAGCTCGATGCGATCGCGAGCAATTCTAAGGCCAAGAAAGACAAGAAGGGCGATGCTCATCCCGATGCAGATTGTTACTCTGTAAGCAATCGGGACATTGGAAAAGGCGCCCAAAGTACTTGGAGGATCTTGAGAAGAAGAAGGGAAGTATGACTTCCACCCGTGTATTAATGTTATAGAAATCAATCTTGCTACTTCTTCCACTAATTCTTGGGTATTTGATACCGGATCGGTTGCTCACATTTGCAAATCGTTGCGAGGGCTAATAAGAAGTAGAAGTTTGAGGAGGAGCGAAGTGGATCTTGGCGTTGGCAATGGAGCAAAAGTTGCTGCGGTAGCTGTTGGCACCATGCCATTGTCTTTACCTTCGGATTAGTTTTGGAATTGAATAATTGTTATTGTGTTCCATCTCTTTCAAAGAACATTATTTACGCTTCATGTTTGCAAGCGAAGGTTATGACTTTAAATCTATGGACAATGGTTGTTCTCTTTATTTCAAAGATATGTTCTATTGTCATACTCCATTGGTGAATGGGTTATACGTTCTTACTCTTGAAGGGTCACGGTCTATAACATTAATGCAAAGAGGCAACGTCAGAATGATTTGAATCCCACGTTTATTTGGCATCGCCGCTAGGTCACATAAATGAGAAACGCATGCGAAGCTCCATAGAGATGGTATTCGCACTCATTTGATTTTGAATCATTAGAGACATGCGAATCTTGTTTACTTGGCAAGATGACAAAGGCACCTTTCACCGGTCAAGGTGAGCGGGCAAATGACTTATTGGCACTTGTACATACCGATGTATGTGGACCAATGAGCTTAATAAACAGAGGTGGTTTTCAGATTTTATAACTTTTATCGATGACTTTAGTAGATATGGGTATATCTACGATGAAGTATAAGTCCGAATCCTTTGAAAAGTTCAAAGAATTCCAAAATGAAGTGCAAAATCATTTAGGCAAGACAATCAAGTTTCTACGATCGATCGTGGAGGCGAGTATTTGAGCCATGAGTTTGGCAATCATCTAAAGGATTGTGGAATTGTTCCACAATTGACTCCGCCAGAACACCTCAATGGAATGGGGTATCTCGAACGGAGAAATCGCACCTTATTAGATATGGTGCGCTCCATGATGAGCCAAAGTGATCTTCCGTTGTCTTTTTGGGTGCGCTCTTGAAACGACGCGTTCACACTAAGCAGGTTCCATCAAAATCGTAGAAAAGACACCATATGAGATGTGGACAGGACAACGCCCTAGCTTGTCTTTTCTTAAGATTTGGGGATGTGAGGCTTATGTAAAACGTTTACAATCTGATAAGCTCACTCCTAAATCGATAAATGCTTCTTTATCGGGTATCCTAAGGAAACAAAAGGATATTACTTTTATAATCAAGGAGAAGGCAAAGTGTTTGTCGCTGGCATGGTGTCTTCTTAGAGAAAGAGTTTCTCTCAAGAAGGGATAGTGGGAGCACAGTGCAACTTGAAGAAATTCAAGAAACACGATAACGTTTCAGCTCCTCTGAGAACCACAACGGGATGAACAAAGCGTTGAAGAAACTGTTGTGGACACACTAGCACCACGTAGGTCGAAAGGTCACGTCGTGCACCGAGAGGTACATGTTCTTGACTACTCAACAACGGGACATATTGTTGTTAGACAACGATGAGCCTAAGACCTATGAAGAAGCAATGGTGGGACCGGACTACGAGAAATGGCTTGAAGCCATGAGATCCAAATTGAATCCATGCACGATAATCAAGTTTGGAACTTGGTTGATCCACTGATGGTGTTAAAACCATTGAATGCAAATGGGTTTTCAAGAAAAGATAGACATAGATGGAAATGTTCACATCTATAAAGCGCGACAGGCCAAAGGTTTCAAACAAATTCAAGGTATTGATTATGATGAAACTTTTTAGCCCGTCGCAATGCTAAAGTCTATTCGGATCATTCTAGCGATTGCTGCATATTTCGACTATGAAATATGGCAAATGGATGTCAAAACAGCTTTCCTTAATGGAAATCGAGTGAGGATGTGTACATGACACAGCCCACGAGTTTTGTCGATCCGCAATCGATTGGAAAGATATGCAAGCTCCAAAGATCCATTTATGGATTAAAGCGAGCATCTCGGAGTTGGAACATTCGTTTTGATGAAGTAATCAAAGGGTTTGGTTTCATCAAGAACGAAGAAGAGCCTTGTGTTTACAAAAGGCTAGTGGGAGCGCACTCGTATTTACGGTCTTATATGTGGATGACATATTACCGATCGGAAATGACATTCCTTTTTCGAATCATTAAGTCTTCATTAAAAATAGTTTCTCTATGAAAGACTTAGGAGAGGCAGATATATTCTCAGGCATCAAGATCTATAGAGATAGATCAAAAGGCTAATTGGATTAAGCCAAGATACGTACATTGACAAGGTGTTGAAAAGGTTCAACATGCATGATTCCAAGAAAGGTTTTCTACCTATGTCACATGGTATAAATCTTAGCAAGAATCGGTGTCCTAGTACACCGATGAGCGGGATAAAATGAATACGATTCCATATGCTTGGCTATTGGGTCCATTATGTATGCCATGCTTTGTACACGCCCGATGTTTCAGTATGCTTTAAGTGCTACGAGTAGATACGATCGATCCGGTGAAAGTCACTGGATTGCCGTAAAGAACATCTTGAAGTACTTGAGAAGAACTAAAGATGTGTTCCTTGTCTATGGAGGTGAGGAAGAGCTCGTTGTAAATGGTTACACCGATGCTAGCTTCCAAACCGACAAAGATGATTTTAGATCACAACTGGATTTGTGTTACTCGCTGAATGGCGGTGCGGTAAGTGGAAGAGTTCCAAGCGCAGACGGTTGCTTGATTCTACAACGAAGCCGAGTACATAGCGAGCTTCAAGGCGCCAAAGAGGCCGTTTGGATCAAGAAATTTATTTCGAGCTTGGTGTGATGGCTAGTGCCTCCAGCCCAATGGACCTCATTGTGACAATAGTGGGGCCATTGCACAAGCCAAGGAGCCTAGATCGCACTGTAAGTCCAAGCACATTTACGGCGATTTCATCTCATCCGCGAGATAGTGAGAGAGGCGATGTGAAGATATGCAAAGTACAAACGGATTTGAACATTGCAGATCCGTTGACAAAGCCGCTTCCCACCAAAGCATGAGGCTCACACTAGGGCAATGGGTATTAGATACCTACATGGTTGACTCTAGTGCAAGTGGGAGCTGTTAGTGATATGCCCTAGAGGCAACATGGAGATGTTGTATATATCACATACTATGTTTATGATACATTACTTTGTTCCTTGGAATAGACATCATCATTATTGATCAATGAGTATGTGACTTATTCATGAGACTCTTAAATACTAAGATGTTGCTATTTCTAAATGATCCCCGATCGTATATCATATGAGGAACAAATATGATTCAAAGACAAAGATCAGCATATGTATTGATTGATGATCATGTCTCATGGATCATGGTATGGTGATACCAAATCAATAATATGGACATGTGTTAGTGAACATATGTTGGATAGACTGCCATGAGACACTGCAGAGATTCCATGTGTCATCGGTTGGTCTCAAGTAGTGTTTATGTAGAGTCCTTAGACTTGAGATCATCATGGTTCCCAACATGAGTAGTAGCTTATTTTGGGACTACTAAACACTACTCCGTGAATGGGTAGTCATAAAAGTAGTCTTGGGTTTGCCATGAAACATGTAGTGGGATGTGAATGATCAAGATAGAATTTGCCCCTCCTTATGGGAGAGATATCTCCGGCCCTCGATGTAATGGATTATGAAAGTGCATGGCCATGCCAAGGTGATTGAGGAGTCAATCACGAGTTTATAATCCATCACGGAATCGAGAGAGTGATTGAGCTATTAAGAGGATGACACAGTCTCGCCTTGAGCTCAATCTATATCGTGAGGCAAAGGGATTCGTACATGAGAGAACATTACAGTTCACCGATATGATCTTTACATATACTTTGGGGTTAATATGTCTTACTAGAGGCGCTATTAATGAGTGACCGGAAAGGCGTTCGGGTCACGACCAAGTATACGTGAACCTCTGTGGTCGCACGCTTAACGGGTTGGAACACCGATTCGAATATGATTCGGATATGGGCTCAATTCGGATAAAGATCCGAATAGACTCCTAATGGGCCTTGGTCCGCAAGGCCCACGTGAGGAGGTCTATATATGGAGGCGAGGGTGAGGTTTCGCCCTGTCAACATCTAGCAAAACCCTAGCCGCCACCTCCCGAGCCAAACCCTAGCTGCTCACGAGTGCTAGTACACTCGCGATCGGCGTTCCAGCCCCGGACGTGTGGATACCGGTGGAGGCGCTGCTCGTTGCAGTGCTGATCGGCGTGCGTGGAGGAGACGATCTGTTCGGGACGATCGGCTACTTCCACTACTACCTCGGCAGCGTGATTGGATCGGTTTCCAATTCATCTTCCGCTGCGCTGCGCGTCTAAGTGGTAACGATCCATGATCCTTCTTAGCATGATGTTCTTGGGTGCGCGGTAGAAAAATTTTGTTTTCTGCTTCCGTAGCCTACGCGTATTCCAATATAAACTCCAATCCGTTCGACCACAATTATTTTCTGACTTCGGTCACTCACGACTACAGTCACTCCCGACCACTGTCGTCTCCATCTATCTCTGATCATCAACTACGACCGCTGCAAAACACTGACCACTCTAAACATCTGACCGCCGTAAGCCTCCGACTGCAGTCACTTCTGATCACTTACTATTTTGACCGCTGTCACTCTTCGCTCTAAGCCTCTGACCACTGCTGTTTTCGACCACCTTCGCTTTCCACCATAGTCGCTTCTGACCACAGTCGTTTATTGCCGTCCCGACCACACATAGAACTCCTTCTACTACCCTTGGTTCTTGACCACTAGAGTAATCACATTTGCTACAGTGTTCTTCGACCACTGTACAATTTTGACAGGGTATTCGTTTGAATCTTTGCCTTCGACTTCACCTATGCTTGGAGTCTTTGTCTTCGACTTCGACCTCCCCAACTTCATCTGTTGATTCGACCATGGTTTTGACCACGCTTCGATTACGCCTTCGATCATCGTTTCGACCACACACAAATATTGTATCTTCCAACCGCTTTTCCTTCACAAAAAATTCTAATAATTCCTTTTACTCATTTTTTGGAAATTCAAACTATAAAAAGTTGTTCTCCTTCGCCCTAACTCCGATTGGATTCATTCAAATTCCTAAATTCATCTAAATTCATATTCTATCTCCTAGTATATATTTTATAATTTTTGGATTTTATTTGAATTTAGTTTATTCTGGTTTTTCGCGTGTAGACTATGACTATTCTAGAGAATATAACTTTGACGAACCTCAACAAACTTTGAAGCAAGGCAAGTTACACCTTTGATCATGTTGCTCTCAGTAATTTAAATTATTTATGTTGTTTTTAAAATTATGATGCATGCGTACTTTTATCCAAATCTAGTCTAAATTCGATTTAAATTCTAGTTATACCCAAATCCTTTGTATATGGCCAAATTTGATATTGAACTTCCTTATGCCGTGATACATTAGTATTAACTGGACATTTTTTAGCAAAGCTTAGCAATTATTAGAATAATCATAGGTTAGGATATCTTTTTCACTTAAATTGATAAACTTTTGAAATCTATTCTTGACTTTGGTAAGTCAAGAAAGTATATAAAATGTTTCAAAATAAAATATAAAACTTGGTTTGAACCTAGACTAATGGTTAGGTGGTGGTGGGTTCTGGTATGCATTGTTATTCGGTGACATAATGTTGATTGTCAGACACAAGTGATATGTGGTTTGATCCTAAGTCAATGACCGATTTGTGAGCTACTACTGTAAATCCATATCGTACTACCACAAGACTGGTATGGGATAGTCCTGGCTAATTAATTTGTGAAGTCTCAACTTTGGTCTTGCTATAGGTTGAATATGAGAGTGGCCTAGGCCATGAGAAGTCTCACACGGCATAAGAGGGGGCTCTAACTTGTGGTTTCAAGTTGTGGTAAAATCTTAGTGGCGACGTGACCAGGTTGAAGGCTTAGCATTACAAAGGCCTTGCCATGATATCCTCGCCGCACATTACAAAGTGTGTTTATCCGGTGGCAATATGGGATGATCATGTCTTGTGGGTAAAGTTGTACAACCTCTGGAGAGTGTAAAACTATCCTGAATAGCCATGCCCATAGTCGTGTGCAAGATAAGTTTTTCATGGATTAGATCTTGGTTTTCAAAATGATTTTTAAAAAGCATATGGATGGATGGAATCCATGCGAGATCTTTTCGGAAAAGATGGACCAAGTGAGATACCTGTTGATAGCTTAGTGTTTGGTTGGAGCATGAACTAACGATATTATTTTGTTAAGTTGCTATTCCTATATATTGTATCAAATTCAGCTTTTAAATCTATTTGCTGTATTTACTTTAATTCTGCTTTTACGCACAAATAACCTATTATACCTTCCATTGTCAACCCTTATACATGCATGAACTCTGTTAAACCTCCTTGTGTAACTTGTGGAGTACTTTATGTACCCATATTGCTTCATTCACTATTTTCAGAGAAGGCCTTCATCAATTTTGGTGAGAATAATGACGAGTAGGCTACGTCTTACAGTCATTCGCTTATGGGCAGGTAGGATGGGCTGCTGCTTTATTGTTCTTCTTCCGCTTCTTATATTTAATTTTGGTTTATGAACCATTGATGTATACTTTGGCCATCAAACCCATATTTAGTTAATGAATAAATGTCATTGTGCATGATATGAATCTTTGTTATCCACTGTATGCACTAGTTTGATCCTAGACTAGTGTGATTTACATAGAGGATCTAGGAGTCGTTGCTCCAGGGTCCGACACTGGGCCCATCATCGTTTCCACATAAATCTTAGACTTATCATTTGCTAACAATAAAATGTTATATCGATATCTTATCGGCAATTGACGAGGCCTTTCAGACCTACATGGAGCTGTTGCCTCTTCTATAGATTCTACAACATCTTGTACACTCTGTAGAGGTTCAGTAGAAGTTGAAACATTTTCTGATGGCTCTCGAATTTCTTCGAGTCTCATCATGCGTCCATTAACTCCTTTTAAGAAAAACTCTTTCTCTAAAAGGACGCTATTTTAGGCAACAAACACTTTATTCTCATTCTTTTTATCAAAGTAATATCATTTAATTTCCTTAGGATTCCCCATGAAGAAGCATTTATTAGATTTAGGTATGAGTTTGTTTGACGTCACATGTTTTACATATACTTCATATCCCTATATTTTGAGAAAAGACAAACAAGGACACTTCTCAGTCCACATCTCATATAGTGTCTTATCCACTGATTTAGATGGTACCCTATTTAAAGTGAAAGCGACAGTTTTTAGAGCGTAACCCTAAAAAGACAATAGTAGATCAGATTAGCTCATTATAGATCGAACCATGTCCAACAAGGTTTGATTACGTCATTTAGACACCCCATTCCATTGAGGCGTTCCCAGTAGAGTTTGCTATGAAACAATTTCACATTACTTTAGATGATCACCAAACTCATGGTTCAAATATTCACCTCCACGATCTGATCATAGGGCTTTAATTATCATGCCAAGTTGATTTTATACCTCATTATGAAATTCCTTGAATGTTTCAAAATATTCAGACTTATGCCTCATTAGTTAGATGTAACCATATCCACTAAAGTAATCGATAAAAGTTATCAAGTATTGAAAACCACCTCTAGCCGTTGAGCTCATTGGTCGACATACATCTGAATGTTTTAAGGCTAACAAATCATTTACCCTCTCACCTAGACCAGTGAAAGGTACCTTAGTCATTTTGCTAAGTAAACAGGACTCACATATTTTAAATGATTTAAAATTAAATGAGTTTAGAAGATTATCTTTATGGAGCTTCACCACATACTTTTCATTTATGTGACCCAAACGACAATGCTAAATATAAGTGGGATTCAAATCATTAGGCCAAAACATCTTAGAATTAATGTTATAGATAGGTAGATTCTCAAGATTTAAAACATATAATCAATTCATCAATGGTGCATGACCATAAAGCATATCATTCAAATAAATTGAACAACAATTGTTATTTATTCTGAACTCATAACCTTCTACTCCCAAACATGAAGCAGAAGTAATGTTTTTATTTAGGCAGAAACATAATAACAATTATTTAATTTTAAAATTAATTCTAAGGGTAAAGATAATAATAAAGTGCCAATAGCCAATGCAACAACTCTTGCTCCATTGCCCACATGAAGATCAACCTCGCCTCTTTCTAAGCTCCTACTTCTCATCAACCTGTACATCGAATTGAAAATATGAGTAACCGATCTGATATCAAAAACCCAAGAACTAATATGAGAAGTAGCAAGATTTATTTCTATAACATTTATACCTAAAGTAGAAGTCTTACTTTTCTTCCTATTTTCTAGTTCTGCCAAGTACTTCTTACAGTTTCTCTTCCAATGTCCAGTGCTTGGAAATAGTAACAAATAGTATCAGGTGTAGTGCCAATCACTACTATAGAAAACCTAATACTAGACGCAACATCACAGACGGTTTCATAAAACCGTCCACGATGTATACTATCACAGATGGTTTTAGTTAATATACCGTCTGTATTGTTGCCAATGCTAAAAACCATCTATGAAGATTTAATATCACATATGGTTCATGGTAAAAACCATCTATGAAGCATCACAGATGGTTTTTGCCATGAACCGTCTGTGATATTACCAAATATCATAGACGGTTTTAAGTTTGAACCATTTGTGAATTATCATATACGATTTATAATACAAACCATCTGTGATTATTTCGCGTGTAGACTATGACTATTCTAGAGAATATAACTTTGACGAACCTCAACAAACTTTGAAGCAAGGCAAGTTACACCTTTGATCATGTTGCTCTCAGTAATTTAAATTATTTATGTTGTTTTTAAAATTATGATGCATGCGTACTTTTATCCAAATCTAGTCTAAATTATAGTTTTGGATTGAGTACAGATAGAATGAATGCTTTTAGTAACATGAGCAGCAGACATAGCACTTGGCTAGTGACTCTCTGCATCTATTACCTTCCTCCTTGGTTGTGTATGAAGCGAAAGTATATTTTGCTGTCAATACTTATCTAAAGGCCGAAGCAACCTAGAAATGATATTGATGTGTACCTAGCACCATTGGTGGATGATTTAAAAGTACCGTGGAACGAAGGTGTCAAGACCCGAGTATGCAAATCCAGACTCTCTATGTATAACACACTTGTCTAGGATCATGCTAATGCACATAGTATAACATAGATGAAATATCGGCCATATTGTCGATTAACAAAGAAAACAAAGACTCAAATATTAGTAATTATCAGTGTATGACCTTATAGCCAAGCTTACAACTTACTATCCTAAAGGGCTAAAGAACTAGTAGCGGAAAACAACAATTAAACTAGAAGCCACTCAACATGCTCATAGGCAATCGACTGGAAAGCGAAGTCCTAATCTGTGAAGCTATCGAAGTATCCTCCTTCTGGTATCTCCTACTGATATAGCTCCTATTCTTCAACTGAGCAATAGTAGACATAAAGCCATGAGTACATTGGTACTCAGCAAGTCGTTTGTAATAAATGAATACAATATAATATGCAAGGATTACCAATGGATGACTAAAAGGTTAATTTATACAAAATAATAATTCAAAGTAAATACAGTAAATAAATTGAAAGCGAACTTTAAAAAAAATGATAATAAGTGAATAATCAACAGAATTGAATAAACCACTTGTGAACTACCCATTCACAAGCTAAACCACCAGTGAACTAATGTCGAGACCCGAATATGCAAACTCGGTCTCTCTGTGTAAACTGCACTAGTCCAGAATCACGCTAGTGCACACAGTCAAACATAGATGTCATCATAGTCATACACACGATAATAATAAAGGAAAACTCGAACATCGATAAAATATCAAGGGTACGACCTTATGGCCAAGCTTACAATATCTCTAGCCGGAAAGGCTTAACAAAACAGCAGCGGAAATCCAAAATAAAGCGTAGCGACCAATCGACAAGCCACAGGCTATCGAGTGGAGAACGAAGCCTAATCCGTGAAGTCGTCGTAGTACTCTCCTTCTGGCACCTCCTGCGATAGTACTCCTCTCCTCAATCGAGCAACATAGGCGTAAAGCCGTGAGTACATTGGTACTCAGCAAGTCGTTTGTAACAATAAATGCAATATAATATGCAAGGCTTACCAAAGGAAGGCTGAAAGGTTAATTTGCATAAAGGCATTTATTGATGAAATATATTAAATAACTTGAAAGCGAAAGTTAACTGAAAACAGTATCGATAGATAATCAAAGGAATAATCATGAACCACTTGTGAACACCAATTCACAAGTTAAACCAACAGTGAACTACCTGTCCACTCCCAACATGAACCACCAAGTTATAAATGAAACACTAACCCTCGTGTGAAATCCCCGAGCACTGTCCATGACCGAGGACGCGGCTATTCGAATAGTTTTACACTCTGCAGAGGTTGCACAACTGTACCCACACGATGTGATTAGCCTAGGCCTAAGGAAATCACAACAAGGCCTTTACAATGCTCTATCTCAATACAATCCTGCCCGCTAGGGTTTCGCATCACACCCCCCCTTGCGCCACATGGAAATCAGCAACCATGTTCATCACAATGGCAGAATTGAATTGAAATGTTACAAATTAATCAGCCAGGTCCATCCCATAATAGACATGTGGTTTGCACGATTAAGCTCAGATCAATGGCGCACAAAGTTAAGTCCTTAACATTACCCGGGCGAGACTACCACATCCCCCAAAGTACAACTGTACTTCCCCCTTTACTGCACGATCACTCGCCCGAGTGCAAAACCAATTTGTATAACCAAGCCAACGTCACACCAATGACGTGGCACCAATTTTTAAGGCACGTGGCACCAACCACAGTTTCATATATCATTAAGTCAAATTAATAATTTAACAGGTGTGAGGAGATCAATCGCAAATATAATGAGCTAAGCAATCTAATCGTACCAACCCGTGTGATAAATTAACTAGCATCACTAATAAATTTCCCAACCTATGGTGACAAAGGCATCATGGTATTTCAAAGTGTCAAGGAGGTATAATTGCAATTGGGACAATAACTACCTATACAACGGTTTGAATAAAAATAGCAAAGCAATGCAATGTAATTTAAAGCAAAATAATTAAATAATAGTTTGTAAAATTGGGTTCAACATGATCAAGGGACACGACTTGCCTTCGTTATGCTCAGTGGGTACTCACGGTCTTCAGCGCGAAACACTGCTCCTCCGAATCCGAATCTAACGAGAGAAAACGACGGAAATAAAGAAACACATAAAATGACAAGCAAAAGAACTCAAAAATTCACAAAACCAGAACCAACAGCTAGAGCTCGATTTTAGATGAATTTAGAAAAAAGAACGGGGTCAATCGGAGCTAGGACGGAGGAGAACGGGCTCCCGGAAAATTAATTCAAAATTAATTCGGGAAAATCGGAAAAGTTACTGTGCTGTGGACCCGGTCCATGAAATTCCGAGTCCACCGTGGACTCGGTCCACGTAACAGTGCACGGGGGCGGCTGACGCGGCGGGCGTGCTGACGTGGCAGCAGCATATGCTGCCACGTGGCACATGCTGTCGAGACCCGAATATGCAAATCCGGACTCTCTGTGTATTCTGCACTAGTCCCAGGATCATGCTAGTGCACACAGTTAAACATAGATGTCATCACAACCATACACACGATAATAATAAATGAGAACTCGAATATCGATAAAATATCAAGGGTACGACCTTATGGCCAAGCTTACAATATTTCTAGCCGGAAGGGCTTAACAAAATAGCAGCGGAAATCCAAAATAAAGCGTAGCGACCAATCGAAAAGCCACAGGCTATCGAGTGGAGAACGAAGCCTAATCCGTGAAGTCGTTGTAGAACTCTCATGCGGAACCTCCTGCCGATAGTACTCCTCTCCTCAATCGAGCAACATAGGCGTAAAGCCGTGAGTACATTGGTACTCGGCAAGTCGCTTGTAACAAATGAATGCAATATAGTATGTGGCTTACCAAAGGATGGCTGAAAGGTTCATTTGCATAAATGACATTTGAAATCTGATAAATAGATTGAATGCGAACTTTTAAGTAAAACATTAATAACTAATCAAAGGAATCGAATAAACCACTTATGGACCTCCCATCCATAAGCTAAACCCACCACTTATGGACCTCCCATCCATAAGCTAAACCAACGATGAAATAACCATTCACCGCCCAACCACAATTCACAAGTTTTCACAAATAACTACCCTCGTGTGAAATCACCGAGCATTGTCCATGACCGAGGACGCGGCTATTCGAATAGTTTTACACTCTGCAGAGGTTGCACAACTGTACCCACACGATGTGATAATCCTCACGTTAAAGAAAATCACAACAAGGCCTTTACAAAGTTCGGTTTACAACTTAATCCGCCCGCTAGGGTTTCAGATCACACCCCCTTGCGCCACATGGAAATCAGCAACCATGTTCATCTCAATGGCAAGATTACAGTTGAAACCTCCCAAATTAGTCACCAGTCCGTCCCATACGGACATGTGGTTTGCAGTAAGGCTCGGATCAATGGCGCACAAAGTTAAGTCCTTAACATTACCCGGCGAGACTACCACATCCCCAAAGTACGATCAGATTTCCCCTTTTATCGCACGATCACTCGCCCGAGTGCAAAACCAATTTGTATAACCAAGCCAACGTCACACCAATGCCGTGGCCCAAATTTTAATACACGTGGCACCAACCACAGTTTTATATGTCATTAAGTCAAGTTAATAATTTAACATGTGTGATGAGACCAATCGTAAATATAAACTGGCTAAGCAATCTAATCGTACCAACCCATGTGATAAATAGACTAGCATCACTAATAAATTTCCCAACCTATGGTGACAAAGGTATCATGGTATTTCAAAGTGTCAAGGAGGTATAATTGCAATTGGGACAATAACTACCTGTGCAACGGTTTGAATAAAAATAGCAATGCAATGTAATTTAAAGCAAAATAATTAAATAATAGTTTGTAAAATTGGGTTCAACATGATCAAGGGACACGACTTGCCTTCGTTATGCTCAGCGGGGTACTCCTGGTCTTCTGGCGCGAAACCTGCTCCTCCGGAATCCGAATCTAACGAGAGAGAAAACGACCGGAAACAAAGAAACACATAAAATGATGAGCAAATGAACTCCAAAATTCATGAAACTAGAACCAACAGCTAGAGCTCGATTTTAGATGAATTTAGAAAAAAGAACGGGGTCAATCGGAGCTAGGACGGAGGAGAACGGGCTCTCGGAAAATTTAATCAGAAATTAAATCGGGAAATTGAAAAAGGCTCGGTGTCTTGGAACCGGTGCACCAAATTCGAGTTCACCGTGGACGCGCGCATGGAACAGTGCGCGCGCGGCCGGCGGCGGCGGCGGCGGAAAGCGCTGGTGTCGCCACGTGTCATGCCGACGTGGCGCTGACGTGGCGACACGTGGCACCCCGGATGGCGGTCCGGCTGACGTGGCGCTGACGTGGCATGTCCACGTGGCATGCCACGTCGGCTAGGGCTGACGTGGCACGCGATATTCTGCCAAGTTTCACGGCGGACGTGGCTCGGTCGGTGCGCGGCCGCGGCGGCGGAATCGGACGGCCGGACGACGGCGCGCGGTCGCATCCGCCGCCGCCGATCTGGATGAGCGGCTCGGATCGGGCGGTGCGGAGGCGGGGCGGCGGGGATCGCTGACGCGTAGCGGGCGCGTCGCGCGAAGCGTCGCGCGGGCGCGAGCGCGAGGCGAGGCGGGGGCGCGTCGACGAGATCCGACGGCGGAGGAGGAGACGCGTGGCGCGCGCTTATGCCTCCCGGGATGGATGGCGGAGATGCGCTGGCGCGGGGCGGGGGACCAGGCGATGGGCGACGCGTGGCCGGCGCGCTGCGCTGGCGCCGCGCGGCGCGGCGCGCTGGGCTGCGCAGGCGGGCGCGCGGCGCCGAGGCGCGGCGCGAGGGGCGCGTCCGGCGCGGGGAGCGGGCGACGAAGGAGGCGACGCGGGAGAGGAGGGTCGGCGCGAGGTCTCACCGGCGGTAGCGGGGACAGCGGCGACGGGGACGTCTCCGGCGACGGCGCGAGCGACGGCGGGGCTCCAACGGCGGCACGAGGCGCGGGAGGCGGCGGGGACGATGATGCACGCGAACCGAGGATGAACGGCGCATTTAAGCACGCGAACCGAGGTCTCCCGGATGAACACGGCGCGGCGCGGGGAAGTGTCCCGATCGGAGACGAAGGCGCGAGGGCGCGACACGCGTCCGATCGGACGGCGGAGGGGAGTCCGGGCGGGGTGCGGTTGCGGGGTCGCGGGATGGTTGCCGCGTGGCTGGATCGACGGCGGCGGGATCGAGCGGGGCGAGGCGGCCGATTAGGGTTAGGGTTTGCGCGAGCGGCGCGGACGCGCGGGCGTGGACGGCTCGGATGCGCGCGCGGACGGATCGGACGGCGCGGCGGAGCGGGCGGCGGCGGCTGGCTGGTGCCGCCGCGTGGCGTCGCGCGATGCGCACCAGTGCGGGCGCGCGACAGGCGGCTAGAGGTGGAGCGCGGAAAGGGAGTACGGCGGGGAGAGGGGCGGATGACCGACACGTGGGGAGGAGGGAGATCGGGCACGAGGTGTTTTCCCAAAATAACTTTTTTCAGAAAATTCAAATAATAATCCAGGAGCTCTAGAAAATAGCAAATAAATCCCAAAAATTCACCAAAAATACCAGAAAATTCCTTGAGACCTGAAGAATCCAAATAAAATATTTTCAACTTATGTTAATGTTTATTTTACTCAGATTAAATCATTTCAAAGTTCTAAAATTCATTTGAAGCTCAATTTAATTTCAGAAAATTCCAGAAAATTTCTTGTGACTTAAGGAACTTAATTAAAAAATATTTTCAGCTAATTTTGAAGTTTAATTTATTCATATGAAATTATTTGAAACTTTTGAAAATTCCATTTAAGCTTTATTTAAATTCAGGAAAATTCTGGAAATTTATTTTTAAATTCAAAGTTTTAAAAATTCCCAAAAATCGGGATGTTACACATGCTGATGTGGCAGCTGACGTGGCTGCCACGTGGCTCGGGGGGCGGCTAGGGCTGACGTGGCGCTGACGTGGCATGCCACGTGTCGTGCCACGTGGCCTAGGGCTGACGTGGCACACGCTGGTGCTGCCACGTGGCTAGGCCGAGGCGGCGCTCGGCGCGGCGGCGGCAACGGATCCGACGGCGACGCGGCACGCGGCAGATTCGAGCCTCGCTCAAACCGAAGCGGCGGCGGGATTGCGGCGCGGCGCGGCGACGGCGACATGGCGACGCGGTGGCGGCTCGCCGCGTTGGCGGCGCGCGGCGCTGGCGCGGCGCGGCGGCGCGGATCGCAGCGGCGGGCGACGCGTGGTCGGGCGCGAGGGCGGATCGGCGACGTGGTGGCGGTGCGGCGCGAGGCGACGGGTCGCGGCGCGACGGCGCAGCCGCGCGAGGCGAGGAGAGAAAGCGGCGGCGAGGCGACGGAGGCGACACGGCGGCGGCCGCCGCCGGCGACCTCGGCGACGGCGAGGCGCAAAGACGGGCGGCGGCGAGCGGCTCGGCGGCAGCGCGCGAGGGCGAGCGAGGAGGCGCGCGAGGGTTTCGGCGAGGCGTGCACGCGAACCGAGGACGGCCGACCGTTTTATCACGCGAACCGAGGCAATCCAATCCGATTCTGGCGACGGCCGCAACGCGACAAGTTAGACGGCTAGGATGCGCCACGCGGCGAGATCGGACGGGCGTGATTGGTTAGGGTTAGGGTTAGGTTCGCGGCGCGGGCGACGGCCGTGATCGCGCGCGCGCGTCAGGCGCCGCGGCGTGGCGGGGCGGGCGTGGCTGGTGCCGCCGCGTGTCAACGCGATGCGCGACACGTGGCGCGGGCGGATCGGCGAGCGGGAGGCGCGCGCGGGAAAGGGTATCTGCGGCGGCGGCGCGGGATGGGCGACGCGTGGAGGAGAGAGGAGATCGGGCGCGGAGGTTAAATCCTTTTCTTTTCTTTTTCCGAAATTCAAATAAACTTCTAAAAGCTCTAGAAAATAGCAAATAAATCCCAAAAATTCACCAAAAATACCAGAAAATTCCTTGAGACACGAGGAACACAAATAAAATATTTTCCACTTATGTTAATGTTTATTTTAATCACATTAAAACATTTAAAACTTTAAAAATTCAATTGAAGCTTCAATTAATTTCAGAAAATTCCAGAAAATTCATTTTTGAAATCCAGGCTTTAAAAATCTCAGAAAAACAGGATGTTACAAACCTTACCCCTTAAACGAGATCTCGACCCGAGATCTGGGCCAACTAAGAGAATAGGTTCGAACTCCGCTCGAGATCCTCCTCGCGCTCCCGTGTGGCTTCCTCCTCGGAATGGTTGCTCCACCGAACTTTGCAAAACGGACCGCTTTATTCCGGGTGACTCGCTCTGACACTTCCAAGATTTTGACCGGGTGCTCTTTGTACGACAGATCCTCCTGCAGGTCAACGGCCTCAACTGGAACAACCTCCTCTGGTACGCGCAGGCACTTCTTCAGCTGGGACACATGGAAGACGTCATGTACCCCACTGAAAGACGCAGGTAGCTCCAAGCGATAAGCAACCTCTCCCTGCGTTTTTAATCTCGAACGGACCAACATATCTCGGTGCAAGCTTTCCTTTTAGCTGAAATCTCTTCACACCCTTGAATGGTGTGATCCTAAGATACACAAAATCATTTGGCTCAAAACTCAGCTCTCGGCGCCTGGTATCTGCATAGCTTTTCTCATGCGGCCCGGGCGGCTTTCAACCTTTCCTGCATCAAGCGGACTTTATCCTCAGCTTCTTTCAAACAATCCGGGCTAAAAATCTGACCTTCCCCCGTCTCTTTCCAATTGAGAGGGGTCCTGCATTTCCTGCCATACAATGCCTCAAACGGTGACATCTCAGAACGGCACGATAATCGTTGTTGTATGAGAACTCGCAAAGGGTAAACAATCGTCCCACTTAGACCCATGATCAAGCACACAAAGCTCTCAACATGTCCTCCGTAACTGATTAACTCGCTCATCGACCATCATGCGGGGTGATATGTCAGATCGAATTCGTGAGTTCCCATAGCCTTATGGAAACTACCCCAAAACCGAGAGGTGAACTGCGATCCCCGATCTGACACAATCTTCTTGGGCACACCATGCAAACTAACAATCCTGGTCATATATAGCTCTGCCAATCTGTCACCACTGTAAGTCGTCTTAACTGGAATGAAATGAGCAACCTTGGTCAAACGGTCCACAATGACCCAAATTGAATCATGACCCTCTTTGGTTTTAGGCAAACCGACTATAAAGTCCATACCAATTTCTTCCCACTTCCACTCGGGGACTTTTAATGGTCAGAGTAATCCCGCAGTCTCTCGGTGCTCGCCTTTACTCTCGACAAACATCACAAAGGGCTACATACTCAGCGATCTCACGCTTCATGCTTGGCCACCAATACTTATCCTTAATGTCCTGGTACATCTTGGTACTGCCTGGGTGAATCGAATATAGTGACTCATGAGCCTCTTTTAACAACACATCCTTTAGTTCTCGCTTGTTGGGTACACACAAACGCTGCTTGAACCACAAGGTTCCCTGATCATCCACTGAAAATCCTGACTCTTTGCCTTCACTTAAATTCTTTCTGATCCGCTGAAATGTCTCATCATCTGACTGAGCCTGGCGAATCTGACCATCCAAAGTAGGCTGCATCTCCATAGCTGCCAAAAATCCTGGCTCAACCAACTCAAGGTTAAGCTTCAAATTCCTCATGCAAAGTGGTGACTCTCTCGAACTATCACCGAATTGCGGTATACCTTTCTGCTCAAGGCATCTGCAACAACATTAGCTTTCCCAGGATGATAATGTATGCCCACATTATAATCCTTTATCAGCTCTAACCACCTCCTCTGCCTGAGGTTAAGCTCGGACTGGGTAAAGATATACTTCAGACTCTTATGATCCGTGTAAACCTCACATCTGTTACCCATCAGATAGTGTCGCCAAATCTTTAAAGCATGCACTACGGCTGCCAACTCTAGATCATGGGTAGGGTAGTTCTCCTCATGCGGTCTCAACTGGCGTGAGGCATAGGCTACCACTCTCTTGTCTTGCATCAAGACACAACCCAAACCTTTGCGCGAGGCATCGCAAAATATCTTAAAATCCTTGTTTATATCAGGCAACACAAGCACTGGGGCTGTGGTTAAACTCTCCTTAAGTTTCTGAAAACTCTTCTCGCACTCTGGCGTCCAAGTGAATTTCTTTTCCTTTTGAGCAAGCTGCGTGAGGGTCCGCCACACTGGAAAATCCTCAATAAAGCAACGGTAGTATCTCGCCATACCGTAAAACTCGACTGGTAATCAAGTGGGTGATTGCCAATCCAAAACATCACTTACTTTCCTGGGTCAATGCGACTCCTTCTCTGTCAACACATGCCCTAGAAAAGCGACTTTCTTCATCCAAAACTCACATTTGCTGAACTTTGCATACAACCGATTATCCTCAATTTCGCAATGCTAACCTCAAGTGCTCCCGATGTTCCTCCTCATCCTTGGAATATATCAAAATGTCGCAATGAATACAACGACAAACTTGTCCAAATATTCCATAAACACCTTATTCATCAAATACATGAAATATGCTGGAGCATTGGTCAAACCAAATGACATCACTGTGAACTCGTATAGACCATAACGAGTCGAGAAGGCTGTCTTGGGTATGTCTTCCTTACGTATCCTCATCCGATGATATCCCGATCTCAAGTCAATCTTGGAGAACACTCCTGCTCCTTAAGCTGGTCAAACGGTCATCGATCCCGGGCAGAGGGTACTTATTTTTGACGGTGACCTCATTAAGTGCTCTGTAGTCCACACACATGCGCTGACTACCATCCTTTTTCTTGACAAACAACACCGGCGCTCCCACGGGATGAACTTGGTCCGATGTAACCCTTATCCAATAGCTCCTGAATTTGCTTCTTCAACTCGCTAAATCATTGGTGGCATCCGATAGGGTCTCTTGGAAATCGGAGCGTACAGCACAAGCTCAATCGTAAACTCAACCTCCTCTCGTGGCATACCCGAAGATCATCCGAAATACGTCGGTACTCTCGACAACCGTACACCCTCCAACCGGGTTACCTTACTCGCAAATCATGGTAGCTCGGTGGCACTCACCGGCCGCGAATCGCACCTTAACTCCGTCTCAATTGGTTAAGGTCATCGCTCGCTCCCACAGCCTACCATCGCCGCGCTTCGAAGCCAATCCATTCCCAAGATTACATCTAGGGATCGTGCATATCCAACAAAATCAGTCGGCCCTGAACTCAACTCCCCGAATGGTTATCCTAACTCTGGACAACCTAGGTTGGATCTCAACTCGGATCCGGGATTGGATTAAAAGAAGATCCAAGAGCAACAGTTTTTAATTGTTGCTTTAAAGCAAAACTCCAGAAACAAACGAATGCGAAGCTCGTAATCAAATAAAACGGTGGCAGGAGGCCAATGTACGAAACGCATCGATCACAACGCCTCGTGCTGCACGGGCATCCTCTCGCGTGACGTGGTTCACCGACCTCTCACCACCGGCGCCCTGTGGCTCGTCCCGGCCGGGTGCTCCTTGTCTGCTCGGGGTAGGGGTACGACCGGTGTGGCTCCCAAGTCAAAACGAATCGGCGTCGAGTCGCCTCGAGGGCACTTGCTAGCATAGTGTCTCGCCTCATGACACTTGAAGCAAGTGATGGATCCGCTGAATTATTGCTTTCTGCTGCCGCTGTCCACTGGAACCACTAGAACGCTGCTCGATCAAATCGCGCGGTGTCCGAGTGGGTCCGAAATCAAGATCGCTGCTGCTGCTGCTGCTGCTGTGGCGCTCGTGCAGGCTGGTAGGAACCAAAACGAGGCCTCTGAGACTGGTGTGACTGTGATCCCTGCTGGATCAACCTCCTCTTGCGAGACTCCTCGAGCTCGCGGCGACTCTCCTCGATGAGAATGGCCTTATCCACCAACTGCTGAAAACTGGCATAGTCGTTGCCTACGACTTGCACCTTCAAAGCTGGGTTCAAACCTTTCTTAAACCTCTTACTCGCGAGCTGCATCTGCCGCTACATCCTCCGCGCAGAGCGAGCCAACCGAGTGAATTTATTGAGATATTCACTCACCGATGTGTTCCTCTTGGAACTCCCAAACTCATCCTTCTTCATCTCCACCACTCCCTCCATGACATGAGCGGTGTGGAAAGCCTTGGCGAATTCCTTCCAGTGATGTTGTCTTTGGTTCTCATGGGCGCACGATGAGTTCTCCCACCACTCTCGCTTTGGTCCTCAAGCCGATGTCGTGCATACAAAACCTTCTCCCTCCGTTGCATCGAGCCAAGTTCAGTTTCTTCTCAATCGAACGGACCCGTCGTCGGCCTCCAAAGGCTCGATGAACTGGAGAAAACAGCGGTCTCGCCTCATAAACTCTGCATAGCCTGGTCTGGCCGACGAGGTGGCGCGGTGGTACCGCTCTGGTGTTGTCGCTGCATCATAGTCTCGCATACCTGCATCATGGTGCATCATCTCGAATGCAGGCCATCAAGAATCGGCGAGAGGCAGGATCCAAGGTAGGTGGCACCGCTGCGCGCATCGTTCTCTCGGTCTGGTTCCCCGATTGCGGTGGAGGAGTTCTGGTATCAACCATCTTGCTCTGAAAAGAAAACAACTGCTGACTGACCAAAGGTGAAAGACGAGAGGGAAAAGCATAGATAAGAGGTAAATGCGTCTAAGGGGGTTTTGCTTAATGGAGACCTAACATAAACAAACACTTAGCCAAAAAGGCTAACTAAGAAACTGAACAAAAATAAACTCCATTAAAAGATTTGACATGATTGCAATATAATGCTTTTAAGGCAATATTTGCAGCTCACATCGCACACAACTGCAAATAAAATCCAACGTGTCTACTCGCACTATCTACTCAAGGCTCCCACTCGGTCCCGACAAATAGGGTACATCGCTATCGTCCTCGACTGCTGTAGACAACCCACGAGTTGCGGATCGCGCGATCGCTCTCGATCGGGCTGGAGTGAACCGACTGAGGTAGGCGCGACGATCTCCGGTGATACGACGTCTCTCCTCTGGGCTCGGCGGTGTAGGCGACGGTAGAGGTCTTCGCGATCGCGTCGGGCTCCTCCTGCATCGCTCGTAGTCTCGGGTGGCTCCGCTCGCTCCTTGAACTTCCGGACGAGTCCGCCATGTTGATCTTGTATAGCTTGCAAAGTCGACGGATGGCTTTGTGCGCAACTCCTTGTGCTGACATCTCCCCGCTGGCACCGGTGTTCTTGAAACTGTGATGTAGCACCTGCTTGCCGACTCGGGTAGTGAAGTATAGCCTGGAGATGCTCCCGATGCGTTGACCTTTTTGCTTCTCATCCTTGGTGAGGTAGACGGGCAGTCTCTTAAATCCGAGGCACCGCAACAAAACGCGTAGAAGTGACCTCCATCCTCGTGTCGGGCTGTAGGAAGTTTGGGACATCTAATGCATTTATAAAGGAAAGATCAGTTTATAACTTTAGGAAAACAAATTTTGCAAGAGTTGGGGCGAGAGATAAGAATCCTTAAGAATGAGGTAAGAAGGTAGAGATATTACTAAATATCAAGGTTAGTTGGTTTGATTTAGAAAATAGATTTTTGGGCTATCGACCAGTTTAACTAGGGCTTCGTCCTCTGATCGATATGGCTCGATACCATCATCTGTCGAGACCGAATATGCAAACTCGGTCTCTCTGTGTAAACTGCACTAGTCCAGGATCACGCTAGTGCACACAGTCAAACATAGATGTCATCATAGTCATACACACGATAATAATAAAGGAAAACTCGAACATCGATAAAATATCAAGGGTACGACCTTATGGCCAAGCTTACAATATCTCTAGCCGGAAGGGCTTAACAAAAATAGCAGCGGAAATCCAAAATAAAGCGTAGCGACCAATCGACAAGCCACAGGCTATCGAGTGGAGAACGGCCTAATCGTGAAGTCGCCGTAGTACTCTCCTTCCGCACCTCCTGCTGATAGTACTCCTCTCCCTCAACTGAGCAACATAGGCGTAAAGCCGTGAGTACATTGGTACTCAGCAAGTCGTTTGTAACAATAAATGCAATATAATATGCAAGGCTTACCAAAGGAAGGCTGAAAGGTTAATTTGCATAAAGGCATTTATTGATGAAATATATTAAATAACTTGAAAGCGTAAAGTTAATCAAAAGCGAGATCGATAGATAATCAAAGGAATAATCATGAACCACTTGTGAACACCAATTCACAAGTTAAACCAACAGTGAACTACCTGTCCACTCCCAACATGAACCACCAAGTTATAAATGAAACACTAACCCTCGTGTGAAATCCCGAGCACCGCCCATGACCGAGGACGCGGCTATTCGAATAGTTTTACACTCTGCAGAGGTTGCACAACTGTACCCACACGATGTGATTAGCCTAGGCCTAAGGAAATCACAACAAGGCCTTTACAATGCTCTATCTCAATACAATCCCGCCCGCTAGGGTTTCATCATCACACCCCTTGCGCCACATGGAAATCAGCAACCATGTTCATCACAATGGCAGAATTGAATTGAAATGTTACAAATTAATCAGTCAGGTCCATCCCATAATAGACATGTGGTTTGCACGATTAAGCTCAGATCAATGGCGCACAAAGTTAAGTCCTTAACATTACCCGGGCGAGACTACCACATCCCCCAAAGTACAACTGTACTTCCCCCTTTACTGCACGATCACTCGCCCGAGTGCAAAACCAATTTGTATAACCAAGCCAACATCACACCAATGACGTGGCACCAATTTTTAAGGCACGTGGCACCAACCACAGTTCCATATATCATTAAGTCAAATTAATAATTTAACAGGTGTGAGGAGATCAATCGCAAATATAACAGGCTAAGCAATCTAATCGTACCAACCCGTGTGATAAATTAACTAGCATCACTAATAAATTTCCCAACCTATGGTGACAAAGGCATCATGGTATTTCAAAGTGTCAAGGAGGTATAATTGCAATTGGGACAATAACTACCTATACAACGGTTTGAATAAAAATAGCAAAGCAATGCAATGTAATTTAAAGCAAAATAATTAAATAATAGTTTGTAAAATTGGGTTCAACATGATCAAGGGACACGACTTGCCTTCGTTATGCTCGTGGGTACTCACGGTCTTCAGCGCGAAACACCGCTCCTCCGGAATCCGAATCTAACGAGAGAGAAAACGACCGGAAACAAAGAAACACATAAAATGACAAGCAAAAGAACTCAAAAATTCACAAAACCAGAACCAACAGCTAGAGCTCGATTTTAGATGAATTTAGAAAAAAGAACGGGGTCAATCGGAGCTAGGACGGAGGAGAACGGGCTCCCGGAAAATTAATTCAAAATTAATTCGGGAAAATCGGAAAAGTTACTGTGCTGTGGACCCGGTCCATGAAATTCCGAGTCCACCGTGGACTCGGTCCACGTAACAGTGCACGGGGGCGGCTGACGCGGCGGGCGTGCTGACGTGGCAGCAGCATATGCTGCCACGTGGCACATGCTGACGTGGCAGCTGACGTGGCTGCCACGTGGCTCGGGGCGGCTAGGGCTGACGTGGCGCGGCGTGGCATGCCACGTGTCGTGCCACGTGGTTTAGGCTGACGTGGCACACGCCGTGCTGCCACGTGGCTAGGCTGAGCGGGCGGCTCGGGCGCGGCGGCGACGGCGGATCCGACGCGGGACGCGCACGCGGCGATCGAGAGCCTCGGCTCGACCGAGCGGCGGCGGGATGCGCGGCGCGGCGCGGCGACGGGCGATTGGCGGCAGCGTGGCGGCTCGCCGCGCGTTGGCGTCGCGCGCGCGGCGGCGCGCGGCGAAGCGCGGATCGCAGCAGCTGGGCGACGCGTGGTCGGGCGCGGAGGGCGGATCGGCGACGCGTGGCGGTGTGCGCGCGCGAGGCGACGGGTCGCGGCGCTGGCGGCGCAGCCGCGCGAGGCGAGGCGAGGCGAGGGCGGCGACGGCGAGGCGACGGAGGCGACGCGGCGCAGAACGGCGCGGAGCTCACCGCGGCGACGCGGCGGCGGCCGCCGCTCCGGCGACCTCGGCGACGGCGAGGCGCAGACGGGCGGCGGCGGAGCGGCTCCGGCGACGGCGCGGCGCGAGGGCGAGCGGAGGCGGCGGCGAGGGTTTCGGCGAGGCGTGCACGCGAACCGAGGACGGCCGACCGGTTTTATCACGCAAACCGAGGCAATCCAATCCGGTTACGGCGACGGTCGCAACGCGGACAAGTTAGACGGCTAGGATGCGCCACGCCGGCGAGATCGGACGGCTGTGATTGGTTAGGGTTAGGTTAGGGTTCGCGCGCGCGCGCGGGCGACGGCCGTGGACGCGCGCGCGATCGGGCGGCCGAGGCGTGGCGGGGCGGGGGCGCGCTGGTGCCGCCGCGTGTCAGCGCGGATGCGCGACACGTGGCGCGGGCGGGATCGGGCGGCGGGGCGAGCGGGCGCGCGGGAAAGGGTACGGCGGCGGCGGCGGGCGCGGGATGGGCGACGCGTGGAGGAGAGAGGGAGATCGGGCGGCGGAGGTTAAATCCTTTTCTTTTCTTTTTCCAGAAATTCAAATAAACTTCTAAAAGCTCTAGAAAATAGCAAATAAATCCCAAAAATTCACCAAAAATACCAGAAAATTCCTTGAGACCTGAGGAACACAAATAAAATATTTTCCACTTATGTTAATGTTTATTTTAATCACATTAAAACATTTAAAACTTTAAAAATTGAATTGAAGCTTCAATTAATTTCAGAAAATTCCAGAAAATTCATTTTTGAAATCCAGGCTTTAAAAATCTCAGAAAAACAGGATGTTACAACTAACCATTTATTTTCCAAAGATAACCAAACAAGTTTTTATGAAAACTCTACCTCTCGTGTGAAATCACCGAATATTGTCCATGACTGGGGTCACGGCTATTCGAATAGTTTTACACTCTGCAGAGATTGCACAACTGTACCCACATGATGTGATTAGCCTTGTGCTAAGCAAATCACAACAAGGTCTTCATAAAGTTCAACCTCAACTCAATCTGCCCATTAGGGTTTCGCATCACACCCACCTTACGCCACATGGAAATCAACAACCATGTTCATCTCAACGGTGAAATTAAAATTAAAATATCCCAAATTAATCGGCTAAGTCTATCTCATATTAGATATGTGGTTTGTACAGTAAGGCTCAGATCAATAGCACACAAAGTTAAGTCCTTAACATTACTCAGGCGAGACTTCCACATTCCTCGAAGTGAATCCACACTTCCCCGTTTACTGCAGATCACTCGCCTAAGTGAAAACCAATTTTGTATAACCAATACCAATGACACACCAATATCAGGGTGTACAATTTTTATAACTATAGCTCCAACTACTATTCAATATCTCATGAAGTCAAATTAATTAATTGATCACATGTGATGATGAGCTCATCGAGACAATAACTACCACATATGAAGGTTTGTAATAAAATAGCGATGCATGATAATTTGAAATAAAATAGATAATTAATAGATTAAAAACTTGGTTTAACATGATCAAAGGACATGACTTACCTTGGCCTTGCTCAGTTATGAACTCTTGATCAGTTATAAAAATAAAATCAAATAAAATTCAAATGAACTCCAAAAACTTTAAAACTAAAACCAGAAGATAGATCTCGATTTTGGCTAAATTTAGAAAAAGAATGGAGCCAATCGGAGCTAGCACGGAGGAGAACGAGCTCTCGAAAAATTTAATCTAAAGGAAAATACTGGAAATTTGAAAAGCTATTATATTGTGGACTTGGTGCACGGAATAGTGGATTCACGGTGGACTTAGCTCAAGTAACAGTGCATGGGCAACTAGGCTTGCTGACCTGGTGGTTAGGGTTGACATGGCAGATGATGTGGCCGACACGTGGTTGATTGATGGCACTAGGGCTGACGTGGCGATGACATGGTAGGGTAACATGGCTGACACGTGGCATGCTGATGTGGCATCTGGGTTGGCTTGGGTGTTGATGTGGTGCTGATGTGGCACTAACACGTGACGACATGTCAGATCTAGGGCTGATGTGGTTGCTGGCATGGCTGCTGACTCGTCTGGCTGGCTCACAGGTTCACGGTACAGATCTAGGGCCAGCTTGTCAGACGCTCGGTGCACGCAGACTTGAAACACGGAGAAGGCTAACCGATGTGGGGGTGCGGGTGCGAGGTGACGTGTTGGCGCACGAACCGAAGTGACTCATCTGGCGAGCGAATGGACGACGATGACGAGGCAGAGTTTGGCAAGAGCAGAGTGAGGCAGGCGGAGCTTACTGATGGTAGTGAACGCGGCGAACGGTGGTAGACGGTGACTAGGCTCCCCGCGGTAGGTGGTGGCTCGCGATGGCTAGAAGATGGACGACGGCCAGAGCTTAACGATGACTGCAATGGCGCCGGCGGAGGTGAACGCGAGCTTTGGTGTGAACAACAACGGCGCATGGCAAAGCTAGTTGATGGCTCTGGGATGTGGGGAACGAGGCGATGGCTTGGCCTTTTAAGCACGAAGGTCGAGGAGGCTGGGATGAACATGGCCGGGAGGCGGAGTCAGAGACAGCAACTGTGGCGGATGTCCAAGACGGACACGGTGGCGAGAGAACAAATCGAACACGATGAATAGTACTCATCCTCGCTGATGCGTGACATGTGGAGGAGTTTGGTGATTGGATAGTCGACGAAGAAAGCACGGATGAACAGTGCCTATCGGCTCCGATGCTTGACACGTGGTCCGAGAGGAGATCTAGTGGCCAAAGCGAACTCAGGCCAGATGACTGACGCGTATCCATGGAAGGATCGGGCGGTTGAGCCTCAATGGGCCAAATGAACAGTAATGCCCTCGGCCCATTACTGTGCTGAGGATTTTTAGAGGGTTTTTCTAATTTAAAATTCAATTAAAATAAAAGGAGCTCTAGAAAATAGCAAATAAACCCAAAAATTCATAGAAAATTTCAAAAAATTCCTTGAGGCACAAGGAAACTAAGTAAAATATTTTTACCACATGTTAATGCTTATTTTATTCACATTAAATCCTTTTTATTAAAAATTTATTTTAAGCTTTAATTAATTCTAGAAAAATCTAAATGGTAAATTTTACTTTAAAACCTTCAAACAACCTCTAAAAATTAGGATGTTGCATAAGGGGTACAGGTATGGGATGTATACAAATGAGATAACTGCATTTTACGCTCTTTGTTATTCTGCACCGTAAATGATTATCCTACCCTTATTAATCTGTAGGCGAGAGTACAAAAGGGGCCAAAGGTTGTACTCGCTGCTTAGATGGTATCAAGGGTGTGTGACTGAAATACTCACGCAAAACTGTGTACATGTGTCATGCACGTAGAGAAGAATGTATGTGACATTTTGATTGATCTCTTACTGAATATTCATGATAAAACAAAGGATGGTGTCAACGCATGGCTTGACTTAGTTGATATGGACATGAGGCCTAAGTTAGCATCGACAAAAACCGATAAAGGTGTACGTAACTTCCCCCTTGCTTGTTACACTCTGTCTAAGGCCGAGAAAACTGAACTGTGCCAGTGCTTGCATGGTATCAAAGTTCCGTTTGGTTACTCTAGCAACAGAAAAAAAACTTATTTTGATGCAAGATTTGAAGTTAAATAGCATGGAGTCTCATGATTATCATGTATTGATGATATAGATGATCCCTATTGCAATCAAAAATATTTTGCTGATCAAGGTCTGAGAGATAATCATGAGATTATGTTATTTCTTTAACATAATTCCTCAGAAGGTCATCGATCCTGAAGTACTAGATAATCTGCAAAACGAGGTGGTGATGACTCTATGTCATCTTGAGATGTATTTTTCTCCATCGTTTTTTGATATCATGGTCCATCTCATTGTTCACATTGTGTGGATGATAAAAATATGCAGACCCGTTTCCTACGTAGCATATCCTCGTTCGAGAGTTTGATGGGAATTCTCATGTCCTATGTACAGAATCAATTTCGACCGGATGGCAGCATCATTAAAGATTATGTAAGTGAAGATGTCATTGAGTTCTATGTTAATTATATGGCTCAGATTGAACTGGTAGGTGTGCTTCAATCTCGCCATGAGGGGAGGCTGAAGGGTATCAGAACCATTGGAAGGAAAGCAATCACTCTAGCTATGAATACATATGTTCAAGCCTATTTCACAGTTTTGCAACACATGACTAAAGTGTCCTCGTATATCGACCAACATAAGGATGTGGTTTAGCAATAGAATCCGGAGCGGCTAGAGTTTGGATTATGAGACAACACAACAGTCGGTTCAATCAATGGATAAAGGAGCGAGTCGCTAGGAGCTCGTCAAGTGAGATGCTAACATAGTTGGTAAAAGGGTCAACATTTACAGTTGTGACATGATAAGGATATGACATAAATGGGTACACATTGTATACACAAACACAGGATGTAAAAAGCACTAACTAGAATAGTGGTATCTACATAGAAGCGTTTAGTACTGATATGTCAAGGAATTCCTACTATGGGTTCATAGAAGGGATTTGGGAGCTTGATTATGTGGTTTTCAAGATCCCCTTATTTCGGTGTCATTAGGTCCATCTCCTATAGGTGAAGGTCGACAAGTACGGTGTTACTATCATAGACCTTAAACATGTCGGATACAAAGACGAACCACTCGTACTTGCTAACCAAGTTGTTCATGTTTTCTATATAACCGACCAGAAAAATAAGGAGCGCCATGTAGTTTTTATGGAAAAATTAGAATTACCGGAGTAGAGAATGTAGTGGATAAGAAAGAATACAATCAATTTGATAAGTTACCTCCTTTCGAAAATGACATAAGGGTTGAGGAACAACAACGTGATGAAACTAGCTACATACGCATCGATCATTATGAAGAGCTAATTTTTTAAAGGAAATAAGAAGTGGAATGAGAATGTGTAATATATATGTGAATTTGTATTTATATATATTAGAATGCACGTGTGATGTATATGTGAATTTACATTTATGAATATAAGAATGTGTGATATATATATATATATATGTGTGTGTGTGTGTGTGTGTGTGTGTGTGTGTGTGAATTTGCATTTATGTATATAAGAATGTGTGATATATATGTGAATTTGCATTTATGTATATGAGAATGAGTTATATATGTATATATATATATATATATATATATTTACATTCTCATTACAGATGGTTCTATTTGAGAACCGTCTGTGATATGTATCATCATAGACGGTTCTGAAATATCACAGATGATTCTCAAATAGAACCGTCTATGATGATACATATCATAGACGGCTCTCAACTATCACATATGGTTCTCAAATATAACCATCTACTTTACAACCATCTATGATGATAAATATCACATATGGTTCTCAAATAGAACCGTATGTGATTATTACCCCTATATATATTGCGTGCTAGGGTTATTTGCATTGTACTTACACTGCACCAACCCTCACTTAACGTTGCCTCCCCCGACCCTGTCGCTGCCTCCCTTGACTCTGGCAACCCTCTTCCCCCACGCCCGGTGCCCTCCTCCTCCCCTGAGCATACCGCCACTTCGAGCTTTACGCTGCCTCCCCCGAGCCCGTTGCCGCCTCCCCCAAGCAGTCACTACCTCCCCCCAACTCTGGCTACTACCTGCCCCGAGCAATCACTGCCTCCCTCAACTCCGGCGGCCCTCCTCCCCTGTGCCTGATGCCCTCCTCCTCCCCAAGCCTTGTGAGTACGGATTTTTCCGCCTTCCCCTAGCCATTTTGCCATCACGGTGGCTTGAAGTGCCGTCGCTCTGCGAAATTGCTCTCTATATCTTTTACTGTATACTCTACATTTGTTAGCTGTGCTAGTTATCATTTATAAAATTTTGTGGTAAGATCTAGCACTAGGAGGTCATTTGCATAATAGATTATGGGCTTTTAGTTGCTCGATGAGGATCTTTGTCAAATTGAGATTATAGTGATAACTTAGACACATCTGCTAGTGTGATCTTTTTGTATATGGTTGATTACCTCTGTTATGTGTAATTGCTAGCTTTGTTAATCACCCTAGTATAGTTTTTGTTCTGTCCAGCATACTGTTATTGATCCTTTGCCGAAGATATATATATACACACATGTTGTTTATGCAATTGTCTAATATACTTGTCATCTCCGCAGTATCATAAATCTGTTATTAGTGATTGATTTCGACTGAAGTCTACTAGCTATCTTTTGTACTATTGACATTGTATTACACTAAGGTAATATTTGCATAATCAAACTAGTAGAAGTGTAAGGAGTTGTCACTGTGATTGCTGAAAATTAACAAAGAATTGTAGAAGACCAAATTTCTAATAACTTGTGCAACTTCTCAAACTGAGAGCGAAAGACAGTCATTAATCTATGGATTATACAGAATTTATATGCTCACATTCTTATTCTATTGAATATATTGCAATATGTTAATGTTTCGAATTGTATATCTTCTTCGAGATGTACTACATATACTTTCATGTCATTTTCATATATTCTTCGTCGTTGTCACCGGATGCGTGTGATGCACCATCCTCTAGAAAATCCAAACGCCATGGAAGAGGATTATCGAAAAAGTCTAAGAGCCGATTTACCATCACGGATGTCGATGCATCTGGGACCTCTCTCAATCCTCACTGAGCAGTGTCTTCATTCCAAAGAATGGTCAGAATAGTTGCACGAGAATAGAGTGAGATCACATTCAATTCGTAAAAGACGATGATTGAACCTCAAAAAAGTGAGCTGCTAATGGAAGTTTTTGCATCGTTCGAGATCCCGAAAGAACACTATGACTCCGTGCAACGAAATGTGCTGGTAGCAGTGTGCAAAGCATGGAAGAACTTTAAGAACCTACTTGTCAAACAATACGTGGAGAAGAATCTAATGACATTTCACAAGTATCCATTACTGAAACCGCAATGGAAAGAGTTTATAGCGATAAAGATGACAGAAAATTTTAGGAGTGCAAGTGCAGCGCACAGAACCCTCCAGGCCAAAAATATGCACCTCCACAGACTCGGCATAGCTAGATATGCGGGTAAAATCCCACAATAGATGAAGAAGAACGAGCAGGCAATCCTGTGGAACACCTCCCTGCCATTTGCCATGATCCCTAATGAGTGCACTCGAAATTAGATTAGAGCGAGGTCATCTATCCTGTCATCAGTGGACATCTCCTTCTGAAACCCCACAGACGAGGAAGTGTCCCACCGTCTGGTAAGATATCAAACTACATAGCTTGTAATTACTCCATAATTTCATAGGAAGTGAAATGACATATCGGGCTATTGCAAGAAACGCTGAGTGTAGAATCTTTCTAAGGATCATTCCAAGCAATTAGGGAGAGAGATATACTCTCTGTGGCCCTGGAAAACAAGGAGCACCTGGGTCGCATAAGAGGTTTTGGTCTTTATGTTCCTTAAAAACATGGTTTCTCAGAGGACTCTGAATCGTACCGGAGTGAGAACAGAACCAAAGCCGAGCACGAGGCACGGCTACAAGAGGATATTAAGGCATCCCTTAGAGTGGAGCTTGCTAATTATATCAGAGATGAGATGCAAAGGTATAGAGAAAATCAGCAGGAAGCCCCCACCGTTCCTGTGCTAGCCAGCTCCCCAATCGTCGGAGTAGCTACGCGTCCAACCCTAGCACAAAAAGTGACCACAGATTTCCTATCGATAACATCCTAGTAATAATTATTATCTCTAGAATGCTTGACCCATTGATAGGCCTGCTGGAGTATCTAATTTTGTATCGTTATGTAGGTGGCTACGAAGTGCAAACTCTAAGTAAGATATGCCTCTATTGCCCTGTGCGCTACATGGGGCTAGGCATATCCTTCCAGTCCCAAGGCCTTAGTGCATGGTGTAAATTTTGTACTAGGTTTCAAAAAAGTGAATGTGGATAGTGTTTATGCCAATTTGAAAGTTGTCCTACTACAAAAGCCCCCGAACAATAAGATCGTAACTCTCGAGTAAGTTATTGGAACATTCATCCAGTGGCCCAAAAGCGACATCTGCCTGAAGACTCCTACACCAGTGCTAGGTCCACAGGGGCTATCCACACCAGAGCTACCTACACCAGTGCTAGGTCCATAGGGGCTATCTGCACTGGAGCTACAACCGAGGCGGCTAGGGCAAATCAATGAAGACTGATGATGATATCTACTTGTCATTGGCCCAGAAATTCATGCTAGGTGAGTAGATAATCATCCTGAAAGAGCGCCTCCTACTTCTAGGACTAAGTTGCCAGAGATTACATACATGGTATATAGAACAAGCCAATAAGCTGAAGGGACAACGACACTCGGGTCTCACCGTTAAATTTAGACCACATGATTTGCAGCACGATGTTCATGACTATGTCTTCGCAGTGACCTTTGAGGATTTATTCGATCTCTTCACACTCAACGCTTTCGACGCCTCACTCGTTCGATGCTGGACACTGTAATTTTGTACAATCATGGTCAATGTTCATGTAATACCGATAAATATCATATATAACTCATTGCTTTTGTCTATATATATATATACATGGTGATTGAAGCCAGATTATCAAAATCACCTATTGGTTTTCTCGATCCACGCTTGGTCGCCATAGATACTATTGAGGATGATGCATCCTTCGTCGAGAATTACATTACAACGGCATTGGTAGCTCACCGCAACAAAGAATTTATACTTATGCCCTACAATCAGGGGTAAGTGCTGCACTAGTGGCTATACTTATTGATTTCTACTTTATAAGCAACACGAGATTAGGTTTAATGACCATGACGACATACCTGTGTAGGTTCCACTGGATTCTAATTGTAATTATACTAAAATAGAATAAGGTAATATACCTTGATCCCCTAAAGAAAAACAAAACCAACTTTATAGTTGTCGGATGATTAATCGATAGGTAAATACACTTCCTCCATACATAACTGTATTTTAGTCTTTTTCCTTCCTAATGACTAAAGCTAACCTTTTGGAATCACGTAGGTCATTTACAACGTACGTTATAGAGGTACGGAAATCGAAGAGAGGGACCAACAACCTGCGACATGTTCAAATTTTTTTGATATTCGCTAGTACACATTAACTCCATATAACACTTCATAGTAATGCCTCTCGAATTAACAAATTCTATTTTTGTAGTGCCACTAGCAGCCGCTGGGCAATACCTATGGATTCTATGTTTGCCGTCATATGCAACTATTCCTAGATTCCTTGAAGATCAATGATCCTTAGGTTTGTCAATTTTACAATAATTATTTCATACTTATCAAGTTATATATGTACGCATAACATTGATATTCCTATTGACAGGCTGCACCCATCACTACAACTGCGTTGGAACAGGCTGAACTCGCACAAATTCGAGGAGAGTGTGCATCCTTTTTGATATCTAAAGTCATAAAATCATATGGAGAGTTCAACAATATAGAATGAATTTGATTGAGATAAGACTGATCTTAATTGTACATGTATGTATTTGTTAATGGATAATTTATTTTATTTCAATTAATTAATTTATAAAATAGATTTTTTATTTATGAAATGAATGAATGTGAATTGGATGTATACTATGTTGATCTACTTGTTTCAGAGGGTATGGCTAGTAATTCCTAAGGCTAGCCAATAAAAAGAAATATATTTTGGAAAAGAAAAGAATATCACATACGGTTTTCAGTAGAAACCGTTTGTAATAATTAACTATCACAAACAGTTTGTAGTTAAAACTGTTTGTGATAGTTGCATCATAGATGGTTCGAAAGCTGTCTGTGATGACCTCATTTAATTACTGATCCATAAATTCAAATGGCTCACGAAACTGTCTATGATGATATTTTTGAACCGTCTGTGATAACGTTTTCTACAGTAGTGAATCTTAAGCTTTTGAAGTTTAGATTTGATACTCAAGATCTCATCTTGAGTTTTGTCTGTACCCTTTCTTTGCCCAAAATCTTAGACTTCTTGTTTTTGAAGTTGGTAGTCTTTTGCACCATCATTACATGACTGTTGCTTTGCTTAATGCTATCCTCTGTAGTCTTGAGCATCATATGTAGTTTGGTCAGATTCTTGTCTAAGCCATTCACATGGAAATTCAGAATGAATTGCCCATAGCTTGCAGGAAGCGAAGCAAGAATCAAGTCAGTAGCCAACTCTTAGCTAAGGGGAAAACCAAGTCTTTTCAAGCTCTATGTATAACCAATCATCTTGATTACATGAGGGCTCACTAGACTTTCCTTAGCTAGCTTACACCCAAACAATTTCTTCAAGATATAATATCTCTCAGTTCTTGCTTGTGTCTCAAATATGCTCTTGAGCTCCACAATCATATCGTAGGCCTCTATGTTCTCAAACTGCTTTTGAAAGTCTAAGTCCATGGCAGTAAGTATGAGACAGCTAACATCAAGGGACTCATCACATGCCTTTTTATACACGCTTTTAAGAGTAGTAGTAGCATTTTCATAAGGCACTTTTGGAATTGGTTCCTCTAGAACATGTTCATTTTTATCTTGCCTAAGAACAATTCTTAGGTTACAGGACCAATCCACAAAATTTGTTCCATTTAGTTTTTCCTTATCAAGTATCGAATGTAAAGCAAAACTAGAAGTAGGTACAACAGTTGGTGCAATGATCTACAACATAAAATATGCAAAACTAAGACATATGTTCAAAAAAAGTAACTTCTATTAAACAATTTAATAAAGATATTCCCACTAAATACCATATCCCTCTTATGACATTTAGTGATTCAAGACCCACAATCAACTTATTTACTAGTGAGCTTTGGCATTACTGCTAGAAGATTAGTGAATTTGGTAAGTAACACTTTGCTAATTATATCTCTTTATAACTCTTGTTGTTAGGCAGTATTTCTATGCTTTGGCACCCAACACTATGCCCCAATTAAAAGAATTTAACACCCCATCTTCTCAAAAGTGCAAGATATCATCTACGATTACATACACAACCAATTTTAACTAATTAAATAAGCACTACTAACAACTAGACTTCAAGAATAAACCTTCAACACAACATTAATCATAAATTCAGTAATATTGTAAACCATAAACTGAACTTAATTTGAACAACCAATAACCAAGATGAATCTCAAACAAGTCTAAATTAAGTAAATCATCAAGTAGTAATATTATGAACCATGAAGACTAAGGGAATCCATGAATTATCTAATCAATGTATTGAAATTACTAAATTGTTCATACCCACAAGTGATATATAGCTAAGTGGAGTGAAGAACTACAAGTGTGTAATAATCTATATTAATTCTACATCCACCCATACAGTGCCTTCAACGTTTACCTAAAAACAATAACAAATCAAAGGTGACTCCACGACTCAGTAAGTACAAAAGTAGAATAATAAGTGAGGCATCAACTTATTAGTATTTTGTAACCATTTATCATAACACAATTCCTCATATTCATTCTCATCAGTTTCCATTAACATATCTCATTATCTCAAATCGCTTTTCATATTTTATGAATGCTATACAAAACTCATCACATGTCTCAACTCTTCGTCTGCATATATGTAACATCCTATTTTTTAGTGCCTGTTCTTCGCCGATTATATAAGCTGGTTGCATCTTTTTCGTTTTCCATAAAGTAATGTCTGAATTTCTAGCCTTTCAAAGAGAATTTGCCTTCTTTTAACATCGCCGTCATTGTCGTAGTATTAGTAATAGATATCACATATTCATAATTTATAAGACACGGTTTGACTTTCCGTGGTCTTCAAAGTTGAACTTTGATTATTAATTTCTTTTTACAATACTTTATTCATTTATATAAAATCATAATAATAAGATGTTTTTGAATATGAATCTAATGGTATCACTTTTGCTTCACATAATTTATATATTGTTGGTCAAAGTTTGTAAACTTGGAATATCGAAATGTGTGGACGCCTTCTAAGAGTCATCATAGTTAGCAATCGATAAGCTTATATGTTGTTTACTGCATGCGTAATTAAGAAATCAAACGCTGAGGATATTCATTATTGGGAAGTTGACAGGTACATGTCACGAGTAGCTGATGCACGATCGAAGTACGTAGAAGCGATTACAATGAACAACGAAGACGAGACGGACCAAAACGCAGACGAATTTGGAACCAATGGAGATGGGAGTAACAACGAACATGTAGAGTACTGCATGCATCTGCATTTGGCCATGTGCTACTTATTAGGCGGGAAGTTGGACTTGATGGAGTCGACGAGGTGGACGTCGATCTGGAACGTCCGGGCCAGCACGTCGGCCTGCAGTGGCGGCGAGGCGCCGAAGAGCGCGTCGGCCACGGACAGCGTGCCCTGCGTCTGGCTGCTGAACGCCGCGATGGCGACGGCGGTCGAGCCGGAGCAGCTGTTCTTCTGGAAGTGGAGGAGGCCGCGGGGGAAGACGAACACCTCGCCCTTGCGGACGGTGCGGGCGAAGAGCTTGTTGGCCGTGGTGACGAAGCCGACGTCGAGGGACCCCTTCAGCACGAAGATGATCTCGGTGGCGCGCGGGTGGGTGTGCGGCGGGTTCAGCCCCCGCGGCGCGTAGTCGATCCGCGCCATGGACACGCCCATGGTGTTGAGCCCCGGGAGATTGTCCACGTCCACCGTCGTCGTCACCACCACCGACGACCCCGCGACGCTTCTGGTGGTGTTCGCCATAGCCAGCCCGTCGAAGAAGAAGTCGTTCACCGTCACGTTCTCCGGCCTCTTGCACGGGAACCCGTTCAGCCGCAATGCTGCGTGCATCCGTGCAAATTAGTAAACAAGCGTGACATTCGGTGAGGGAGTTACTTAATCTGTTCTCAAACAGACGTCGATTTAGAATTGGTGTAGTCAAACTTTGATAACTTTAATCACTAATATTTACAAAACTATATTTAGATTTTTCATATGGAAGTGGTATTTCTAGATTGATCATGAGAAATACTTATTAATGATGGCGCGAACAGATCAGAATCGTGTCGCTACTTACGGCCCTTGAGGGATTTGTAATCGGCGACGCAGAAGTCCTGGAGCATGTCGGGGTCGCCGGCCAGCGAGGGGACGGCGAGCGCTAGGAGGAGGACAAGGACGGCCAAGGAGGCGAGGCGGCCGAGGGCACTGGCTGCCATGCTCATGCCTAATTAGCTCAACACGCAACTACTTTCAGCTTAGAGCTAACTAGCTTGAATAGGTTCGGCTCATCAGTTCGATGGTATATATAGGGCCCGGCCGGTGCGTAGCTTGATGAACCATTTAATTAGTAGCATGCACGGGGCGGGAATTTGCTTTGGTCGGTTTACGCGGTTCGTTCTATTCGGTAAAAAATATGTTAATTTTTAAAAGATGGCCACCTAATCTTTACTACTATAAAAGAAGGAGTTGGTGGTTGATGAGTCCTCTTTTATGTCTCTTCTTAACCATTTGATCTGAACAATAAAATCTTGACCGTAAACCCCTCCAACCCGAAAACCTGTGCTGCCCTCCCTAACCGAACCCGTCTGCACACCGGTCGTTCCCACATCCCCTCGCTCCCACCCCCCGATCCGCATCCCTCTCCCACCCCCCCGATCCGCCTCCCCCTCTCCCACCCGGCGCGCCACCTCCTCCCCTCCCTCTCCCACCCCGCGCATCCTCCCGCCCTCGCCTCCTCCCTCCGCTCCCGCCGCCGCGGCGCCCTCGCCTCCTCCCCTCCCTCCGCCCTTCCCACCTCCGACGCCCCCTCATCCCTCTCCCCCGCCGCCCCCCTCCTCCCCATCCCCCGCTGCCGCCTCCTCCCCCTCCCCCTCCCGGCCTCCCCCTCCCCTCGCCCTTCGCTTCGCCACTGCATCGTTCGCGTGGAGAGGAGGAGCCGAGGAAGGGTATGGCGGCGAGCAGCAGCTACGAGGGCGTGCTACTAGGGATGGGCAACCCCCTCCTCGACATCTCTGCCGTCGTCGACGACGCCTTCCTCTCCAAGTACGTGCCCATCTCACCACCCTCCTTCCGAGCTCGATCGTGGTGAATTGATTTTTGTTTTCGTTTGGCGCTTGTTTGGATCTGAATGACCTGGTTTTGTTTGGTCCGGTGTTTTTTCGCCACCTCGGCTCGCCGGATCGACAAGACAAAAATGCTTTCCTATAAGTTAATCTTAGATGCGCAGTAGCGGGACAAAAGAGGTCAAAAGTTATACAGAGGACACCGATCGAAAATTATCTAATTGATCAAATTCCACGTGAGACAGTTTCGCTATCGTTCTTCTCGTTTTCTGATTTTGTCTGCATAGATCTCCAAATTTGGGGGCTTGATGTGCCATGTGTAAGCTGGTGAGATTGACGCTAGGCTCATAGAATGATGTAATTCGTGGTTTCAATGCCATGCTGTTGCTTGATTATGATGTAGCTTGTGCTATTGTCATCATGATTCATAAGTGTATTGACATGCTCCTTTTATACCACCTCTGTTTTAGGTATGGCCTCAAGCTGAACGATGCCATCCTCGCTGAGGAGAAGCACTTGCATATGTAAGTATCTGCGTCGTGGTCTCCCCTAAATATCCCAATCATGTGTTTAAATCCCACGTCAACCACTTCAATTTCGTGAGAAGACATGTACGCATTCTCCTATTGTGTACAATTGTACATAGTTTTCGCTTCATAATGCGTTTTTCTTTGGCAGGTACGATGAGTTGGCCAGCAAAGGCAATGTTGAATATATTGCCGGAGGTAATGTTTTCTTAAGCTGCACACATTGGTTTTTTCCCCGTCTTTGTGAATTTTCTGATTGTTATATCTTCATTGTGTTTTATTCTTCCAGAGCCACCCGAACTCTATCGTGGTTGCCCAAGTAAGCTCGTAAACCACTAAAATCATGAGCAACCAAAATTTCTTGCTAGGTCTGCTTGTTTACTTTATGTCATGGTTTTGCAGTGGATGCTTCAAATTCCTCGTGCAACAAGTTACATGGGTTGCATTGGAAAGGACAAGTTCGGTGAGGAGATGAAGAAGAATGCACAAGCTGCAGGAGTTACCGTTAGTTCTTAAGTTCCTTCTTCTTCCCTCCTTTTATGTGATAGTTTTCTGTCCTGTTAGTTAACTGACTAATATGGCCTTGTTATTGTCACATACTCGTCCAGGCTCATTACTACGAGGATGAGGCTGCTCCTACAGGCACATGCGCTGTCTGTGTTGTTGGTGGTGAAAGGTTTGCGTCTTGATGATTGCCTTCTGGATTTACTAATGAAAGATCACTCACCGTATTGCTTATATATGAAAAGTCAACTTTATTTTTACTCTATTTACACTTTACAATTAGCCAACTATAAGTACTCAAGATTTTATGGTTCTAGCTAATTTTTTCAGAATTTATCACAATGGTAGAAGTTTGTGTGAGTAGGACATGCCACTTCTCCTAATAAGCCCATCTATCTTTTGGGAAATTCTTTTAGAGGATGCTTGCCACTTGCAGCAGCTACTTGTAATCCTTGCAATGTACCTGCTTGTAATCTACTTTAGGATTTCGTAGCAACGCACGGGCATTTGACTAGTTAACCAAAAATGATAATAAATCGAACCTAATTAACCAAATTATTTCGATTGGTTAATTCGGTAATTCGGTATACCATATACTTGTAACGACCCCATTTTTGGGAACAGGCCCGTCGTACATCCCGCAACAGCGCAGGAGTTCAGTTGCAGATAGAAGAAGTATCATACCTACTCACGAATATTTAAAAAAGATTAATTTGACATAAATAAGACCTAGCGGTCAATTTTAATAGCTTTATGGACGTCTAAACCCAAAACTTAACTTACAATCAGAAAAACCGAAGGAAACTCCCACAGGAACGCTTGAGTGCGGTTGTAACCCTAACTATCTCGGTTGTAACCCACAGGAACGCCAGTACTAACCCATACTGCATCTCTTTCCGATCCATGCCTCCTTCTAGGATAAGGTCAGGGGACCCAACTATCTCGTGGTTTCCTATGATAATTCCTTATCTTCTATTCGCTTTTCTTTTAAAATTCTACCGGCAAGCGCCGGGTCACTTAGTAGTATAAAACATGTGAGTTTCCTACACTACCACAATTAATTATATATCATATTTTATGTTACTAAGTCTTGTCAAGGTGAATGTGGCCATCAAATTTGTTACTAAGTCTTGTCAAGGTGAATGTAGCCATCAAATTAAATTGGACTTTTATCAGGTAGTAGGACATAACTAATATCATGTCATTCTAAACTATTATTGTACACAAAATAATAGTGTACAAATAACATAATAAAAATACTGAAAAATAAATATTTAACGGAATGTAGGTTCAATATGTTAAAAAACATGTGACTTGCCTCCTTGTCCACAGGACATTTTCTTTAGCTGCTCTTGTAGTTCTTCTGATGACCGGCTCATTGGGTCCGTATACTAGCGCGGAAGATGAACAAGTTCCTGCTTTGCGGAATGTAAGCTAGGAACAAAAGACAAATAAATAACCAAAAGACAAAAAGAAAATAGGATCGGGTGATTAGGGTTTAGGTGGTGAGTGGTTTGGCTGTTTGATGTTGGAATTGGATTGATTGGGATGGTCTTATAGGTATTGTTTGGGTTTCGATGGATGGTTGTAGTTATGAATAGTATTAGGTTTGGGGTCAGGGCATCATCCCAGTGGTTTATAATTTTGTCAGGGTTGAAGAGGGTGAGGCGGAGCTAAGAATAATGTAGATGGGCTTTAGACGATCAAAAGAGTCATATTTATATTTTTAGGGTTTCGATGAATAGTAACGACGAAGATAGTATTGGATAGGTTTGAACATGGAGGGTGGGCTAGGGTTTTATCGGAGTATATTTAGGCTAAACTGGGTGAGGAATGTATTTCATGGCTTAGAATGGTTAGGACTATTATATATATATTTAATTGGTTTCAGGGAATGGTAATAGTTCAGTCTGTACTAGGTTAAGAGTTTTGGACGATATTCTAGTGGTTTTGGATTTTATCAATGTTGGATATAGGAAAATGGAGCCAGAAAATGGGCAGATAGGCTCGAAACGATCAAAATGGAAGTATGTATGCATTTTTGGGTATTGATGAACAGTAACGGGTATTTCTACTGTTCATCGCGGATATTTACTATTCATGCCGGGTTTGGTCACTATTCACATCGAATTCGATAGCTATAGCGCAGCACAGTGATCTACATTAAAAGGCCGGGCAAGATTGCTATAGTACTCGGCCAACACTGTTCATCTTCTCCATCTGTCGATCCCTGTAGCGACTGAAGCAGAGGAAAGATGGCGACAGTTATTGCCGGGGCTATGGTGTTTTGCGATGAGATTAGAGACCATGGATGGGTTCTTGGGACCTCTAGGGTTCCATTTTTAGCTTCGGTTGTGGTCGAGGGTGGCCGGAGCTTCACCAGTGGAGAGATTTCTTCGCGGCGGTCTCTAATGGCAATGGCGAGCTTCGAAGTTTAATGGGACTGGAGCATTATCAATGAAGCATCTCGGGGTATAGGGGAGGCCTAGGGGAGTGGTGGCTAGGGTCAGGGATGGTTGTGCAGGGTTGTCTATGGCGAGGCACTTTGGCCAAGCGGTGGCGTTAGGCATTAGGGAGCTACAAAACCTGAGAGCTTATGGTGGTGCTTTGGTAGTGTTCCGGGGAGTATGAGGACGCTACTAGTGATCGCAATTGAAAAGTAATCAACTGGATAATTGGAATCGGAAATCGGCTTACTTTGGGGATTCTCGGTGATCAGCGGCGAGGCCTCGGTTGTCGGGGCAATTGGGGGTGGTGGCGGCTCACCTTGGGCACCGGTGCATCCTATTGGAGGGGCTCAAGGCTTTAAATAGGGTGCGAGAGGTGGTTTGGCACAGTGGTGGTCTCCACTTGGGTTTGGCGCGTCCAAGGCGAGATGGCTCGAGAAGGCTCGACACATCTCGGGAGGGGTAGGGAGGAGGTCGACAAGTGAGTTAGTACTTCGGACACTTGAGTTTCTCAACGATGTAGGGCGGTGGTCAAAAAGGGTGGCACAGCTGGTCAGCCGTTAGAGGGAACAGGCGGCAGTGGCGAAACCCATTTTGACAAGGTTCGGCGTTGCCAGATGTGCTATCCCCAAGGTGGTATGGTCTTTGAACCGGGGAAAACGACGGCTTGATAGAGACTTTTGGAGTGGCTGCGATCGGATGGGCAGAGAAAGCGGCGGGAGTTGCCGTTCGTTTTGCCGGATGGTGAATAGTGCCTAGGTACTGTGCAGTGTGAGAACGGACGGGGGAGATAATTTGGTCGAAAGATCATGGCATGAACGACCTCAAATGGATATGGAATTGGCTGAAGGATCGAACGAGCTCAACAATTTAAAGAATTCAAAAACTATTTGAATATTCGGTTTGTTTCAATGCCCAGCACTAACTAGAGCTAGAATCAGCAATTATAATAGAACTAGTAAGGTGTCCGTGCATTGCAACGGAAAACCGAATAAAAGTGATGCATACTATCAAATATGATCTCAAACTGAATAATAAATATCAAGACATTCTGGCATATGAACACTGACAGCACAAAGATGTAGAAATCAGCACCAAAATAACATAGTGATTTGCCAACCTGAATGGCAATGTTACGAAGACAGTCTCACGTAAACACCGAAATCAGAACCAAAAGGCCAATGCTGTTGCATGATCTCCCTGTACGTACAAGGGAAAAACTATTAGAGCTAATGCATTAGAAAATGAGTAATCTGTAGAAGCAATAGCCTACAACCAAAATGATCTGACTAATAATAACCCCACAAATAATATTCAAAAAACTTTTGTCTCATATCAAGCATAAACATCAACAACAAGAAAATGGCCACATCTGCCAACATAGCAAAACTATATTGTTGAAAAAAGACATTGCTAGTTTTTAAACCTTTGAAATGATGACAGCTCATGGTATGTATGAAAGAACATGAAAAAAGAATATATGATAATAGCAACAGTGAAGATATTATTGCATTAGGCAACCATATTTCATTGATGTTTTATTGGCTTACATAAATAAGAACAGAAGTATGAAGGAAGACACTCTCCCTATTCTTGAAGGTTGAAGAATATACTACACAAAAGCAAAGTGAAAAGCATAGTGATTTTCTGGCAATCATCCATCTGTCGTGATTTTCTGGCAATCATCCATATACTACATGTATGTAAGGCAGAACTTGACTGCATAATCTCCTATAGGAAAAACACTCTAGAAATCTAACCTTAGCAAAATAAAGGTAGCACATGTGTATATCATGTGTATATGGTAAGTAAAACTGAACCATCATGCTAGCGAACCATATAGGAGGCAAAACCGCTGCACCACCTCTCCGCCTCCTCCGGTTTTCTCGGGTAATGGCCGCCCCTCCTTCCATGTTTATCGGCCGCAACTGCCCCTCCCCCTCCGGCCGTAAGCTGGCGCTCCGCCTCCCTCGGGCCGGATCGACATAAGGCAGCGGCCCAGCTCGGGGCGGCTGGGCGTAGTGCCCTGTTTGGCGGTGGCGGCCCGGACGCAGGTCCTCTTCGGCGGCCCAGGCGCAGGTTCTCTTCGGCGGCCCGGGCGAAGGTCCCGTGTAGCGGCGGCGGTCGGGTGCGCGGGTCCGCAGCTACGATGGCGGTCGGGTGCAAGATATGGCAGGGCGCGGGATCTCGACGCAGAAGGCGGTGGCCGGGCGCTGGTGGATCCAGCGCATCGGGAGCGGCCGGATGAGGGCCCGGCGTGGCAGTGCTTCGGGCACGATGAACGGTAGCCAGATCTGGGTGTGATGGCGGCTTCGGGCGCCGACGCTTTGGGGCGCACGGTCAGATGTGGTGTTCGGCGACCTTCGGTTGTTCCAGGCGGCGGCCTCAGCGCGGTTGTGACGGCTGGTGGCCAACCAGAGGCGACTTCGGGCGACAGGCTAAGGTTCGGCTTTAGGCATGGTGGCTACTGGCGTCGACCTTTCAGATCGCAGTGCTTGGTGATAGTGCAGCGTGCTTCAGGCGGCGGGGGGAGAGCGAGGGGGAGGCGGGGGAGAGCGAGGGGGATTAGAGGGGAGGAGGGGGCGGTGTGGGGGAGCCGTGCAGATGGTTCAGATTCTATCTCATAATCAGATCGAATGGCTAAGAAAAAGTGAGAGAGGACTCATCAACCACCAACTCCTTCTTTTAAGTAGTAAAGATATGTACTGATTAAGCAATACAGCAGATGGTCCTTCAAAGCTCAGTAGGTCAGTACCAAACAACCAATCGTTGCTCAAAGTCTTCAAGTTCCAAAAGTTAAACAAGAAGCAAACATGCCCAGTTGACCTGTCTCATACTCTTGTACTTGGATACTTGATAACTTGAGTACATGCACCAGTGTACACTGGATACTTGATAACTTGCGTACACCAACACAGGACAGACAGAGGGTACAAAAGCAGCGCAAAAGACCAGTCTCATAAAGCACAAATACAATCAGTACGTCAGTACGTACCACACTACCAATCGTTGCTCGTAGTCCCAAGTTCCAAAAGTTAAACATGAAACAAACATGACCAGTCTCATACTCCTATACGGGAATAGGAGGAAGAGGAAAAGAATGGGGTGATGAGCGAGAGAGAGAGAGAGAGAGAGAGAGAGCCAGGAGGGTTCCGAAGAGAACATGATCATCGATAACTTCAGGTTAAGGACATGGAGATTAAGCAGATCGATATATGTGCAGTACTCCATAATTTGTGAGGCGTTCGTCCACAAAGGAAATAAAGCAGATCAATATATGTACTGTTTGTCTGGAAAAAGGAAATAAAGCAGATGAAACTTGGGGAATGACAATTAGCTAAAAACAAAAAAACAGCTGAAAAAGTGAAAAAGAAGACTAAGAACGGAAGCGACAAAATCGCCCCAAGTTTCATCTGCTTTATTTCCTTTTTCCAGACAAACAGTACATATATTGATCTGCTTTTTCTGAGGTGGACGAACTTGCGCCTCACAAATTATGGAGTACTGCACATACATCGATCTGCTTAATCTCCATGTCCTTAACCTGAAGTTATCAATGGTCATATGAATCCTGTGTGTCCTCTTCGGAACCCTCCTGGCTCTCTCTCCTTATCTCTCTCTCTCTCACTCATCACCCCATTCTCTTCCTCTTCCTCCTATTCCCATTGTACTACGTACTTTCTCCCTGAGTATGGTACACAGGGATACTGGATAACTTGACGACACCAACGCAGGGGACAACGCGGCGCAAAAGACAGGGAGCACTCCTACAATAACGGCCGGCCGTCGGCCGTCGCCCAAGGTCTGGTCCTCGTCGAGTCTTCGGCGTTAGCATGGTCTGAGACACCAGGGACGCATTACTACTATTTCGGTTTTTGAGGCTTATACGGTTTATGCAAACATGGGAATTGCACCAAACACCGAAAGCCGGATAAACCGATAATTTCGGTTTGTAATTAGGTTCGGTTCGATAATTCGGTTCTAGTAAAATTATGTCCGTATTCCTAGGCATGCATGCAGCTTCGATCAGTTGTTAGTATTTGCCCGTCTATTGTCAATTAGCCAAATACAGCACCGTAGCCTGAAGGCTTTATTGCTCCAAGACAATCTTAAATCCCTAATTTCCCATCGTGTAGCCGCAGCATCGAGCCATCGATCATTTCCCATTCGGCCATTATATTCCTCTTGGAGACTTGGTGGTCGGTGACTCGATGGGTGGTCGGGTGCTGTGGCATGCGGGGCTGCAGCGTGCGGCGACTCGCTAGGTGGTGAGGTGCTACCGTGCACGAGGCTATGGTGCGCGAGAGCTGCTAGCTGCGACGGTCGGCGACTCGCTGGGTGGCCAGGTGCTACGGTGTGTAGGAGTCACTCCATCACTCTCCGCTCACGGTCGTGAGGTGTCTGCCACTTCACTCTCCGCTCGTCCGTCAGAACTAGCCATGATTCTTGGTTTCTGGTTTATCTTAGGTCTATCTGATTTTTGGTTCCACCGTTGACTCTAGGCATGCACGTAGCTTCGATGAGTTGTCAATATTTGTCCGTCTATTGTCTGTGTCTTTTTGTAAAGAGAGAAAGATAGAGAAAGGGAGAGAATTAGTTAAGGTGCTGTACGTGAATTGGTGCTACGTGTAGATCAGCTAGCTACCTACCTACCTTATATTCGCTCAAACAAACATAGCAGTACTAGCACGCATTCATGCAGAGATTCATATATATGGGTGAGTTGCATGCATCCTGTTGGTCTATTCATGTGTCTCATCCATGCGATCGAGCTGTCCGAGGTTCCTAGCTCTACTCCTCCCGACTAATTAAATCCGTACTGATAATAATGTCGTGCCAACAACCATGGATATATATATATGTATATATATGTCAATCACTACTAAAAAACAAGTTATACTGTATGTCTCATCACAGACGATTTCTTAAACCGTCTGTGCTGTAATTATTACATACGGTTTTACAAGCGTGACCATGTACCGTCTGTGATACGCAACTATTACAGACGGTTCTTACATAGTTCCTATACGGTTATTGATACGAACCGTCTATGATAATAGCAAACGTTATAGACGATATTGTAATTAAAAATCGTATGTGATAATTCATAGACGGTTATTAATACAAACCGTCTATGATAGTTGCGTATTACAAATGGCTTGTGGTTATTAATAAGAGCCGTCTATGATAATTACTTATCATAGATGGTTCATAGTTAGATGTGTCTGGGATACACTGCATTATTAAATGCCTAGCTAGTGGGGTCCTGACAGATCTGTCTTCATTGAGTTATATTGAAGGAAGCGGCTGGCTTTAGGGAGTTTGGTGAAAGCATACCGCTTGTAGATCGATTTGTTCTTGGTGATTAGAGGTTAGTAATTGCTTCTAATTATATGCCTTATAATAAAGAGAGATGATAGCTATGTTTAGATCTAGTTTTCTTGGTAGTTTGCTCCAATTTAAGAATAGATCACTACTCTAGTTTATTTTAATATATTCTTGCTTGATATATATATATATATATATATATATATATATATATATATATATATTGCTTTATGAATAGTACGTGGCTAGCTACTTAATTTAGATATAGATAATTTATTATAAGGTGAATGACAATTATATGTAAGTATTAGGCTGGTTAGCTATAGTAGCATTAATAATATAATTTGACACTAATTTGTTACATATGTAGTGTAGATAGATCAAAACTGGATGTACGTTGAGAACCGTATGAGTGAAGAGTACATTAATGGCAAGTTTGCTTTTAGAAGAGCGACCGAGTAAGATATATTGAAGAAGGGGATAGAATATATGTATTGTCCATGTATTGATTATGATAATATGAAGATATTTACCAACTCAGCATAGATCAAACCTCACTTGATTCGAAGGATTTCAAAAATGGGTATACATGTTGAACCATTCACGGTGAAGAGAAGATTATATAAGAAGATAGTTATAATATCGTCGAGGGAGACAACGATATACCGGATAAAGATAGGTCGCATGATGACAATCTAAATCAGATGCTATGCGATGTAGAAGAGAACTATAATGAAAGACAGTTTGATAAATTTAAGGCCTTCACGGAGGACTCAAAGAAACTTTGTTCTTAGGTTGCAAACCGCAATACATAAGGTTGTCATTTGTTCTTGAACTGTTGAAATTGAAGGCAAGCAATAGTTGATTCGACAATAGTTTCACGGTGTTATTAGGTCTCCTAGTGAACATTCTTTTAGAGGAAAATGTGTTGCTGAGAATCACCTACCGAGCCAAGAAGGTTCTTTGTCCATTGAGAATGAAAGTAAAAAGAATATATGTATATTCAAATGATTGTATCCTCTACCGTAAAGAGTATGCAAACTTACATGTTTGTCCGGTGTGCCAGGCATCCTAATATAGGTGTAAAAATGACTCCGATGATGGCGACAGCATCCAGGTGAAGCGAGGGAGGATCTCCTGCTAAGATGTTATGGTATCTACCTACAATTCCCCATTTGAAGAATTTATTTACGAACTGAAAAGATGCAAAATTGCTATGTTGGCACTCGGAAGAGTGTAAGAAAGATGGAATGATAAGACACGCTACTAATTCTGTCCAGTGAAGGAACATCGATAGGATGTTTGTAGACTTCGATGCAAAACCGAGAAATATGAGGTTTGGGTTGAGTACAGATAGAATGAATCTTTTCAGTAACATGAGCAACCGACATAGCACCTGGCCTATGAATGTTTGTATGTACAACCTTCCTCTTTGGTTGTGTATGAAGTGAAAGTACATTTTGATGTCACTACTTATCTAAGGGATGAGGAAACCAGGGAACGATATGGATTTGTACCTAGCATCATTGGTAGAAGATCTTGTGCACTATGGAATGAAAGGGTATAGGTATGAGATATAGGTATAGGTGTACCTCTATCTCGTCACGAGAGGATGCTAGAGGGTATCGGGACCATCAAAAAGAAAACAATAACTCCTAATCTGGATAAGTACGTTTAAACCCATTTCATGATTGTTTGGGGAGGGAAGAGGTGTAACATCTTAAAAATTTATCTGTATTTTAATTGATTTATTGGAATTTATTTGGAGTTTTTTAGATTTTATTTCAAAACATAGAGTAAAAAAACTTAATTTGTGTATTTTCTAAAAGCCAAAATAGTTTATTTTATTTTTCCTATGTTCTCCAAGCTTTATAGTATTTTCTAAATTTTTATAGAATTTTTGTAAGTTATTTGCTATTTTCTAGAGTTTTTAGAAGCCTCTTAGAATTTCTGAAAATTAAAAGCAAAAATTTAAACCTAACTCACTCTCCGCCCGACACATGTTCTGTCGGGATTCAATCTCAGCCGGCCAATCTAATCTCAACCGTCCGTCTTCACTTAACCGCGCCGACGGTCAACATCTCTTTATTCACCACGTGTCACTCATCCAAATACCCAGTCTATCTCACTCTCTCTCTCTCTTGTCGATAGGTGGGACCCACTGTCAGGCCTTTCTCCTTCCTCCCCTTTCTTCTTCCCCGCGCCGCTACCATTGCTGCCCCCGCCCAAGCTCATTAATGTGTCGTTTCTTCTCTTAGTGCGGGCAATTGATGCCACTAGTGGCCACTAAACCACCCGAGTACATTCTGCCGCCTCTCCCCTCCTTAAACTCAGTTAATCCTCACCTTTAAGAGCCTTGATGCCAAGCCATAACACCAATGAGTCGCGCTAGCCATTCCCTTTCCTCCGCCCCTATAAAACCCCCTCCCCGAGCCTTCTCTCCACATGCTGCACCTCACCCCCTCTTAAACTCACTCTCGACGCCCCGAGGCATTTTAGCATTGTTTGCTTCTATCTCCACTCATCTGTGAAACACCAGCGAGGAATTTTCGTCGCCTCAGCCCGAATTGAGCCAAATCGGCGCCACCTCTGTCTTCACCGCACCCGGGCGAGCGTCCGACGCCCCTCCACCAAGTGAAGCCATCGCTGGAGCTCGACTTCACTGGAGCCTGTACACCATCGCCACCTCCCTCTTGTCACTAGCCATGTCCGTGCACACCCAAGTGTCATTCTAGGTAAATTCAGCATCGCGGTGCTCTCCTCTTCATTTTACGACCATCGCTATTTGTAACATCCTATTTTTCAGAGACTTTTTAAAGTTTTTAAAATAAATTTTATTAATTAGATTTTTCTGGAATTTATTAAGCTTAAAATGAATTTTTGGTAATTAAAAAAAATTAATCTGATCAAAAATAAATATTAACATAAGCTGAAAATATTTTATTTGGATTCCTCATGTCTCAAGGGATTTTCTAAGAGTTTTTTTGGATTTATTTGCTATTTTCTAGAGCCCCCTTTATTTTATCTGATTTTCTGAAAAGGAAAAATCCTAAAAACCCTATGAACAGTAATGGGCCGGTCCACCACTGTTCACTGGCCCGTTCACCCGCAGCCGCCCGATCACATCGTGGCCACACGTCGCACATCCGGCCACCCGCGCAAGCCGCCTCGCCCATCGGATGGGTCACGCACTGTGCACCATTGCGATCTCCTGCAGTCGTTTGATCCTTGCCCGAGCCATGTGTCGTGCATCCAATGGTTTAGGCACTGTGCTTCGTCTCGGACTCGCCGCCGCCACCGTCCCGCTTGCGCATGCCTTGGTGTTCGTGCTTGAGGCGGACTCTGCGCTCGTGCGCGCCATCTCTGAGCCGGTCTCTCCATCTCAGTGCATAAAACGCCACCGCGAGCCCCGCCCTCCGCATCCTCTGAGCTGCCATCACCCCTCGCCGTACGCCGCGCTGTCCCGAGCCCTCAATAACGTTCACCGGTGCGAGTTGCCTTGAGCGCAAACGTACTCCGCACCGTTCTGTCGCCCTCCACTGTCAACGTCGCCGTTAGTGAGTCTTCGCCGCTGTCCCGTGCACCCCACTGCCCCTCGCCGGAGCTCTACTGTCCCACACCGTCGCCCGCACCCACGCCCACCGTCGTGTCCGCGCGCTCACCCGCATCGCGCCGCCCCTCGGTCCCTGCGCCTGTACCCACGCACGTGCCGCAACACCTTGCGCCACGTGCTCACCACGTGTCATCACCTGAACGGTCAGATCTCTCTATCATGACCGTCCATCCAGATCTGAGTCTACGACCGAGATCTTGCCACACGTCCCACACCGACACATCAACCGCACTGTATCATGGACCCGTGGACCAAATCCGTCCGAGTCAGCAGGCAGCTCAGCTGACATGTCATCCCTAGCCGCCACGTGGTGCCACGTCAGCACCAGCCGCCCTCAGATGCCACATGAGCCTACCACATCAGCATGCCATGTCAGCAAGCCACGTTAGCACTAGTGTCACATGTCAGCCCAATCAGTTGCCACAGCTGCCACATCAGCAGCAGCTGCCACGTCAGCATCCGCGTTGTGCATTGTTCCGTGCGCCTCATCCACCGTGAACTAGCCTTTCCGTGCATCGAGTCCACAGCACAGTAACTTTTCTGATTTTCCAGTATTTTCCAGCCAATTAATTTTGAAGAGCCTGTTCTTCTCCATCCTAACTCCGATTGACCTCGTTCTTTTTCTAAATTCAACTAAAATTGAGCTCTAACTTATAGTTCTAGTTTTGAGATTTCTGGAGTTCATTTGAATGTTATTTGATTTTATTATTGTGCCTTGATCATTTTCTCCCTTGTTAGATAGCATCTTCGAAGGAGCGGCAGCGCCATCAGAAGATCCAGAGCCTCTCGCTGAGCAAGGCCAAGGCAAGTCGTGTCCTTTGATCATGTTGAACCTAGTTTTCAATCTATTATTTATTTATTTTGATTTAAATTATCGTGCATCACTATTTTATTATAAACTCTTGTACTTGGTAGTTATCATCCTAATTGATTAATTCCCCCTTGATAATTTGAATACCATGATGCTATTGTCACCATAGGTTGTGCAATTATTTAGTGATACCATACTAGATGTCACATGGGTGGTACGATTAATAGGCTTAGCCATGCTTATATTATGGTGGGATTGTCATCACATGTGATTAATTAATTTGACTTAATGAGATATTGAATCGTGTTTGGAGCCATAATAAATCGTGGTTTGAGCCACAGTTATAAAATTTGTGTGCCATAGCATTGGTGTGTCGTTGGTGTTAGTTATACAAAATTGGTTTTCACTCGGACGGATGATCGTGCAGTAAAGGGAAAAGTGTGGATTCACTTCGAGAGATGTGGAAGTCTCGCCTGAGTAATATTAAGAACTTAACTTTATGTGTAATTGATCTGAGTATTATCGTGTAAACCACATGTTTAGTATGGGATAGACCTGACTAATTAATTTGAGATATTTCAATTTTAATCTCGCCATTGTGATGAACATGGTTGCTAATTTCCATGAGGCGCAAGGGGGGTGTGATGCAAAACCCTAGCGGGCAGGATTGAATTGAGGTTGAACATTGTAAAGGCCTTGTTGTGATTTTCTTAGTGCGAGGCTAATCACACCTCCAATGGTAAACCTTGTATATTATATTGCATTCATTTGTTACAAATGACTTGGTGAGTACCAATGTACTCATGGCTTTATACCCACTGTTGCTCAGTTGAGGAGAAGTTATACTAGCAGGAGGTACTAGAAGGAAGATACTTCAGTGACTTCACATATTAGGACTTTGCTTCTTAGTCAATTGTCTGTGGGTATGTCGAATGGCTTCCACGCATGTTTTTGTTTTCCGCGGTTAGTTTTCTAAGCCCTTCGGGCTAGTAAGTTGTAACCTTGACCATAAAGTCGTACTCAGATCATTATTAATATTTGAGTTTTCTCTTAATTTTATCGTGTATATGGTTGATATTTTATCTATATTAAACTGTATGCACTAGCATGATCCTAGACGAGTGTGATATACACAGTGAGTCCAGATTTGCATATTCGGGTCTCGACAAAGATGATATCAAAATCATAACGACTGTAGGATGAAGCCCTGGTTAGAGTGGTCATTTTAGCCCAATTTCAAGACCTATTTTCTAAATCAAGCAAACTAAAGTGAATATTTAGTAATATCTCTATTCTCTTACCTCTTTCTTAAGGTTCTCGCTCTTTGCCCTACTCTCAAAATTTTGTTTTTCCCAAATTCTTAAACTGATCTTTACCTTAGAATGCATTAGATGTCTCAAGTTTCTTACTGCCAGACGGGAGGATGGCGAGGACTTCTCTGAGTTTTGTTGCGGAGCCTTGGATTAAAGAGATTGCCCGTCTACCTCACAAAGGACGAGAAGGAGAAAGGCCAACGTATTGGAAGCATTACCAGGTTGTACTTCACCACCAAGATCGGCAACCAAGTTCTCTACCACAGCTTCAAGAGTACCGGTGCTTGTGGAGAGTGGTCAGCACAAGGAGCCGCGCACAAGGCTATCCGACGACTTTGCAAGTTATATAAAATCAACATGCCTAGGCTCATTTGGAGGTCCAAGGAGCGATATGGAGCTACCCCCAACATAGCAGAGCCAGCCATGGAGGAGCCTCAACCGCAGTTGCCAGTACACCTACCCTCACCTACACCACCGAGCTTGGAGGAGAGACTGCGTATAACAAGCAACCGATAGGAGTATCTCCAGCACTTCATTCTAGCTATAGCCGAGGACCAGTCACCACGAGTCCACAACCCGTGGGTAGTCTACAGCAACTCAGAGGAGGAGTTTAGCGAGCCCTACCTTTTAGGACCCAAGTGGGAGCCCCTAGAGTACAGAGCACGAGTAGAGCATTGATTTTTATTTGCAGTAGTGTGTGATGTGAGCTGCAAATCTTGCTTTTAAAAGCATTATATTGCAATCATATCAAACTTTTATTGAAGTTATTTGCTCAGTTTTGTTGTTAGCCTCTTGGCGAAGTGTTTGCTTAGTCTAGAGTTGCCATTAGAAACCTTTTAGATGAATTTACCCCCTTACCTATGCTTTTCTCTCTCACCTTTTGTGCCCTTGTGAAGTCAGTAGTTGTTTCCCTTTTCAGAGCAGCATAAAGATGGTTGACATCAGGAACTCCGCAAGCCATAGCTAAGCACACCAAGACCCAGGGAGCAGTGCCACCCAGCCATCCCAGGCAGCCCTAATGGGTTTGGACCCAACCCTCAGCCAGTTTTTGGTAGCTCAGATGCAAATGACGTAGACCACGATGCAGAACATGAATGCCTTGATACAACGGCAGACCCAGGAGGCAGTTGCACCTCAGGACGCTCGTCAGTAATCCAGATTCGTAGAGTTCATGAGGATGAGGCTGCCACCTATTCCCGATCTTCAGAGCCCTTGGAGGCGGACGATTGGATACGTTCAGTTGAGAAGAAACTGAACTTGGCTCAGTGCACCGACCGAGAGAAGGTGTTGTATACTGCACACCAACTAAGAGAGCCGTCGTAGAGTGGTGGGAGAACTACTGCACCATTCACGAGGACCAGGATAGCATCACGTGGGTAGAGTTCACCACTGCTTTCCGTCACGCCCATATCTTGGATAGGATGATCGAGATGAAGAAGGAAGAGTTTCATGAGCTGCAGAAGAGGAATATGTCGGTAAGCGAGTATCTTAATAAGTTCACCCAATTAGCTCATTACGCACCAGAGGACGTAGCCACAGATGATGCTCACAAGAAGAGGTTCAAGAAAGGATTGAACCCAGGATTAAAGGTGCAGGTGGTGGACAATGACTACGCTAGCTTTCAGCATATGGTGGATAAGGCCATGCTCATCGAGGAGAGTCATCGCAAGTTGGAGGAGTCTCACAAGAGGAGGATGATGCAGTAGGGATCTTAGATGCATCTGGCTTAGAAGGCCCATTTTGGTACGTTTTAGCTTGCACGAGTACCGCAGCAGCTAGTCTTCAGGACACCGGCCCCAGCGCCGCATCAGTTTTAGTCAGGACAGCGTCCCAGTGGATCTGGTGGCCAGCAGCAGAGGAGCGCCAACCCAACAGTGTTCGTCACTTGCTTCAAGTGTCACGAGCCAGGACACTATGCCAGCAAGTGGCCCTAGAGCCAGGACACTAGGTCGTACTCAGATCATTACAATAACGTAAGTACAAAAGCCGAATTTTTAATACATCGTACAAAATGATTTAACAAAGTAATATCGTTAGTGTAGGCTCCGACCTACACTAACCTAACCACGGGCATCCCACCCGGACCATTTTCCAAACCACTGTTGTTTGTCAAAGCCAAGTTTTATAAAATCAAGTCTAATCTGTAAAGACTTTACTCAGCATGTCCATGACCGTGGACACGGTTATCCAGGATAAAATTTTAACTCTGCAGAGGTGTACAACTTTACCCACAAGAAATTCCCTGTCACTTGAGCCACGCGATAAACACACTGCCTTAGGTGTGCGGCGGAGAGTTCATGACAAGACTATTCTGATGATCCATATCCAAAACAGTCACACCGCCACTAAGATTTCACCACAACTCGAATCCACGAGTTGGGGCCCCCTCTGGTGCCCAGTGAGACTTCTCGCGGCCTAAGCCACACTCACATTCAGTCTATAGAGAAACTATACTTAGAACTTCACAAGTTACTTAGCCAGGTCTGTCCCATACCGGACTTGTGGTAGTACGAAGTGACTTCGTAAAATAATTCACAAAAATGGTCCTTAATTTGACTTAAACTCATCCACATTCCCTCATGCACGACAATCAACCAGGTGTCACCAAACACGACGCATGCCAGCACCCCACCACCTAACTAGTAGCCTAAGTACAAACCAGTTTTCTATTTTCATTTTTAAATCCTTTCATAGCCTTTCTTGACTCACCGAAGTCAAGAACTCATTTAAAAAGACTGTCATTCCATGTGAAATATTTGATCCCACCTAAGATCATACCAACCCAGGCTAAGCAATTCTATAAAGTTTCTAGTCAATACTATAGTACTAACTAATTTTCAGCAAGGGTGACAAGGTATATGGATTCGAGATTCAAATTGGCTATAATCAAGGATCAGGAGTATAACTATAATTTAAATCAAATTTAAATTACGCTTGAATAAAGTACGCATGCATATACAGTAAAATAATATAATTAAATTTGATATATTAGGGTCAACATGGTCAAAGGTGTAACTTGCCTTGCTCAAAGTTCTGCTGGAAATCGTCATCGAAATCGAACTCTCCGGAATCGTCGAAATCTAAACGCAAAGATTCAAATTCAAATTCAAAAACAAAATTCAAATAAAATTCAAAAATTTAAAAGGAGGGTAGAAATGGAATGTTCATGATTGTAGAAAAATTTAGAAATTTGAATGAGTCAATTTGGAGTTAAAATGAGAAAGTTATGGCCTTTTAAAGATTTATATCAAAGGAAAAGAAAAGACTCAATTTCTGGAATTATTTTTATACTGAAAAATATTTATGACATCAGCAGATCAATCAACGAAATTAATTTTCTGAAGGAAATTAGCAATTATGACGTCAGCACAGGTTTTCGGATTTATTAAAATTCAGAAGGGCTGACGTGGCCTCCATGTGGCTGCCACTTAGCACCATGTGGCTGCCTCGTGGCTGCCACGTCACGGCAATATGCCGACGTGGCTGCACACGGGTGAGGAGGTGCTCGGGTGCGCACGTGGCTGGACGTGGCACCGACTGGCTGCCACTGGGTTGCCACGCGGCTGCCGGCTCAACCCGACGAGCTGACGTGGCCCGCTCGGCCGGAGGTGGCGCACGGGGCCCGATGGCCACCGGTGCTTCGGCGGGCGGCGGCACCGACCAAGTGTACCAGAGGGTAGAGGAGAGCGAGGGGAATCGATCGGTACCGCGCACGAATCCTAAGGGTGGCCGGAGCGATTTGTCGGCGGAGAGGGGCGGCGGTCGGAGGAGGGGTTCACGGCGGCGGGGGTGGACGAAGATCGCCGGGGCACGAGGAGGGTCATGGTGGAATCGGTGAAGCGCGAGGGTGCCCGAGGTCGCCGGAATTGCTCGCCGGAGTCGCTGGAGGCCAGCGGAGGGTAACGAGCACGGGAGGTGGGGGGCGCTGCGGCTCTGAAGCTCGAATTGAGAGGCGAGGAGGGGCCGGTGTGAGTAGAGGGTGCTCGGGGTGTGCCTTTTATAGGCAGGGAGGGGAGGTAACGGCCGCGCACCGCACGCCGAAGTTGAAACGGGCGGGGAGGTAAATGCGACAGTGTAAACGGGTGTAATTGGGGGTAATTATGCCTGAAATGGACGCGGTGCAAGCGGGGGAGTAAATTGGTGCTGGCGTGGGAGGGAGAGATGGATGGAAACCGAAGCTTCCAAAGTTTCGGTTTCGGGCGTCAATGACGGCGGGGATGGCGCGAGGAAGAAGGAAAGCGGCGGGGGAGACGGATCTGACAGGTGGGTCACAATCAGGCTTGAAATAAAATCCAGATGGACTCAAATTAAATCCAGAAAATCACTAACAAGGGGAAAAGAAATTTTGGGATGTTACAAACCTACCCCCCTTAAAAGAAATCTCACCCTCGAGATTTGCACTGGCTAGCAAAAGAGATGGGGATGGTTGGCCTTCAGGTCTTCTTCTCGCTCCCAGGTGGCTTCGTCTTCGGTGTGGTTGCTCCACTGAACCTTGCAGAATCTGATGGTCTTTCTTCTGGTCTGATGCTCTGTTCTCTCGAGGATCTTGATCGGCTGTTCCTGATAGGTGAGATCATCTTGAAGGTCCAGGGTTTCCAATGCAGCTTGCTCTGTGGGAATTCGGAGGCACTTCTTTAGTTGAGAGACGTGAAAGACGTTGTGCACTCCTGCCATGCTCGGTGGCAACTCCAACTGATAAGCAACTTCACCTCTTTGGCTCAGGATTTTGAAAGGTCCCACAAATCTTGGTGCCAGTTTTCCTCTGACTTGAAATCTCTTGACACCTCTCAGTGGGGACACTCTGAGATAGACGTAGTCCCCGACCTCGAAGGTCAAATCTTGTCGACGGTTGTCTGCGTAACTTTTCTGTCGAGATTGGGCTACCTTCAGTCTATCCTTGATCTTTCTCACTTTATCATCGGCGTCTTGAAGTAGGTTTGGCCAGCTTCTTGAGGTTCTCTTTGCTGTTCCCAAAGCAAGGGTGTCCTGCACTTCCTGCCATACAAAACTTTGAAAGGTGCCATCTGCAGACTGGCTTGATAGCTATTATTGTACGAGAACTCGGCATAGGGTAATGAACGGTCCTAGCTGTTTCTGAAGTCCAAGATACAAGCTCTTAACATATCCTCGAGTACTTGATTTACTCTTTCGGTTTGACCATCTGTCTTAGGATGGTAAGCTATACTGAAACTGAGCTTACTCCCCAACTCTTCATGTAGTTTCTGCCAAAATTGAGAAGTGAACTGGCTACCTTGATCTGACACTATCTTTTTGGGAACATTGTGTAGGCACACAATTCGAGACATGTACAACTCAGCCAGCTTACTTCCGAAGTAAGTGGTCTTGACCGGTATGAAGTGAGCCACTTTCGTTAATCGGTCGATGATTATCCAAATCGAATCATAACCCGATTGAATTCTCAGAAGTCCAGTTATGAAATCCAAACCGATTTCTTCCCACTTCCAATCTGGCGTCGGTAAAGGTTGTAAAAGTCCAGCGGATCTCTAATGCTCTGCTTTGACTCGTTGACAGGTGTCACATGCTTCAATAAACTCTGCTATTTCTCTTTTCATACTCACCCACCAGTATCTTTTCCTCAGGTCTTGGTACATCTTCGTACGACCTGGGTGAATTGAGTATGGAGTGTCATGAGCTTCTTTCAGAATCAGGGTTTTGATTTCCTGATTATTCAGTACACAGATGCGGTTCTCGAACCAAACCGTGCTCATCTTCACTGAATCATGGTGCTTTGTCTCTTCTCATATTCTTTCTTATTTCCTGAATGTCCTCGTCAACTTTCTGAGCTTCTTTGATCTAACCAGGCAAGGCTAGTTGGATTTGCAATGTAGCGAGAATGCTTGGATTCACTGGATTTAGACTTAGACGGGCGACTCCCTTCTGAAGTCGGGTCTGGTCTTCCTCTGATAAAACCACATTCACATAAGACTTCCTGCTTAAAGCATGGGCCACAACACTTGCTTTTCCAAGATGGTAATGTATACCAATATCATAGTCCTTTATCAACTCTAACCATCTTCGCTGTATCAGGTTGAGTTCGGCTTGAGTGAAAATGTACTTAAGGCTCTTATGGTCCGTGTATACTTCACAACAGTTATCAATAAGATAATGGCGCTAGATCTTTAAAGCATGCACTACGGCTGCTAATTCCAAGTCATGAGTAGGATAATTGCACTCATGAGGTCTGAGTTGGAGCGATACATAGGCTACCACTTTGCCTTCTTGCATCAAAACGCAGCCTAAGCCAAGGCGAGAGGCATCACAGAAAACCTCAAAGTCTTTTATGCATATCCGGTAAAACAAGCACAGGTGCTGAGACTAGCCTTTTCTTGAGGGTTTGAAAACTTTGCTCACAAGCTTTCGTCCATTCGAACCTCTTTTCCTTTTTTAGCAACTGCGTCATTGGCTTGGCTAACTCGGAGAAACCTGCTATGAACCGACGGTAATAACTCGCAAGTCCAAGGAAGCTCCTGACTTCTATCATGGACTTTGGTTGCTTCCATTCCATTATTGCTTCTATTTTGGAAGGGTCCACAGCAATGCCTTCGGCTGTTACAATATGTCCGAGGAAAGCAACTTTCCTTAGCCAAAATTCACACTTACTGCATTTGGCATAGAGCTGATGTTCTCGAAGCTTTTCCAAAGTGATCCTGAGATGTTGCTCATGCTCTTCTTCAGTCTTGGAGTATATAAGAATGTCATCGATGAAGATCACCACAAACTTATCTAGATATTTCATGAATACACTGTTCATCATGCTCATGAAATAAGCAGGTGCATTGGTCAGCCCAAATGACATGCCAGTGAACTCATAATGTCCATATCGGGTGAAGAATGCAGTCTTGGGAATATCCTCTTCACAGATCTTCAACTGGTGATATCCTGACCGTAGGTCAATCTTGGAGAAGACATCGGCTCCTTTTAACTGGTCGAACAGGTCGTCGATCCTGAGCAGAGGGTACTTGTTCTTGATTGTGACATCATTGAGTGCTCTGTAATCCACGCACAACCTCAAACTCTCATCCTTTTTCTTGACAAATAGAACAGGTGCTCCCCAAGGTGACGAGCTTGGACGGATATATCCCTTATCTTCCAATTCTTGAACCTGCTTCTTCAGCTCTGCTAACTCATTAGCAGGCATCCGATATGGTCTCTTGGAAATTGGAGTGGTGCCTAGGGCTAGGTCAATCACAAACTCGATTTTCCTATCCGGTGGCATTCCAGATAACTCATCGGGAAATACATCTGGGTATTCCCGCACCATGGGCACTTCTTCTAAGGCTTGAAGGTGATAGAGAGCACATCCTTATCTGTATGAATCTTCGAGGAAAAGACAACTTCTATTCCTTGGTCATTGGTGAGAGTAATGGATCTAGTAGCACAATTTATTTGGCCCTTATTTTTGGCTAACCAGTTCATTCTGAGAATGACATCCAACCCTTGAGATTCCAAGACCAGAAGGTCGGCTAGGAATAGGGTTCCATCTATGAGCAATTCTACTCTGGGGCACAAGGTCCCTGATCTAATTCTTGCTCCAGGGGAGTGAACTATCATAGGGTTGCTAAGAGTAATCGTGCCCAATCCATGTTTATCCACAAAAGCTTTTGACACAAAAGAATGCGAAGCTCCGGAATCGAAAAGAACTGATGCTAGTACTGAGTTAACAAGGAACGTACCCAGCACGACGTCCGGTGCGGCCTGAGCTTCTTCAGCCGTCACATGGTTCACTCTCCCCTTAATGAAGGTCTGCGGCTTTTGCTGCCCCTGGTTCTGGCTTCCCGATGCTCCTGGATTGGCTGCCGCTTGTATCTTCTTGGAGCATGCCTTAGTATAGTGTCCTGTTTCCTAACAGTAGAAACAGGTCACTCCGTCCGAAGGGGGACTGCTTTTCTGGACTTGGCCACCGGCAACCGGGGTGCGGTTGGCCTAGAACTGAGAGCGGTTGGCTTGGAACGGTGGGCGGCTGGCTGATGGCTTGAACTTGCTTGACGAAGTCTTGAAGCTGCTGCTTTACGGTTTGAACTTGTTTAACTACGGAGAGGTGCTGCGAGCCTTATGAGAACCTCCAGAGTTACCCCTCTGATCAGCCATTCTTCTCTTCTGGTTCTCCATCTCCACGTGCTTGCCTTCTTGGTGGATAGCCTTGCTGACTAGCTGATGGAAGTCCGCATAGTCGCCTGATATCAGCTGCACCGATATGTTGTCATTCAGACCTTCAAGGAATCTTTCCTGTTTAGCTTCATCTGAGACCACATCTTCTAGGGCATAGCGGGCCAGCTGGTTGAATTTCTGCACGTACTCATTCACCGTGCGGCTTCCTTGTCGGAGAGCTCAGAATTCCTTTTTCTTCAGGGTCATGGTACTAGTGGGGATGTGAGCTTTTCAGAAGCTCTGAACAAATTAGTTCCATGTCACGGCCTGAGGGTTGGCATGAGTGGCAGTGAAGGTATCCCACCATTCAGAAGCAGGTCCATTCAATTGGTGGGTGGCGAACAAAACTCGCTCCCGATCAGTACACTATAGTATGTCCAGTTTCTTGCCGATTACCTGGAGCTAGTCATCAGCGTCCATGGGCTCCGAGCTGCCTGCAAAGGTCGGAGGCTTAATCCTCAGGAACTCCGACAATCTGTTGGGTGGAGCTTGAGCAGGCTGGTGATAGGCTTGATGAGCGGGGTTATTGATGGCCTGAGCTAACAGTTGGATCAACTGATTCTGGTTGGGCATCAGCTGATTCCAATCCGGTCCTACTGCTGGCGGGGGAGGAGGGATAGGAGCAGACTGGCTTCCCTGAGCTCCGGGGTTGGCATCATCGTTGAGGTTCCTCCTTGTGTTCACCATCTGCCGAAGCTTCTAGATTTAGAGGAGATAGAGAGAACTAAATGAGAGATTTCTTGTAACAATCCCACACACAAGAGCACACAAAAGCAACGAAGAAACTGCGAATAAGAGCCAATAAAAACTTCCTTTATTTTATTATAATGGTCTTGCGGCCATTAACAAAGGACTACAGCTCACATATAAGTTTTGAGGACTTAAACTTAAGGCTCCTAAACATTGGTGCTACGCTTAAGTCTCTTGGGGGTGGCTCTGAAGTAGTGGAGTCCTCATCGTCGGCACGGTAATTGGCCAGTTCTTCCTCCGCTGCATGGAGCCTTTGTGCAGTGGAGTGCAGCTCGTCCAGGGTGGCCTGGTACACAGAGTCCATGGCCTTGGTGAATTCCACCTACTGGAGGAGATGAGTGTTGCTCTCGTACTCCGTGGACGCGAATTCACTGGCGAAGTTGACTGGGACTCGGATGGGGTAGTAGCAGAAGTTGGTGCGCTGCAGCTCCAGTGTGTAGAGGTTCCTCAGCTGACGGATAGCTTCGCGGGCTGCATCCTGAACACCAGCGAGGAATGTCTCCCGGGGGTAGGGGCGTCGAAGGTGTGGATGGATTCTTGGTCTCTGAAGTTGGCGAAGATCCGTACTTCGACTCTCCAGCGTGTTTGATCTCCATACAGACCCAAGTATCCCTGGTAGAGAGGACGGGGTTGGAAGCCCAACTCTCGCATGAGGCTGTAGAGGCAGTCCGCTAGGTCTCCGGCGAGGGATCCATGGGTGACACAGTTGGGTTGTTCCATCTACAATTTTGAATAGGGGAAGAAGTTAGTAAACGAAGAAATGGTTTTGAAAGTATTTCCTTATCAAGATATATCCTTAAGGTTGGACTCTATCTAGGGCCACGTCTTAGGGTCATTATTGCTCTGATACCATCTCTGTCGGGACCCAGAACAACACTCCAAGTCCCTTTGTGTAAATCGCACTATCCCAGGAAAAGCTAGCGCACACAGGGTAAACAGTGATGTATATCACGCAAAATCACCACAATTGTATTAAGCAAATTTACGGCCTTATGGCCAAGTCTTACAATAAAATGACATGAAGCTAACTGAAAATAAACGCAGCGGAAAAACAATAAAAGTGGCAGCGCAGCTCATCCAGCCTCCCACAGGCGAATGACTATAAGACGCGTCCTATTCGCTGAAGTAGTCCTCACCGTCGAAGTAGCCATCAAAGTCTGGCAACAGATTTTAGCAAGGTGAGTACTTCAAAAGTACTCCACAAGTCACACCGGGAATTATAACAGAATGATGCATGCATAATGGATTTCAAAGGAAGGCTTACTAGGGTGAATGTGCGTAAAAGTAGTACTGGATTTTAAATACAATAACGTAAGTACAAAAGCCAAATTTTTAATACATCATAAGAAACAATATTTAACAAAGTAATATCGTTAGTGTAGGCTCCGACCTACACTAACCTAACCACGGGCATCCCACCTGGACCATTTTCCAAACCACTGTTGTTTGTCAAAGCCAAGTTTTATAAAATCAAGTCTAATCTATAAAGACTTTACTCAGCATGTCCATGACCGTGGATATGGTTATCCAAGATAAATTTTCAACTCTGCAGAGGTGTACAACTTTACCCAAGGGATATTCCCTCTCACTTGAGCCACGCGATAAACAAACTGCCTTAGGTGTGCGGTGGAGAGTTCATGACAAGGCTATTCTAATGATCCATATCCAAAACAGTCACGCCGCCACTAAGGTTTCACCATAACTCGAATCCACAAGTTGGAGCCCCCTCTGGTGCTCTGTGAGACTTCTCGTGGCCTACGTCACGCTCACATTCAGCCTATAGCGAAACTATACTTGGAACTTCACAAGTTACTTAGCTAGGTCCGTCCCATACCAGACTTGTTGTAGTACGAAGTGACTTCGTAAAATGACTCATCCACATTCCCTTATGCACGACAATCAACCAGGTGTCACCAAACATGAGGCATGCCGACACCCCACCACCTAGCCAGTAGCCTAAGCCCAAACCAGTTTTCTATTTTCATTTTTAAATCCTTTCATAGCCTTTCTTGACTCACCGAAGTCAAGAACTCGTTTAAAAAGACTGTCATTCCATGTGAAATATTTGATCCCACCTAAGATCATACTAAGCCAGCTAAGCAATTATATAAAGTATCTAGTCAATACTATGGTACTAACTAATTTTCAGCTAGGGTGACAAGGTATATGGATTCGAGATTCAAATTGGCTATAATCAAGGATCAGGGGTGTAACTACAATTTAAATCAAATTTAAATTACGCTTGAATAAAGTACGCATGCATATACAGTAAAATAATATAATTAACTTTGAGATATTAGGGTCAACATGGTCAAAGGTAGCACGCACCCCGAGGGTAGAGGAGAGCGAGGGGAATCGATCGGTACCACGCACGAATCCCAAGGGTGGCCAGAGCGGTTTGTCGGCGGAGAGGGGCGGCGGTCGGAGGAGGGGTTCACGGAGGCGGGGGTCTTCTAGTGGCGCAAATTCCCGATGGAGGGGTGGACGAAGATCGCTAGGGCACGAGGAGGGTCGTGGTGCAATTGGTGAAGCGCGAGGGTGCCCGAGGTCGCCAGAATTGCTCGCGGGAGTCGTTGGAGGCTGGTGAAGGGAAACGAGCACGCGGGCGCTGCGGCTCTGAAGCTCGAATTGAGAGGCGAGGAGGGGGTGGTGTGAGTAGAGGGAGTTCGGGGTGTGCCTTTTATAGGCGGGGAGGGGAGGTAACGGCCGCGCACCGCACGCTGGAGTTGAAACGGGCGGGGAGGTAAACGCGACGGTGTAAACGCGCGTAATTGGGGGTATATATGCCTGAAACGGACACGGTGCAAGCGGGGGGAGTAAATTGGTGCCGGCGTGGGAGGGAGAGATGGATGGAAATCAAAGCTTTCAAAGCTTCGGTTTCGGGCGTCTATGGCGGTGGGGATGGCGCGTGGAAGAAGGAAAGCGGTGGGGGAGACGGATCTGACAGGTGGGGCCCGTTCGTCAACGAGAGAAAGAAACAGGAAAGGAAGAGGGCGACGATCAGATTAACGACATGTGGCAAGGAGAGAAGATCGGAGCCGATGGATTCTAAGCGAAGCGATAAGTGACTAGGGACAGTCGAGATGTGATCCGGCACGGCAAGTTAAATCGGAGCCGATCAAGAGAGGGGGCGAAGGGTTAAGTGGCTACGGACGGGGAGGATTTAATCCAGCAACAGCAAAGGGTCTAGATGAGACCACTTGTCAAACGAAGGGAGAGAGAGCGCAGATGAAGCGGTAAGTGACGATGGCCGGCTGGGATCGGATCGAGCGGAGGGCTGACCGGTCCGATGGACGACAGGTGTCTGCCAGAGAGGAGGGGGAGGCGAGACGAAGCGGTAAGTTGAGGTGGACGGGGGAGATCAGGTCCGACGGTGGTGGGACGGCCCGATGCGCGCCACGTGTCAACCGGGGGAGAGGTTTTGCACTTAGATTTTCTTTCTGATTTCGAAAATGCTAATAAGCTTTAAAATACTCAGAAAATTATCAAATAAATTTTAAAAATTCCAGAAAAATTCAGAGAATTATCTGGAACTATTTTAGACTTAATAAAATATTTTCAACTTATAATAGCATTTAAATTCCTGCAGAAACACAATCAATTCATTTAGGTGAGTTTTTAATTTTTATAAATTCTTAAAAATTATTATAATTAATAGTTGACTTAGGGAAAATGAAATGCACTATTTTGACCTTTATAAAATGAAATAATTGAGTTTTCACAATCAGGCTTGAAATAAAATCCAGAATGATCTAAATTAAATCTAGAAAATCACTAAAAAGGGGAAAAGAAATTTTGGGATGTCACAATACACTAGCTTTTTCTAGGATAGTGCGATTTATATAGAGAATCTAGGAGTGATTGCTCTGAGGTTCGATAGAGATGGTATCAGAGCAATAATGACCATAATACGTGACCATAGATCGAATAGAATAAACAAATCTTAAGGATATATTTTCAAAGATATCTATTTTAGAAAATTTTTAAATCTAGTCTTACGCACTCTCACACTTAACTATATTCTTTTATCAAAAATTGTTTACTAACTCTTCTCTTTTTTAAAATTGTAGATGGCCGAACATCCTACCCAAGTCACCCACGAAATCCTAGCTGGTCACCTAGATTGCCTTTGGAATCTTCTCTAAGAATTGGACTTCAAGGCACGCCCTATTTATTTGGGATACCTTGGCACCTATGGAGATCAAGAACGTCAGACTAGGAGAAAGTCCATTAGATTTTGTAGAGTTCAGTGGACCAATCACACAGAAGATGAAGCAACCTGGGAACAAAAAGAAGACCTAAGAGCCAACCATCCCCATCTCTTTGCTAGCTAGTTCAAATCTCAAGGACAAGATTTCTTTTAATGGGGGTAAGTTTGTAACATTCTAGGCCTGTTCTTTGCGGCTTCTAAAAGCCGCTTTTGACTTTTGCTACAGTAACTAACTTTTAAACGGAGTATTTTTTTAAGATGGGGTCTATAAGTTAATTGTAGTACACGTTAAAAAACTAATATCTATACCATAAAAAATCGCAAGCGAATATCTCTCTTTCCGCAATCTCTGTTGTAAACAGCCAAAAAGCCATCAGCTGCAGCCATCAGCCGCAGCCAAAAAGAACAGGCTTCATAGTAGTCTAGAGTTTATTTGTATTTTAATTGATTTATTGGAATTTATTTGGATTTTTCTAGATTTTATTTCAAAGTCTAGAGTAAGAAAACTTAATTTATGTATGTTCTCCAAGCTTCATAGTAGCATTGTGAATTTTCTAGAATTTTTCTGTGTTATTTGCTATTTTCTAGAGTTTTTAGAATCCTCCTATCGAGACTTGAATATGCAAATCCAGACTCCCTGTATATTCTGCACTAGTCCTAGGATCATGCTACTGCACACAGTCCAACATAGATGTCATCACAACCATATACACGATAAAATAAAGGTAAAGCTCAAATATCAATAAATCTCAAAAGGTACGATCTTATGGTCAAGCTTACAATAGATTAGCTCGAAGGGCTTAACCAAAAATAGCAGCGGAAATCCAAAATAAAGCATAGCGGCCAATCGACAAGCCCACAGGCTATTGAGTGGAGAACGAAACCTAATCCGCGAAGTTGTCGAAGTACTCTCCTTCTGGAACCTCCTGCTGGTAATACTCCTCTTCCTCAACTGAGCAACATTGGGCATAAAGCCGTGAGTACATTGGTACTCAGCAAGTCGTTTGTAACAAATGAATGCAATATAGTATGCAAGGCTTACCAAAGGATGGTTGAAAGGTTAATTTGCATAAAAGACATTTAAAGGTAAATACAGTAAATAGATTGAAAGCGAACTTTAAATAAAACGATAATAAATGATAATCAAAGGAATTGATATAACCACTTGCGGATATCTCATCCACAAGCTAAATCAACCACTTATGGACCTCCCATCCATAAGCTAAACCAACAGTGGATTAACCATCCACTATCTAACCACAATTCACAAGTTTTCAGAAATAACTACCCCTCGTGTGAAATCACCGAGCATTGTCCATGACCGAGGACGCGGCTATTCGAATAGTTTTACACTCTGCAGAGGTTGCACAACTGTACCCACACGATGTGATTAGCCTCGGCCTAAGGTAATCACAACAAGGCCTTTACAAAGTTCGCCATAACTTAATCCGCCCGCTAGGTTTCGTGATCACACCCCCTTGCGTCACATGGAAATCAGCAACCATGTTCATCTCAATGGCAAGATTAAGGTTGAAACATCCCAAATTAGTCAGCCAGGTCCGTCCCATACCATACATGTGGTTTGCACGGTAAAGCTCAGATCAATGGCGCACAAAGTTAAGTCCTTAACATTACCCGGGCGAGACTACCACATCCCCTGAAGTGCACCTGCACTTCCCCCTTTACTGCACGATCACTCGCCCGAATGCAAAATCAATTTGTATAACCACCGCCGATGACGCACCAACGTCATGGCACAAATTTTAATAAACATGGCACCAACCACTGTTCCATATATCAATAAATCAAATTGATAATTCACATGTGATTATAAACCAAATCGTAACTATAAGCAAAGATAAGCATTCTAGCATACCAACCCATGTGACGAATAACCTAGCATCACTAGTATGTTTCCCAACCTATGGTGACAATGGTATCATGGTATTCCAAATTATCAAGGAAGGATAAATTCAATTAGGACGATAACTACCAATACAAGGGTTTGAATAAAAATAGCGATGCAATGTAATTTCGTAGAACCTGCTCCTCCGGAATCCGAATCTAACGAGAGAGAAAACGACTGAAACAAGAAAAACACATAAAATGATAAGCAAATGAACTCCAAAATTCATGAAACCAGAACCAAAAGCTAGAGCTCGATTTTAGATGAATTTAGAAAAAGAACGGGGTCAATCGGAGCTAGGACGGAGAAGAATGGGCTCTCAGAAAATAAATCCAAAAGATAAATCGAGAAATTCAAAAATAACACTGTGCTGTGAACCCGGTCCACGGTAGAACTGGTCCACGGTGAACCCGACGCATGAAACAGTGCACGCGGGGGCGGGCGGTGCTGACGTGGCAGCTGCTGGTGCTGCCATGTGTCAGCTGACGTGGCTGCCACGTGGGCATAGGGCTAACGTGGCATGCCACGTGGGTAGGGCTGAGCTGGCGGGCTCGGGCGCGGTGCGAGATCTGACGGTCGGATGAGGGCCACATGGCACGATCCGAGCGGTGGGTTTTTGGATCTGGAACGGACGGCTGAGATGCGAGGCGTGGGGGACGGATTGGCGACGCGTGTCTCGGCTCGTCTCACGAAGCGTCGCGGCCGGACGCGAGGCGCTGGTGCGGCGGCGCGGCTCGCAGACCGAGGTGGGACACGTCCGGCGCGGGTGCGGGGCGCGGGGTGCGGGGGCGCTGCCGGTGCGGCGGTTCGGCGTTGCGTGCGGAGGGAGGCGACGGAGGCCGGCGCGGTGCTTACCAGCGAGGACAGCAGCAACGGTGGGGATGGTGGTGAGGTCTGAGAAGAACGGCGATGCTCAGGAGGCGACGGCGCAGTGTGGTCCGGCGACGGAGAACAGCGGTGAGACCTCGCGGGTAGTGAGTTCGGCGGGGCGAAGTCCGATGAGCACGGCGGCGCCCAGCAAGAGCGGAGACGGAGACGGCGGCGAGGCGAGGGAGGCGGCGCTGAGTCGAGCGCAAGAACCGAGACGGTAGGCACGCGAACCGAGGTGGTGCCGCGAATAAAAACACGCGAACCAAGGGTGAGTTCGCGAAGGAGACGGCGCGGGCGAGATTCCGCCTCGGAGACGACGACCGGGGTCGTGACGCGTGGCACACGGATGAGATCGGACGACTGCGAGCAAGCGGCACTAGGGTTAGGGTTAGGGCGCGCGCGCGGGTTAGGGAGCGAGTGCGGCGCGGTGAGAGCGAGCGGGTGCCGCCACGTGGCGCGGATCCGGATCGGACGGCGGGCGCGGGGTGAGCTGAGGGCGGCGGGGAGAGCGGGGTGAGGAGATGGCGACGCGTGGGCACAGGAGGGGATCGAGCGGCTGCGGAGGCACGCGCGCGGGAGGCGGATTGGGATGGTGACCAGCTGGCGCGTGGGCGCGGGGGGGATGGATCGGATTGAAGCGGGGTAGCGCGGTGAGGCTGGATTGGCGACAGCTGGCGGGCGTGGGTGGTTGGACGGCGCAGCGGGCTGATGGGCCGAGGAAGGGGACGCGCGGCGCGGCAGGGAGCCCACGCGTGGCGCGAAGGGGAGTGGGCCGGGCCGGGTTTGGCCCGCTAGGGTTTGGGGAGGGGATTTTAGAGTTTTTCTTTTAAATAAATTCAGAATAAAATGCTAGAAGCTCTAGAAAATAGCAAATAACTCTCAAAAATTCACCAAAAATACAAGAAAAATCCCTGAGACACAAGGAACCCAAATAAAAATATTTTCAGCTTATGTTAAAGTTTATATTAATCATATTAAATCATTTTAAATTTCTAAAAATTCATTTAAGCTTGATTTAGATTCAGAAAAATTCCAAAATTTAATTTTTAAATTCCAGGTTTTAAAAAGCTCTGAAAATCAGGATGTTACACCTCCTAAAATTTCTAAAAATTAAAAATGAAAATTTAAATCCAACTCTCTCTGGCTGACACGTCTCCCGTTGGGATTCAATCTCGGTTAGTCGATCTAATCTCGGCTGTCCATCTTCACTTCTCCGCATCGACGGTCAGGATCTCTTCATTCGCCACGTGTTGCTCATCCAAACACCCCATCCATCTCACTCTCTCTCCTCTTCTCTCTCTTGTCGATAGGTGGGACCCGCCTATCAGGCCCTTCTCCTTCCTCCCTTTACTTCTTCCCCGCACCGCCGCCATTGCTGCCCCCACTCGAACTCATTAATGTATCATTTCTACCCATTAGTGCGAGCAATTGATGCCATTAGTGTCCACTAAACCACCCAAATACATTCCACTACCTCACCTTTAATCGCCTTGATGCTAGGCCATAACACCAGTGAGCCACCCCGGCTATTCCCTTTCCCCTGCCCCTATAAAACCCCCTCCCCAAGCTTCCTCTCCGCACACCGCACCTCACCCCCCTCTCAAACTCACCCCCACGCCTGTGGCTCTTTAGCACCGTTTGCTTCTCTCTCCGCTCATCGATGAAACACCGGTGAGGAATTACCTTCACCTCAGCCTGAATAGTGCCACGCCAGTGCTGCCTCCATCTTTACCACACCCAGGTGAGCGTCTGACGCCCCTCCACCAAGCAAAGCCATCATCGGAGCTTGACTTCGCGCGGAGCCTGTGCACCACCGCCAGCCATGTCCATGCACACCCAAGTGTCATTCTAGGTAAATTTGGCATCGCAGTGCTCTCCTCTTCATTTTGCGACCATCGCCATCCTCCACCGCTCGTCGAAACAACGGCGACCATTGGTCCCTATGCGCCACCAGAAGCCGATGAGCCACCTCAGCGGTCAGTATGATGTGGCTAATAATTTGGCAGCCACTTGTGTGCCACCTCCATGCCTAAAAGCCACATGGGCACCGCGTCATATCCCATTGCCACCTCGGCTGAACAATATCCTTGAGTTTTATTTGAATTTTGTTTGAATTTATTTGCTTTGGTTCTTCGCGTATAGATTACAACGAATCTGGAGAGTATGATTTTGACGATTCACAGCTCCAAGACTTTGAGCAAGGTAAGTTGCACCTTTGATTATATTGCTCCTAGTAATTTAAATTATTTATGTTGTTCTTAAATAATTATGCATGTGTACTTTCATGCAAATCTAGTTCAAATTCAATTTAAATTCTAGTTATGTGCAATTCCTTTGGTATAGTCGAATTTGACCTTGAACAATCATGCCTTGTCACCTTAGATAAAAACCTGTTTAGTACATTAGTATTGACTAGAAATTTTATTGAATTGCTTAGCCATACTTACATTGATTTATGTGGGAATAATTGTTTAACATAAAATGATGATTTCTAAAATTTATTCTTAACTTCAATGAGTCAAGAAAGTCTATATAATTTTAATAAAATAAAATTATAAAATTTGGTTGAGACTTAGGCATTGGTAAGGTGGTGGGTGCTTACTAGTTCTCAATGTTGTTTGGTGACTCAATGACGAAACTAGGCACCAGGGGTATACGGGTAGCGCCTAGGTCAAATTAAAGACCGGTCTATGAGCTATTGTAACATTCTGATTTTCAGAGTATATTTGAAGCTTTTAAAAATATTTTATTTGGGTTCCTTGTGTCTTAAGAAATATTTTTGTATTTTTTGTGAATTTTCTAGATTTATTTGCTATTTTCTAGAGCTCATTTGATTTTGTTTCAATTTCTAAAATGCTTAAAAATATGTTCATTCAGCAAATAGAACCTCAACTGTTATATCCTAACCCAGCCACATGTTAGTCATCCACGAGCCGACCATGTCACCCACCTCAGCCGCCGTCCGATGGTCATGTGTCGGCCATCGAGACACCACGACACTGTTCATCGATGCCATCTACTACAGTTGTTCGATCCTCCGTAGTGCCACATGTCATCCATCGGAGGACCACAACACTGTTCATCATCTTCGACATGGATTCCCGCCGTCTTCCCCGAGCCAGACTCCGCCACCATCTCCATGCCATACACCTCGGTGTCTGCACTCATAAAAGCCACTACCTCTTTCATTCTTTGCACCCCGTAGTCGAGCTCTCCCGTGTGGCTTCGATGTCTGTGCCGCGCACCGTCGTGCTCATCGTTCACCGAGATCCACTGTTGCCATTGCCATCATTGCTAAGGTCTGGTCGCTGCTTGTCTTCTCGTCGCTAGCTACTCTGTAGCGTTCACCGCTCGGCCAGCTGTCACTGTTATCTGCCGCCCTACCTCGCTGCCATCTGTTTCCTACTACCAACCTCGCTGACCTAATCTCACCATTTGCCCCCGCCCCCATCTCCCCTTAGTCAGTGCATCACTCGCTCGTTCACCAATCACCAAGTGACATGTGGCATAACCTTAGCTATCCAATCGCTCTAGTAAACCCATGAATGAATCCGCACCATTACTGAGATTCAACGGTCAAGATCCATCTATGTAGATCATCGACGACTGTTAGATCCTCATGGTGTCAGACCACACCGCCCGACCGACAATTTAGATTCTCGGTGAGCTGAGTTCACTGTGAGCCATGCCGCTGCCAACTGGGCCCACCAGTCAGTGTCTACTGTTCCATAGACCTATGAGCCATCGAGCCGAGTCAGTCGCCACCTCAGCTCTAGAGTCCACGTGGCTATCATGTGTTAGCCACGTCAATGCCACATCATCTCTTGAGCCATCCGAGGTGCCATGTCAGCTTGCCACATCACCATCCACATGTGAGTCCACGTCGTCCTGCCACATCAGCCCTAGGTGACGTGTGTTAGTCATATGTCAGTGCCACATCAGCCCTAATCATCACGTCAGCAAGCCCAGTCTCCCGTGCACTGTTCTATATATAGAGTCTATTGTACACTAGCCTTTTCATACACCAAATTTATAGCACAGTAGAATTTCTAATTTTTTAGTAATTTTCTTTAGATTAAAATTTTCAAGATCTCGTTCTCCTCCGTCCTAGCACCGATTGACCCCGTTCTTTTTTCTAAATTTATCTAAAATCAAGCTCTATCTTTTAGTTCTATTTTTACAGTTTTTAGAGTTCATTTGAATTTATTTTATGTCTTATTCATTTTCTCTCTTGTTAGATCACGTCTTCGAAGGAGCGGGAGCACTACTAAAAGATCAAGAATTCATAACTGAGTAAGGCCAATGCAAGTCATGTACTTTGATCATATTGAATCCAGATTTCAAATTTATTATTTATTTATTTTATTTTAAATTATCACATATTGCTATTTTATAACAAACCTTTGTATTTGTAGTTACTGTCCCAAATTGATTAATCCCTCAGTTGATAATTTGAATGCCATGATTCCATTGTCACCATATGATGGAAAATTATCTAGTGATGTCATGCTAGTTGTCTCATGGGTTGTACCTTTAATACGTTTATCTATGGTTATAGTTACATTGGGCTCATCATCACATGCGATCAATTAGTTAATTTGACTTAATGAGATATTGAATCGTACTTGTAACCACAATTATAAAATTTAAGTACCATGACATTGGTGTGTTATTAGTATTGATTATACAAAATTAATTTTCACTTGAGAGTGAGTGATAGTGCAGTAAAGAGGGAAGTGTGATTCACTTCAAGGGATATGGATGTCTCACCTAGGTAATGTCTAAGGATTTAACTTTATGCGTCATTGATTTGAGCCTTACCGTGCAAACCACATGTCTAGTATGGGATATACCTAGCTGATTAATTTGTGATATTTCAATTTCAATCTCGTCAATGTGATAAATATGGTTGTTGATTTCCATAAGGCGTAAGGGGGTATAATACGAAACCCTAGCGGGGAGGATTGAGTTGATGTTGAGCATTGTAAAGACCTTGTTGCGATTTTCTTTAACGTGAGGATGATCACATTGTGTGGGTACAGTTGTGCAACATCTGTAGAGTGTAAAACTATTCGAATAGCCGTGTCCCCGGTTATGGACAATGCTCGGTGATTTCACATAAGGGGTAGATATTTCTTATAAACTTGGCTGGAAGAGCTGTGAAAAGTGAATAGTTAGTTCACTGGTGGTTTATTAAATGAATGGGCAGTTCACTTATGGTTTATTCAATTCCTTTGGTTAAGTATTATCGTTTTCGTTAAAGTTTACTTTTAATCTATTTATTGTATTTACTTTAAAGTATTGCTTTCTATAAATTAACCTTTCAGCCATCCATTGGTAAGCCTTACATATTATACTGCAAATTTGTTACAAATGACTTGCTGAGTACCAATGTACTCACGGCTTTATGACTACTGTTGCTCAGTTGAAGAGGAGGAACCATATCAGAAGGAGATACCAGAAGGAGGATACTTTGACATCTTCGTGAATTAGGTCTTTGCTTCCCAGTCGATTACCTGTGGGCATGTCGAGTGGCTACCATGCTTAATCTTGTTTCCGCTGCTGGTTCTTAATCCCTTCTGGTGATTAATTGTAAGCTTGGTCATAAGGTAGTACTCTAATAATTATTATTATCTGAGTCTTTTCCTTTATTAATCATGTGTATGGTCGATATTTTATTTATGTTTATACTATGTGTACTACCACGATCCTGGACTAGTGTGGTATACATGGAGAGTTCGAATTTGCATATTCGGATTATGACAGAGGTGGTATTAGAGCCATATCGACTGTAGGATGAAACACTACTTAGAATGGTCACCATGGTCAAATTTCAAAATCTATTTTCTAAATTAAACCGATCAAATTAGATATTTTGTAAAATCTCTATTCTCTTTCCTCTTTCTGAGGGTCATCACTCTCCGCCTTTTTCAAAAAATGGTTTTTTCCAAATCCTTAAACTGACTTCTTTCCCTTATAAAGTCTTAGATGTGTCAAGCTTCCTACAGCCAGACTGGAGGATGGTGATGTAACATTCTATTTTTCAACTCTTTTAAAGCCTTTAAAAGAAATACGTTAATTGGAATTTTCCAGAATTTATTAAAGCTTAAAATGAATTTTTAGAAACAAAAAGGATTTAATCTGATTAAAATAAACATTAACATAAGCTAAAATTATTTTATTTGGATTCCTTGTGTCTCAAAGAGTTTTTTTGGAATTTTTAGAGAAGTTTTTGGATTTATTTGCTATTTTCTAGGGATTATTTTATTTTAATGGAATTTATGTAAAAGAAAAATCTAGAAAACCCCTGTGAACAGTGAAGGGCTAGCCCATCACTATTCACCAGCCCGTTTCACTGCAACCGTCGGATTGCCCCAGTGCCACGTGTCGGCCATCTGGAATACAAAGCACTATGCATCTGCGCAATCTTCCGCCGCTGTCCGATCCTCACATGCCCGCATCCGTCTGTCCACGCGTCGGCCTGTCGGGCGCTGTGTTCCACGCGAGCTCTCACCACCTCCATCCCGACCACGCCTGTCTCGGCGTCCGTGCCCAAGTCGAACTCGCATCGCGCCCGTGCTGGACTCCCCTTGGGTCCCATGCATAAAAACCACCATGCGCCGCCGCCCTCAGCACCCGAGCTCCCGCCGCCACCTTCTCGTTGTGCGCCGTTAACGAATCGAGCTCGCCACCGCCATTGAAGGTCGCCGCCGCATGGACCCGTGAAACCGACACGCCGTGCTGTCTCCACGACCGCCGCAGCCTCTCCACCGTTGCCGGCCATCCCCGCACCGCCGCTGCGTCGCCCCTTGGCCTACGCGACAGCGCCCGCACCGTGACACCTCGCACCGCGCGCCTACCACGCATCAGCGATCGGACGGTCTGATCCCCCTGGATCGATGGCCAAGATCTTGCCACGTGTCCACATCCCCGCCGTCGGATCCCGCTGACGTTAGCCCGCACCCGCGCGCCATCGATGGTTCACCTTCTCCATGGACATGGTCCACCGTGAGCCAAGAGTCTGACAGCCCGGTCCCACCTGTCAAAAGCACTGTGTCATAGACCTGTGAGCCTGATCCGTCTGAGTCAGTAGCCCAGTCAGCAGACACGTCGACCCTAGGTGCCATGTGGCGCCACGTGTCAGAGCCATGTTAGCGCCACGTCAGCACTGATTGCCCCTAGATGCCACGTCAGCTACCACATCAGCCGCCATGTCAGGCTGCATGTGTCAGTGGCACATCAGTAGCGACGTCAGCCCTAGTGCCATGTGTCAGCACAGTCAGCTGCCACATCAGCCCTAGCCATCGCGTCAGCACACACCCGTGTGCACTGCTCCACGAGCCAAGTCACCGTGAACCCGCCTTCCCATGCACCGACTCCACAGTACAGTAACTTTTTTGATTTTCAGTATTTTCTAGCCCATTTAATTTTTTGAGAGCCCGTTCTCCTCCATCCTAGCTCCGATCGACCCTGTTCTTTTTTCTAAATTCATCTCAAATTGAGCTCTACCTGTTGGTTCTAGTTTAAAAGTTTTTGGAGTTCATTGAAATTTATTTGATTTTATTTTGTGGTTCCGATCGTTTTCTCTCTCGTTAGATCCGGTCTTCGAAGTAGTAGGAGTGTCACCAGAGGATCCCGAGTCCCTCGCTGAGCAAAACCAAGGCAAGTTATGTCCTTTGATCATGTTGAACCTAATTTGCAATCTATTATTTAATTATTTTATTTTAAATTATCTTGCATCACTATTTTATTACAAATCTTTGTACTTGGTAGTTATCGTCCCGATTTGAATAATCTCTCCTTGTTAATTTGAATACCATGATGCCATTGTAACGATAGGTTAGGAAACTATTTAGTGATATCATAATAGATGTCACATGGGTGGTACGAGTTACATGCTTAGCCAGGCTTATAGTCTCGATGGGTTCATCATCCCATATGAATACTTAATTTGAAATCGAATCGTGGTTGGTGCCACAGTTATAAAATTTGTGTCATGGCATTGGTGTGTCATTGGCGCTAGTTATACAAAATAGATTTTCACTTGGGTGAGTGATTGTGCAGTAAAGGGGGGAAGTGTGGATTCACTTCGAGGGATGTGTAAGTCTCGCCTGTGTAATATTAAGGACTTAACTTTGTGCGTCATTGATCTGATGTTTATCGTGCAAACCACATGTCTAGTATGGGATAGACCTGGCTGATTAATTTGGGATATTTCAATTTTAATCTCGCTATTGTGATATACATGGTTGCTGATTTCCATAAGGCGCAGGGGGGTGGTGTGTGAAGCGAAACCATAGCGGGTGAAATTGAGTTGAGGTTGAACATTTTAAAGCTCTTGTTGTGATTTTCTTAGTATAAGGCTAATCACATCATGTGGGTACAGTTGTGCAAACTCTACAAAGTGTAAAACTATTCGAATAGTTGTGTCCCCGGTTACGGACAATACTCGATGATTTCACACGATGGGTAGAATTTTCATAAAACTTGGATTAGTTATATTGGAAAATAAATAGTTAGTTCACTGTTGGTTTAACTTGTGGATGGGAGGTTCACAAGTGGCTTGCAATTCCATTGATTACTTATTATTTATTGTTTTTACTCAAGTTTGCTTTCAAACTAATTATCGTATTTTCTTTAAAATATTATTTTACGCAAATTAACATTTCAGCTATCCATTGGTAAGCCTTACATATTATATTGCATTAATTTGTTTCGAACGACTTGCTGAGTACCAATGTACTCACGGCTTTATGCCCCTTGTTACACAGTTGAGGAGGAGTTATACCCGCAGGAGGTACCAGAGGGAGGATACTTCAGCGACTTTACGGATTAGGACTTCACTACCAGAGGGAGGATACTTCAGCGACTTTACAGATTAGGACTTCACTCTCTAGTTAATTGTCTGTGGGCATGTTGAATGGTTTCTACGGTTATTTTTATTTTTTCGCTGCTAAATTTTTTAGCCCTTCGGGCTAGTGAGATTGTAAGCTTGGCCATAAAGTTATACTTTCATCATTATTAAAATATGAGTTTTCTCTTTATTTTAGCGTTTATATGGTTGATATTTCATTTATGATAAAGTGTGTGCACTAACGTGACCCTGGACTAGTGCGATATACACAAAGAGTTCAGATTTGCATATTCAGGTCTCGACATGTGAGGACATCTTTGAGTTTCATTGTGAAACCTTGGATTAAAGAGGTCACCAGTTTACTTCACCAAGGATGAGAAGTCAAAGGGCCAATGCATTGAATGCATCACTAGGTTGTACTTCACCACAAAGGTTGATAACGAAGTTTTGTACCATAGTTTCAAGAGCACCGATGCTTGTGGAGAGTGGTCTGCGCAAGGAGCCACACACAAGGCCATTTGACGTCTTTGCAAGCTATACAAGATTAGTCTATCCAACTCATTCAGAAGTTCAAGAAGTAATATGTAGCTACTCCCAATGTAGGAGAGCATGATAGAGCCACGGAGGAACCCCAACTGCAACTGGCAGCACTTCTACCTTCGCCTATGCTACCGAGTCCTGAGGAGAGGCAACACATAGCAGGCAACCATCAGGAGTACCTTTGATACTTCATTCTAGCCATAGTCAAAGAGCAGTCACCACTAATCCGCAACATGTGGTTAATCTATAGTGACTTAGAAAAGGAGTCAAGAGGGCCCTACTTGGTAGGACCCGAGTGGGAGCCCTCAGATTAGACCCTTGTATAGTTTAGAAAGTGCAATTAGAACATTTTGGTTTTATTTACAGTTGTGTGTGATGTGAGCTGCAGTCTAGCCCTTAAAAGCATCATGTTGCAGTCATATCAAAACCCTTTATTTGAGTAATTTAATTGCTTTTTTTGTTAGCTTCTCGGCTAAGTATCTGCTTAGTCTAGGTTTGCCATTAGAAAACCCTTTAGATGAGTGTACCTCTTATCTATGCTTTTCCCTCTCACCTTTTTAGCCTTGTGAAGTTTGTTCTCAACAAATTGTGTTTCCTTTTAGAGTAGTGAAAAGATGGTTGATACCCGGACTGCAGCTGGTCGTGGTCAAGTGAACCAAGGCCCAGAATGCAGCCACAACAATGCATCAACTTAGGGGCCGCAAGCAACTCCAAATAGGAATGGACCCAATCCTACATCAGTTTATGGCAGCTCAGACTCAGTTGATGAACTCGATGATGCAAAACATGAATGCAATGATGAATCGGTAGAATCAAAAAGTAGTTGCACCTCAGCTAGCTCTCCAATAATCAAAATTTGCATAATTCATGAGGACAAAACCGCCTACCTATTCTTAGTCTTCTGAGTCTTTGGAGGCGGATGATTGGATTCGTTTAGTGGAAAAGAAACTGAACCTTGCTTAGTGCACTGATCGCGATAAAGTGCTCTACGTTGCCTATCTGCTAGAGGGAGCCACCGCAGAGTGGTGGGAGGACTACTACGCCTCTCATAAGGACCAGGACAACATCACTTGGGTTAATTTCACAGCATCATTTCCTCACGCTCATATCTTGGATGGGGTGAACGAAATGAAGGAGGAATTTCAGGAGTTGGAGCAAAAGAACATGTGAGAGACCATGTGGAGGTAACCCCGTATGTGTTTCAAAAAGCACCATTTATTCCCCCCTCTGTTGCCATTTCCGATGCTTCAACATGTCAGTGAGTGAATACCTGAACAAGTTCACTTAGCTAGCATGATATGCAACGGAGGGTGTTGCCACAGATAATGCTCAATAGAAGAGGTTCAAGAAAGAATTAAATCTAGGGTTGAAAGTTCAGGTTGTAGGCAATGATTATGCCAGTTTCTAGGACATGATGGACAAAGCAATGCACATTGAAGAAAGTCGTCGTGGGCTAAAAGAGTCTTGCAAGAGGAGGATGATATAGTAAGGCTCTCAGATGCATCAGTCCTACAAGTCTCACTTCAGCACTTACTAGCCAACTCATGTGCCACAGTAGTTAGGATTCAGGACTCCTGCACCTGCAACCCATCAGTTTTAGTCAGGACCGCACCCTATTAGTAGCAGCAATCAAAGCAGAAGAATGCCAACCTTGTAGTATCAGTTACCTATTACAAGTGTCATGAACAAGAACACTATGCCAGCAAGTGTCCTCAGAGGTAAGCCCCTACGTCAGTCCGTTTCAATCTGGGAGCCACACCAGATCAGACCCCTTCTTTAGTATCAGGACATGGAGCACCCCAAGTGTTAGGTCAAGCTAGTCGAGCACCGCCATCAGTCATGTGAGGACAAGTGAACCATGTCACCACAGAGGAGGCCCAAGTAGTGCTAGAGGTTGTGATTGGTAAGTTTCTAGTTAATTCAATTCTCGCTACAGTTTTGTTTAATTCTAGAGCTTCGCGTTTATTTGTTTCTCAGAGTTTTGCCTTAAAGCAATGGTTGAAAACTATTACTCTTGGATCTATTCTTTTAGTTCAATCCCCGGGCTTCAAGTTGAGTACAAACATAGGTTGTCTTAGAGTCAATATAGCCATTCAAGGGGTGGAGTTCTTCACCGATCTCATCATACTAGATATCCCATCTTTAGATGTTATTTTGGAAATGAATTAGCTTAAGAAGCAACAAACAATGTTGGATTGTGGAAGCAGAGCTGTTACCTTAACCAATTTAGATGGAAGAAAAGTAAAATTTGCAGTCAGCATGAGTCTGCCTAAGAAGGTTATGATTTTCCAGAGCAAAGGGATCACGTTAGAAGATGTGCCAGTTGTCAAGGAGTATCCCTCCCGGAATGCTACCTGATCGAGAAGTTGAGTTTTTGATTGAGCTAGTACCTGGTACTTTGCCAATTTTCAAGAGACGGTACCGGATGCCTGCCAATGAGTTAGCAGAATATAAGAAGCAAATTCAGGAGTTGTTAGACAAAAGTTATGTCAGACCTAGTTCATCTCTGTGGGGAGCGCTAGTGTTGTTTGTCAAGAAAAATGATGGTAGTCAGCATATGTGTGTGGAATACTGAGCACTCGATGAGGTCACCTCAAGAATAAGTACCTTTTGCCTAAGATTGACGAATTATTTGATCAACTAAAAGGAGCTGGAATATTCTATAGGATTGACTTGAGATCAGGATACCATCAAATAAAAATTCGTCAGGAGGTTATATCTAAGACAAATTCCTCAACTCATTATGGTCTGTATGAGATCGTAGTGATGTCCTTTGGTTTAACCAATGCCCCAGCTTATTTTATGTACCTGATAAATGATGTGTTCATGGAGTATTCAGACAAGTTTGTCGTCATGTTCGTTGATGACATTTTGATTTACTCTAAGGATTAGAAAGAGTACAAGAAGCATTTGAGGCTAGTTTTGCAGAAGCTCAGGGAGCATAAACTATATCCCAAGTTCAGCAAGTATGAGTTTTGGATGAAGAAAGTTGCTTTCTTAGGCCATGTCATGTCAGCAGGGGGAGTTGCAGTTAACTTTGGAAAAGTTGAAGATGTGCTCAATTAGAAGTCACCGTCATTTGTAACACAAGTTAGATGTTTTCTTTATATGGTGGGTTATTATTGTCGTTTCATTGAGAGATTCTCTAGTGTAGCCAGGCTGCTTACACAATTGTTAAAAAAAAAGAAATTTGTTTGAACACCAGAGTGCGAAAAGAGTTTCCAAAAGCTAAAAGAGAATTTGACTACAGCCCCAGTACTAGTATTGACAGACATTAATAAGGATTTAGAGATCTATTGTGATGCCTCCCGTAAAGGTTTAGAATATGTGCTGGTGCAAGACAAATGTGTGGTAACTTATGTTTCACATCAGTTGAGGCCACATAAAGAGAATTACCCCACACATGATTTGGATCTAGCAACCGTAGTGTTTGGCAATCCCTATGTAAACTATTACACGTAGAAAATTATGATGATCTTAGGTCTAAGGATCATATATACACTATGTATTAGACCAACTGATAACACTTAAGAATATAACAATTTTCGCATTATCTTATGGTAGGTCAATCTAGCACCATGTTCTCTAACATGTATCTACATTATTGATTTGATATTCCCATATCCATGGCCCGTGAAATGATCATCAATCAATACATTTATGATCTATAAATTATAATTGTCCCACATAATAATATAAAATCAGGGATAAGTTAGAATAACATCAAAATATGAATAAAAAGTCTACGAATAAGTCACATACTTGTTGATTAATATAAAAAAATATTTATTTAAGGGATAAATAGCAACATAGAAATGATAATCATTTTCATGATCGTCTCTAGAGCATATCACTAAGAAAATAGACTAAGATTTCAAGAATTTTTGGTTGCCCGAGAATTAGCAATCTCGTTTTTTATCCTTTAGTGACATGGACTCCTCTTGCTTGTTAACTAGTAATTGATAAGAAGATATGTGTAATTAAGAAATCAAACAATCGGGACATTCATTTATTAGAATGGACAGATACATGTAACACAAACGAAGGAACCAAATGGATTAGATCCATATATAATAAACCACAAACTTTTACGCGTCCTTGTTATTAGCCAGTGCTCCCATATCCATGCGTGCATGGCTTGTGAGACCTGGACGTAGCAGTCCAGCGAGCGACAGTGCATCCATGCATGCATGTGGCTAGATAGGCTAGCAGTAGCAGCTACTTAATTAGGCAGGAACTTGGACTTGATGGAGTCGACCAGGCCGGCGTCGTCGATGTGGAACGCCGTGGCCAGCACGTCTGTCGGCACCGTCGGCGAGGCTCCAAACAACGCCTCGGCGACGGGCTGCGTTCCCGGCAGCTGGCTGCTGAACGCCGCGATGACGACGGCGGTCGAGCTGGAGCAGCTGTTCTTCTGGAAGTGGACGAGGCCGCGGGGGAAGACGAACACCTCGCCCTTGTGGACGGTGCGGGCGAAGAGCTTGTTGGCCGTGGTGATGAACCCGACGTCAAGGAAGCCCTCTAGCACGAAGATCACCTCGGTGGCGCGCGGGTGGGTGTGCGGCGGGTTCAGCCCCCGCGGTGCAAAGTCGATGCGCGCCATGGACACGCCCAGGGTGTTGAGACCAGGGAGCTTCTCCACGTTCGCCGCCATCACCACCGACCCCACCGCCTTGCTGGTGTTACCGGCGTTCGCGAGCCCGTCGAAGAAGAAGTCGTCCACCGTCACGTTCTCCGGCCTCTTGCACGGGAACCCGTTCAGCCGCAATGCTGCGTGCATCCATGCAAATTAGTAAGCAAGCATGATATTTCATGAGGGAGCTACTCTGTTCTCAAATAGACATCGTTTTAGAATAAGTGTAGTCAAACTTTAAAACTTTCATCACTGATATTTACAGAACTACATTTAGATTATTCATATGGAAGTGGTATTAGTAGATTGGTCATGAAAAATACTTATTAATGATGGTGCGACCAGATTAGAATCGTGTCGCTACTTACGGCCCTGGAGGGATTTGTAATCGGCGACGCAGAAGTCCTGGAGCATGTCGGGGTCGCCGGCCAGCGAGGGGGCGGCGAGCGCTAGGAGGAGGACGAGGACGGCCAAGGAGGCACTGCCCGCCATGCTCAACTTAATTAGCTAGCTTGGTTCTTGTTATTTAGGTTAATTAAGTATGTCTGAGATTGACGAGGAAGGGAAGATGGCATTTATAGGGGCCGGCCGGTTCGTAGCTTGACGAAGACGTGATCAATTAATTGACGTATGACCAAGTTATTTGGAAGAGGGTGATGACCCGTTATCTGTATCTTCAGATAGGCTTGATGTTAGGGTTAGTGGACGCTGTGTAAAGGTGGAGCAGGAGTTCAGAGGTTTTCTCGATCTACATGAGAAGATCTTCTTCTTAAGTAAATACCCAGGAGTCGTCTTACCCTCCGTAGATCGAGTTTTTTTTAAGGTTAGACGATGCATGGGCAGAAATTGCAGTAGTTAAAAGCATTGTAAGTTACCCCTACTAACCTCTGTTCCTAATTAATTCATGTCATCAAGGCTCCGTGAGATGGTTCAATGCACTATTATTACACTTACTTTTTTTATTATGTCATAAATGTGACATGGTTATGTCATGCATGTGACATATAGCACAAATGGATTATGTCGTATGCATGTGACATGGTTCAATTCACTATTTATTATACTTACTTTTTAATTATATTATGGAAATGTGTTCATCTTCGTTGCATCAATTGCTATCCGCGATAATACGTAAACTTTTTTATTTTTAGTTTTTGAATTTTTTTGTGTTGGTAATATGTAAATACTTTGTTTGGATGTTAGAAACCTGTGATTTCGAGGGGGTACTTTGTTGGTAATAATCAAGAATCATGAGACAATACATACAGCAATTGATCATGATGAAATAAAGCATTTGCCCATATGAATATTATTCTTTTTAATAAGTAATTGTTGGTGCAACTTCGGAAAAGAAAATCTGATAATGTTTTTTCTTATCTAAAGTCATCGACTCATTATATACTTTATTATTGTGCTATATATGGATACCTTCCACTGTCTTGTTTCTTTCACTCTTGCCGGAGCTGGATTACATTTGTCATATGGAATTGGTATTAGTAGACAGGTCATAAAAAGTATATCCACGCCATTATTTTTTGAATATAATCTCTACTAATCTATAATTAGAAGATGTAATGTCCAAATGTGTGTATCGGAGAGGCCACGTCCATTTCTAAAGTAAAAGAAAATGCATATATGTGAGTTGCATCTTGTTCGACGAGTCCCATGAACTAACTTAATCAAGTCGTACGTTGGTTAGCTAGTATTGTCCACATATAACACGATCTATTCAGATGTCTCATGCGACCTGTCCGGGTGTTGCTAGCTTTACTAGTTCTCGTCCAGACTAAATCCGTACTGATAATGCCGTGGCAACATGCCAACAGCTTTGGATATATTATAACCACCCTATTTCTGAGGCCATTAGTTTTCCCGCAATACCCCAGAATATTCAGCTGCAAAGTATTATAGTTGATTGTGCATATTAGACAAGTTTGCAGCAAAAAGGTGTAACATTCTGTTTTTCAGCTCCTTTTAAAAGCTTTTAAAATAAAAAAGCATTTACTAAATTTTCTGGAATCTAATTAAGCTTAAAATAAAATTTCAAAAATAAAAAAGATTTAATCTGATTAAAATAAACACTAACATAAACTCAAAATATTTTATTTGGATTCCTTGTGTCTCAAGGATTTTTCTGGAATTTTTGGAGAATTTTTTCGGATTTATTTTCTGTTTTCTAGTGCTCATTTTGATTTATCTGAGTTTCTGAAAAAGAAACCCCCGAAGGGCTAAAAAATTTAGCAGCGAAAAAATAAAAATAACCGTAGAAACCATTCAACATGCCAGAGACAATTGACTAAAGAGTGAAGTCCTAATCCGTGAAGTCATTGAAGTATCCTCCTCTGGTACCTCTGCGGGTATAACTCCTCCTCCTGAACTGAGTAACAAGGGGCATAAAGCCGTGAGTACATTGGTATTCAGCAAGTCGTTCGTAACAAATTAATGCAATATAATATGTAAGGCTTACCAATAGATAGCTGAAAGGTTAATTTGCGTAAAATAATATTTTAAAGAAAATACGATAATTAGTTTGAAAGCAAACTTGAGTAAAAACAATAAATAATAAGTAATCAATGGAATTGCAAGCCACTTATGAACCTCTCATCCACAAGTTAAACCAACAGTGAACTAACCATTCACTTTCCAATATAAATAATCCAAGTTTTATGAAAATTCTACCCATCGTGTGAAATCATCGTGTATTATCCGTAACCGGGGACACGGCTATTCGACTAGTTTTATACTTTGCAGAGCTTGCACAACTGTACCCACATGATGTGCTTAGCCTTATACTAAGGAAATCACAACAAGAGTTTTATAATGTTCAACCTCAACTCAATCTCACCCGCTATGGTTTCGCTTCACACACCACCCCCCTATGCCTCATGGAAATCAGCAACCATATACATCACAATGGCGAGATTAAAATTGAAATATCCCAAATTAATCAGCCAGGTCTATGGGTCAGTGATAATCGAAGGTTATCACAGACGGTTCGAAAAACCGTCTGTGGTGTAAATATCACAGACAATTTTTAAGTAAAAACCGTCTATGATAGCTGATAATCACAGACGATTTTTAACTAAAAGCATGCGTGATATATAAATATCACGACGGTTTTAGTTTAGAACCGTCTGTGATATTTATATATCACGAGCGGTTTTAGTTTAAAACCGCTCGTGATATGTAAGTATCACTGAGCGGTTCTAATTTACAACCGTGCGTGATGTGTGAGTCATGACGATTATACTATAAAATCGTCTATGATAGTTCATTCTATACCTAAGTTTTTCTATTTTTCATTAGCATCAGAAAATGTTAGCTATGCTTTTTAAAAACAAGCAAAAACAAGTAAATATGATATCAAACATAGCAGAGAACATTTTATTTCCATTACAATCCACCATTACAATATCATAAGATTACAATCTACCATTACAACATTATAAGATTACAATCCACCATTACAATAGCAGAGAACATTTCATTTCCATTACAAATCAAGCAACAGAGAAGAAAGAAAATAGAAGATGCAGCTCGGGTAGACCTTCTTAGCAGCCGCCTCACTGTAAGCTCCTAGGTAGCCCTAAACCCAACAAAGTAATTAGCAACAATGGAAACTATATACGATGGAGACCTAAAGCCCACAGAATTAAATACTAGAAGAAACAATAGAGGGAGGAAGCTTACGATGCATTTGAAGGGAGGGGGCGGATGGATTCGGATGAGTATTTATAGAGGAGGAAGAGTTATGATCCGTAGGGTGTGGGTTAGTCGATTTCTATTGGATGAAACTAGGTTGCGGAGGATTGACAGGTCGTGTCGTCAGAGAAAAAATTATCACAGACAGTTCTTTATTAAGAACCGTCTGTGATATTAGCTATACATATACCGATACAATATAAACAATTAGTCTCAAAATATAAAATAATAAAGTTCTATATGGCTTATATATACTCATCTGAAAGGTTTCGACAAGATCTACAACTTTGCAGTTGAGACAAACCCTAAATTTTGAAAGGAAGATTGAAAATTTTGGCAAAAACATAAATCAAAAACTTACGATTCAAATTTGAGGCCCAAGATGGCCGATTTTGGGGGTCTTCGATGGCGACTCGCACAAGCGGGTCATTTTTTTGGATCGGGCTCGTCGTTAGCTTTCCAACGAGTACAAGAACATCAAAAATAGACACCGTATGCAAAAGTTATATCCGTTTTACTGAAGGTGTGTCAAAATAGAATTCTACTCGAACTCAGGCGGGAAACTACGAAATTTTAGGGGTATGGGAGGCGGGAAACAAATCACAGACGGTTCTTGATCAAGAACCGTCTGTGATATTACGGAATATCACAGACGGTTCTATTTTAGAACCGTCTGTGATAATATAACAGACAGTTCTTGATAACACATACGGTTCTTATGAATCATCTGTGATGAGGCGTCTAATATAAACGTTTTTGTAGTAGTGAGGTATTTATCTAAATTTTCTACAATTAAAATTATCAATTTATATAACATAGCCATGCAATTAAATTTAAAATATTCATATAATCATTTACAAAATTTAGGAGCAAAATGGTCAAGGAGACTTGCCTTCTTGCGCATTATATGATCTCTCTTGCTGCGTCTCGACAAACTCTTCGGCGACGTCGAGTTCTACACGCGAAACGATAAAAGTAAATAAATAAATAAATACAAATAAAATCACAAAAATATAAAATATATATCTAGAGAAAGGTTATGATTTTAGATAAATTTAGAAATTTGAATCACTGTATTCGGAGTTCGAACGACGGAGAACGAGCGATTGGAAGTTTGAATGAATTGGAAATTCCAGAAAATGCAAATCTGAGGGAATATTCTCTGGAATCTTATTTTTGGATGATTTTTGGATATATTTGAGTGTATGATGTGTGGGGCCCGGTTGTCATTGGGTACATATTTTTATTTTAATAATTTATGACAAGTGGGTCCCGCTTGTCATTGACTAAAGGTGAACAAAAGTTGAAAAATCCAACCGAAAATGCATGCCCAGGATTTGAACCCACAACCTCACACAAGCATGCACTAACTAGACTCCCCTAGCCAAGTGAGCTCTTGATCTTTCATGACAAGAAAGCATCAACAAGACAAAATAAACAAGGAGTAGAATGATTAGAGAGAAAAGATCACAGAGAAGACACACGGGGAGCACGGCTGGTGAACTCGTCGGCGGCCGGAGGCGGGGCGGCCAGTGGCGGCGGGGGTAGTAGGGGCGGCGGCGCACCTTCTCACGGCGGCGGCGGGGCCCAGGGTGGCCGGCGGCAGCGGGAGATGGTGGTGGCGGTGGGGAGATGCGAGGCGGCCGGTGGGAGGCGACCGGGCGGCGGTGCACGGCGGCGGGGCTTCGACCGAAGGAGAGGGGAAGGACGGCAGTGAAAGAAGGCCGAAAGGATGAAAGAAGAGCCGTTATTCAGGAATTTATAGGAAGAGAGAGGAGAGGAAGGAGCCGACGGTTTTAAGAGCGAATTAAAGGGGAAAACGGCCGGTGGATTGGTGGGGGTGATTAGGGCATCCGTTTCCACGCTTTAATCGGGAGTTAAGAGGAGGAAACGGACGGCAATCAAAGCTTTATTTTGGCTCTAATGGTGGAGGAGAGAGAGAGTGGGAGGAGGAAGAAGGAGAGGTTGAAGAAACATATAACAAGTGGTGGGGTCCATGTGTCGGTGAGAGAAAGGGGAAGTGAAGGGGTACGGGCCGTCGGATTTGCGACACGTGGCAAGTGAATAGCTCAAGGCCTTTGGATGAATATAAAGGGGTAAGTAATAGTTTAGGATTAATTTGATTTTTATTTTCGGATTGATTTTCAGAAAACACTAGAAACAACATAAATACTTAGAAAATAGCTAATATAGTCTAAAAATTCCAGAAAAATCATAAAATATTCCTGGAAGCATTTTAGACTTAGAAAAATATTTTTAATTCTAGATTTGCATTTAATAATTTTATAAAATACTTTTTAACTTTTCAAATTCATTTTTAATTCCAGCAAATTCTCAAAAATTAATTAATAATTTAAGGAAGGCTAGGAAAAATAAAATAAACTCTTTTTAGCTTTAATAAAATATTTAAAATACATTTTATTGCTTTAAATATTTAAATAAAATCTAGATAAATCCAAATAATTTGAATTAATTAATTTAAAATTATTCTTTCCAAAGAAATTCAAATTTTGGGATGTTACAAACCTACCCCCCTTAGAAAGAATCTCGACCCCAAGATTCGGAAGGACTGGGAAAAGACTAGAAACTCGCTCAGAGATCCGGTTCACGCTCCCAGGTTGCTTCCGACTCTAAATGGCTGTTCCATTGCACCTTGCAAAATTTGATAGTCTTGTTTCTTATGCAGCGCTCTGCTTCTTCCAAAATTTTGACCGGAAACTCTGGATATGTTAAATCCTCTTTCAAATCCACTTCCTCTAAAGGCATAAGGTCTTCTGGCAGCCTTAGGCACTTTGTCAACTGTGACACATGGAAAACATCATGCACATCTGATAGCTGGGAAGGAAGCTTCAACTGATAGGCAACTCTCTCTGCTCGCTAAAGCGGAAAGGGTCCAATATATCTCGGAGTAAGCTTACCACTAACTCTGAAACGACGCATCCCTTTTAGAGGTGACACTTTCAAATACACATGATCTCCTGGTGCAAACTCTAACATTCTGCGGCGATTATCTGCATAACTCTTTTATGCAGTGCAGGCTGTTTTCAACTTTGTCTCGGATTAGGTGAACTTGCTCTTCGGCTAACTTCAAAACGTCAGGTCCAAACACTTTACTTTCTCCTGTCTCTGACCAATATAAAGGTGTTCTACACTTTCTGCCATATAGAGCTTCAAATGGGGACATCTGCAGACTAGATTGATAAAGCATTATTGTAGGAGAATTCTGCGTAAGGCAAACTTTGGTCCCAACTGGCTTTATTTCCTAATACACAAGCTCTCAACATATCTTCCAATATTTGATTGACCCTCTCTGCCTGACCATCTGTTTGAGGATGATAAGCAGTACTGAAATTTAAATTAGTGCCCAAAACCTCATGAAGCTTCCGCGGAACCTTGAGGTAAATTGAGATCCTCTATCGATACAATCTTCTTTGGAACTCCATGTAAACACACAATTCTTGACATGTAAAGTTCGCCAATCTATCTCTGAATAAGTAGTCTTTCTTGGTATGAAATGTGCAACTTTTGTTAAGCGATCCACTATAACCTATATCGAATCATAACTTGACTTGGTCCTTGGCAATCCGGTTATAAAATCCATTCGATTTCCTCCCATTTCCATTCAGGTATCTGCAGAGGTTGCAAAAGTCCAGCAGGTCTTTGATGCTCTGCTTTAACTCTCTAGCATACATCACACAAAGCTACATACTCTGCAATTTCTCTTTTCATACTAGACCACCAATAACTTTCCTTGAGATCTGGTACATTTTGTGCTTCTGGATGAATAGAGTATCTGCTTCATGAGCTTCCTTTAGTATCAAATCTTTTATTTCCTTTTTCTCTGCGAGAATTCTCTTTCAAACCAAAGAATTCCTTCTTCATCTTCGAAAATCCAGGTGCTTTGCCTTTCTTTATATTCTCTTTAATTTCTTTAACATATCCATCCTCTTTTTGGGCTACCTTGATCTGATCTTCCAAAGTAGGGTGAACCTTCAACGCAGAAAGAACTCCTTCATTTACCATTTCCAAGTTAAGTCGTTGAAAATCCTCACGAAGAATTGATTGACTATCTTGAATCAACAGATTGTTAGCATGGCTCTTCCGACTCAAAGCATCGGCCACTACATTAGCCTTTCCTGGATGATAGTGTATTCCCACATCATAATCCTTTATCAACTCGAGCCATCTTCTTTGTCTCGGGTTAAGATCAGGTTGGGTAAATATATACTTTAAACTTTTATGATCTGTATATATTTCACACCGATTACTGATTAAGTAATGCCTCCATAACTTTAGAGCATGCACAACAGCAGCTAGCTCTAAATCATGAGTGGGATAATTTTCCTCATGCGGTCTTAATTGCCTTGATGCATAAGCTACCACCTTTCCTTCTTGCATCAACACACAACCAAGACCCTGTCTTGACGCATCACAATAAACTTCAAAGTCCTTCCTGATATCGGGTAACCGCAGAATTGGTGCAGAAGTTAATCTCTTCTTTAACTCTTGAAAACTGTCCTCACAAGATTTACTCCATTCAAATTTCTTTTCCTTCTTTAATAACTGGGTGAGAGGTCTGGCAATCTTGGAAAATCCTTCAATGAAACGACGATAGTAACTAGCTAATCCCAGGAAACTTCGGATTTCTGTTGCGGTCTTGGGTTGGGTCCAATTTAACACATCCTTAACTTTTCCTGGATCCACAGATACTCCTTCTGCAGAAATTACATGTCCCAAGAATTCAACTTCTTTCAACCAAAATGCACATTTGCTGAACTTGGCGTACAACCGATGTTCTCTGAGCCTTTGCAAAACTATCCTTAGATGCTCTTCGTGTTCTTTCTTATTCTTGGAATAGATAAGAATGTCATCTATGAAGACAACAACAAACTTATCTAAATAATCCATGAATACTTTATTCATCAAATTTATAAAGTATGTCGGTGCATTTGTCAGACCGAAAGACATCACCGTATACTCATATAATCCATATCGAGTAGAGAAGGTTGTTTTAGGTATATCTTCTGGTCTAATTTTCAATTGATGGTATCCCGACCGAAGAACAATCTTAGAGAAGACACCTGATCCTTTCAGCTGATCAAACAGATCATCAATCCTGGGCAAAGAATACTTATTCTTGATTGTTACCTCATTTAGAGCTCTATAATCCACACACATACGCTGGCTACCATCCTTCTTGTTTACTAGAAGCACTGGGGCTCCCCAAGGTGAAGAACTTGGTCTAATGAAACCCTTCTCCTGCAATTCTTGAATTTGCCTCTTAACTTCTGCTAAATCATTAGCTGACATCCGATATGGTCTCTTAGAAATTGGAGCTGTACTAGGCACCAGATTTATAACAAATTCAATCTCTCGATCTGGTGGCATTCCTGGTAAATCTTCAGGAAATACATCAGGGTATTCACTTACTACAGGCACATCCTTCAAAATTTGCCCTTTTAAGCGGGTTAACACACTTTCCTTCTTTGAGGGCATACTGGACACATACCTTATCTGAATTCCATCAGAGTTGGTGAGGATAATGGCACGATTGGCACAATCTATTTGCCCTCTATACTTGGTCAACCAATCCATACCAAGTATTATATCTATGCCTTCGGAGTCTATTATAATAAGGTTCGCTAGGAACTTTACTCCATTTATATCTATGGTTACTCTAGGGCAAACCAAATTAGTCCTCAATTCTTTTCCAGGTGATTGAACTAACATGAGGTTCTTTAGCAAACAAACACTCCAATTATTTCTTTCCACAAAAGCTTTTGTTACGAAGGAATGTGAAGCTCCAGAATCAAATAATGTAATTGCGGGAACTGAATTAACAAGAAACTTACCCAGAACCACGTCTGGTGTATCTTGTGCTGCCTCTGCAGTGACATGATTGATACGCCCCTTACTGAACATCTGTGGAGTCTTGGGAGTCTGAGGGCTTCCACGTCCTTGACCAGTGGTTGGAGCTCTTGCCGGTGTAGAATCAAGATTGAAGTGAACCGGAGTTACCGTTTGACGCTTCTGGGGACAGTTATTAGCATAATGCCCCATGTTCTTGCAGTTGAAGCACTGCACTCCTGCAGCGTGGTTTTACTCTGCTGAGGTTGAACTGCATTTCCAACTCGAGAAGCTTGAGGAATAGGACGGGGTGCAGAGATCGGTGTCCTCGGATGGCTGGGCAATGGAGGCCGACTGAATTATTGTGGAGTGGAACGATGACGAGAGCTACTTGCATTCTGTTGAGCTTGAAACTTCCTCTTCCTAGATTCATAAAGCTGGTGCTGGGCATCTTCTTGAACAAGTGCTTTATTCACCAAATGCTGAAAAGTAGGATAATCATTGGACACTAACTGCACCTTGAGATTGGGATCCAAACCTCCCATAAACCTCCAAATCTTTGCAGCATCAGTTGTTACATCCTCTGGTGCATACCTTGATAGTTGAATGAACTTTCTCAAGTATGCGGAAACGCTAAGATTTCCCTGCTGCAGTTGGTGAAATTCCTTCCTTTTCACCATGAAGCTCATAGGTATGTGAGCGGTACGGAAAACTTCCACAAATTCTGCCCAAACAATGTTCTGAGCATCTTGATGTGCAGCGCAAAAGTTTTCCCACCAGTTTGCAGCAACTCCTTTAAGTTGATGGGCAGCATACATGACTTTTTCATTCTCATTGCATTGAGCCAAATTCAACTTCCTTTCTACTTCCCTAATCCAATCATCCGCTTCCAACGGATCAACAGATCCTGCAAAAGTCGGAGGTTGAGTCCTCATGAATTCTCCAAGCACGGGTGAGGTGGTTGAGCAGTGCTTGATGAGCCCGATGAACTTGATTCTGGGCTAAGGCTTGAAGAAGCTGCAATTGCATGGCCATCATCTGCTCCATATTTGGGGCTTGAGTCATGGATGCGGAATTGGGGCATTGTTGTCATTGGGTCCTTGATTATTGCTGACATTGCTTCTTGTATTCACCATCCAAGCTCCACCAAGAAAAGCACAAGGTAAGGGAAAAGGCATAGATAAGGAACAGGGGCAACTAACAACATCCCAAACCAACACACAAGGACAAAGCAACAGCTAGAAAATGCAACTTTGAAATTCAAATTAGTTTTAAGAATGGCTATACCACAAGTGCTCATGGCTCGGTACAGTCCATTTTATTACATCTCATAATTATAAGGCGTTCTAATATCGGAAACAACTCAAAAGGGTACTACTGTCTAACATCTAGTCATCCTCCATGATGATGCGCTCCTCTGGATCCTCCTCTAGGTCCTCCTCCGAATCAACAAAATGACTTTGTCCACATGTAGTGCAGTTGTTCGGAGAACGGGACCGCGATCGACTTTGACTGAAGACAGGCGAACTGGAACAAGAGCGAAGGTGTCCACTGCTAGATCCTCCAATGTTGACGTCGGGTAGCGGACTGGGGCGTCGCACACTCTTCCTCGCGTAAGTCCGTGCGAGGTCTGGAAATGACCGTGCAGCAGAGCCGGTGGCGGTCGGTGTAGTCGATGAAGCTCGAAGACGCTCCACCTCAGCCTCGGCAGCAATGCTCGCCTGGTCTGCGACAGCGTGGGCAGACTCACTCTGTAGAAGCTACGCACGAAGAGTGTCGGAGTGCTCGTAGCTCGAAGTGAGAAGCATCCGAAGAAGTCCTATCTCCTGTAGCGCTTTGGCGTAAGTCGCTGACGTCGCCTGTGTGAGCTGAACCTGATGAGACAGGCGAGGGTCATCCACCACGATCTGAAAGGGCTCTGGGTGGGTCTGTCCTGCTCTCGTGGTCAGGAAGAAACTGAAGGGTGACTGCCGTAGTATGTCTTTATGCTTCTTGCATAAATCTGTGATCGCTAACTGGGCTGCATCCTGCATAGCATCCAAGCAATGGGTCCGAGGATGCTCAATCTGACATTCAATGGGGTCAAACTTTCCCTCCTGAGCGTAGAGGAACACCTCCATGGTCCATGAGTCCATATTCATAATTCTAATCTTCCACCCTCTGAAGATAGGCTACTGAGTATACTTCAAGAACTGCATCAGCTGCTGTAGAAGACTCACAAATACTCCCTCGCTCTCACCATGAGAAAGGTAGTCCCATGAAACTGATGACGACGAACCTGCCATCTACAAATTTGAAAATAGGGGAGATCAGTACAGATTTTTAAAGAGTGAAAAGGAAGACAAGAACAACATACTAAGTAAGAGAAGAGTAGAACCAAAGAAACTTATATTTTTGTACATAACTTTTTATTAAACATAGATCCTTAAGGCTTTGCCAAAATCTAGGGCTCGTCCTACAGTCAAGTCGGCTCTGATACCACTTCTGTGGGAACCCGGAGTTGAAACTCCTGGACCCCCCTGTGTATTACAGTACTAGTCCCAGATCAATGCTAGTACACATAGTTAAACAGAAATTGATACATTGCCAACCATGCTTTATTACAATAATAACTGAAGTTCATACTTCTTGGCCATTGCCTTACAACTGAGGTTCACAGAACCACACCAAACAAAAATTCAGCGGAAGCAAAAACATTCAAATGAACGGCCCATCAATATGCCACAGGCATTTGACTGGAGCAACGCGACCTAGTCCTCTGCAAAGCCTTCTCCTCCAGCTTCCTCGAAGTAGCGGTAATCATCCTCCTGAGCTTCATAGTCTTCTACTATAGGATTTGGAGTGTAGCGTGTGAGTACAAAAATGTACTCCGCAAGTCTTGGGAAAGATGCAATAGATGCAGGGCTTAACAAAGAATGGTTATATGGTTCTTTTTCCAGAAATCAGCATTTTATTTCAAATTTATATACTTATCTTAAAAGCAACTTGTTAAACAACTTATTTTTAATAATTGAAATCAGATAAGCAATTTAGTGAAAGTTTCGTCCACCTACACTAATAACATAGGCTATATCCGCCAAGATTTAAAATGATGGTTACAACCACCAGAACTGGTTCTATCCATCAGACCAAAATTCCGAGAGTTACATCAACTCCCAAGTTTTCCAAAACATTTTATTTTTAAAGTCAAAATCAAAGGTCTACCATGTGAATGCAATCCTTGTCCGCCCTTGACCGTGGGCACGGCTATTCGAATAGTTTATTACTCTGCAGAGTTTGTACAGCTTTACCCACAAGAGATAAATTATCTTAATAGTCAACATTCTTCCTTTGGCATGAGACCCAGATAAAATATCACAAAGCTTTTCCCCTACTCTAGTCTAGTTAGATATCACCCGCTGAGGTTTCACCGCTGAAGGGTTAAATCCACCACAGTCAGAAGCCCCCTCTTGCGCCATGTGAGTATAGTAAATCTCTGTCCCTCACTGGGAGTAAACCAGTAAATCCCTGGTACCCATTTTCCGATGGCGGCATCTATACTAAACTATCGTAAGTTAGTTAGCTAGGTTGTACCCATTTTAACTTGTGGTTGTACGGAAATGCTCAGTTTGGACAAACACAAGAGTCGGTCCTTAAGTGACTAGGGTGGAACATTCACAATCCAAGTTCTTGTGCTAATTTCGCACCAGCCAAACCTTCCATCCACCCTGGTCAAATTTTATTTTATATATTTCCTTTTATTTTGAAATAACAGTGACAACCTCTATTGCCACTAATTTAACAAACATATAAAATTTAAAATCATTCATCAATAGTTTTTTCCTTATACAGATGATTTAAAGGTATTTATCTAAATTTTCTACAATTAAAATTATCAATTTATATAACATAGCCATGCAATTAAATTTAAAATATTCATAAAATCATTTACAAAATTTAGGAGCAAAATGGTCAAGGAGACTTGCCTTCTTGCGCACTATATGATCCCTCTTGTCGCGCCTCGACAAACTCTTCGGTGACGTCGAGTTCTACACACGAAACGATAAAAGTAAATAAATAAATAAATACAAATAAAATCACAAAAATATAAAATATATATATCTAGAGAAAGGTTATGATTTTAGATAAATTTAGAAATTTGAATCACTGGATTCGGAGTTCGGACGACGGAGAACGAGCGATTGGAAGTTTGAATGAATTGGAAATTCCAGAAAATGCAAATCCGAGGGAATATTCTCTGGAATCTTATTTTTGGATATATTTGAGTGTATGACGTGTGGGGCCCGGTTGTCATTGGGTACAGATTTTTATTTTAATAATTTATGACAAGTGGGTCCCGCTTGTCATTGACTAAAGGTGAACAAAAGTTGGAAAGTCAACCGAAAATGCATGCCCGAGATTTGACAACCTCACACAAGCATGCACCAACAAGACTCCCTAGCCAAGTGAGCTCTTGATCTTTCATGACAAGAAAGCATCAACAAGACAAAATAAACAAGGAGGAGAATGATTAGAGAGAAAAGATCATAGAGAAGACACACCGGGGCATGGCGGCGAACTCGCCGCGGCGGGCGGGCGGAGGCGGCGGCGGCGGCGACGGGGTAGAAGGCGGCGCACCTTCTCACGGTGGTGGCGGGGCCCCGGGGTGGCCGGCAGCAGCGAGAGATGGTGGCGACGGTGGGGAGATGCGGGGCGGCTGGTGGGAGGCGACCGGGCGGCGGTGCACGGCGGCGGGGCTGCGACCGAAGGAGAGGGGAAGGACGGCGGTGAAAGAAGGCCGAAAGGATGAAAGAAGAGCCAGCATTCGGGAATTTATAGGAAGAGAGAGGAGAGGAAGGGGCCGACGGTTTTAAGAGCGAATTAAAGGGGAAAACGGCCGGTGGATTGGTGGGGGTGATTAGGGTATCCATTTTCACGCTTTAATCGGGAGTTAAGAGGAGGAAACGGACGGCAATCAAAGCTTTATTTCGGCTCTAATGGTGGAGGAGAGAGAGAGTGGGAGGAGGAATGAGAGGTTGAAGAAACATATAACATGTGGGGTCCATGTGTCGGTGAGAGAAAGGGGAAGTGAAGGGGTACAGGCCGTCGGATTTGCGACACGTGGTAAGTGAATAGCTCAAGGCCTTTGGATGAATATAAAGGGGTAAGTGACTTTGTATGGCTAGGATTAAATCGTGGAGAGAGATGGATTTAATCTTAGAACGACACGTGGTATTCTAGGATTAATTTGATTTTTATTTTCAGATTGATTTTCAGAAAACACTAGAAACAACATAAATACTTAGAAAATAGCTGACCGAGAAGTTGAGTTTTTGATTGAGCTAGTACCTATACTTTGCCAATTTTCAAGAGACGGTACGGATGCACGCCAATGAGTTAGCAGAATATAAGAAGCAAATTCTGGAGTTATTAGACAAAAGTTATGTCAGACCTAGTTCATCTCTGTGGGGAGCGCTAGTGTTGTTCGTCAAGAAAAATGATGGTAGTCAGCATATGTGTGTGGAATATTGAGCACTCAATGAGGTCACCTCAATAATAAGTATCTTTTGCCTAAGATTGACGAATTATTTGATCAACTAAAAGGAGCTAGAATATTCTCTAGGATTGACTTGAGATCAAGATACCATCAAATAAAAATTCGTCTGGAGGATATATCTAAGACAAATTTCTCAACTCGTTATGGTCTGTATGAGTTCGTAGTGATGTTGAGAGACCATGTGGAGGTATCCTCATATTTGTGATGAGTAATTGACGATTGTTTTAGTGAGTTTGAGTTTGTTCTGGGTATTCTAGGGTTGAGTACCTCTATCTGTGCTAATGTGGAATATACTGTTTCGTGCGGTGCTATGTGATGGTTTGCTTGTCTGTGTGACTGCAGGATTTCGGAGCTAGGTCATGGTGAGGCGAGGTGGACCGGGACTAGGCACAGGAGGTGTCGAGGTCCAGACGGTCAAAGATGCCGAAGATGATCGAGGCTACTGAAGTGGTTGCAAGCCGGGAGACGAGGAACTGGAGCTACCCGTGACGAACACGACGGGCGATGACAAGCAGATCAGGACTAGGCTCAGGGAGGAGCCGGAGGTCCGCATCAAGGTCTGGATGCGGAAGTTTCTGGAAAAATGCTTGAGGGCATTTTGGTAATTTGGCTCAAGCAAATGAGAGGAGTGGAATTGAGGTTTCCCTCCATTTTGTCCTGAGTGTGACCTTTGCCTCAGATGGGAGTGAGGCTTGTGAGTGGAAGGGGCTGCCACTTCTTGATTTGCAATTTGGAGAAGGAAGCAAGAAGTGTTCTCCTTTTGTCTCTGTGGTGTGGCGTCGAGAAAAAAAGAGAGCTCCAGTGGTATGGGTGTTCCTTGTATGAGCTGTGTGCTTGTGTGTTCTGTAGGTGAGCCCTGCTAGTGTGCTTTCTCTAGTGCTCTCTTCCTGGTGTATGCATTAGATATGAGGAGAGCTTAGTGCGTGAGTGTGTGCTGGAGCTCAAGGTGTGGTGTTAGAGTGCTTACTGATCAGTAGGGTGCTCTAGTGTTCGTGTGTTGGGAGAGGAGAGAATGAATTGAGAATCCATGTAATCATTCCTCCTGTTCTAATGTCCATGCGTATCGGGACTCCTCTGTAATCCTCTTTTGTTGGAATGAAATCTCTAAAGATTTTTCCCGAGCTCCTGTGTTCTTGGATGTCCTCTGTGCTGATTTCTTGAATTGTTGATTTCTTGTTGTTCCTTGCTGGTGAGGTGCAAAATGGGTTGCTCAGTGATGGGAATATGTCTCAAGATCACTTGATTGGTTTTTCCCAAGAGCTAGGTGAAGGAATCAAAGTTTTGCATTTTTCAGCTTCTATGTTCTTCTCTTCGTGTTTATAGGGTTTTGGTGAAAAACTTGTTTCCCTTCTTGAGATGGCATGAAATTTAGTACCTAGAGTCTAGTGGCTATCTATTAGCTATCCTCAAAGTTTCGTGGCCAAAGGATCAGTGATTGAATGGGAATTTGTTTGATTTGCAGTGTGGAGCAGTAATTTCTATTCGGCTGTTCATTCCCTGCAGTTTTCGGTTTGTAGTGATTCCCCCTTGGCCGAACTGCACTAGAAAGTTTTATGCTTCTTTGTTCTGCTGTCCGTTTGGCCGGAACTGCAGTCTGCAGTTCTTTTATCTTTTGTAGCCTTTTTCGGTATGCTCATTTTTGCTGGTTTGGCCTGCTGTTTTTCAGCAGAAATATGAATATATGGCTGCAATCGGCTGCCTCTTAGCTGCAGCCAAATTTCTCTGTATTTCCAGCAGTTTGGGTGCAGTTTTGCTGTGTTCTTTGGCCTGCATTTCAGCACTTGTTCACTGCAGTTTTTCAGCACTGTTTCCTGCTGTTTTCAGCAGTAATTCTCTGCAGATTTCAGCTCCTAACTGCAGCTGAACTACTCTGAATTTACAGCAGATTGTGCACCTTCTCTAGTGCAGATTTCAGCAGTACCTCTACTCTGTAATTTCTGCAGATTGTGCACTATCTTTAGTTCAGATTTCAGTCATAATTTCTGTGCTCCTATGGTCTTCGGCAGCTACATTGTTCAGTCTTTTGTCCTCAATTTTCAGCAGCAAGAACCTACCTTTTCAATGCATCATTTCTTGGTTGGTCGGTGAGAAAGCAAATATATTTGATGAAGTGCAGCAGTACTAATTCTTCCTTTTGTCTTGATGCAGGTGTATGTGAGCAGGAATGAGCAGCGTGTGTGCCCTGAAAATTCATGATTGTTGCTTTCGGCCAAGTCCGGTGTTTAGTGCAGTAATTTCTCTTCGTCAATCTTACGAGGCTGCAGAATACTCTTGTGTGCACTTAACATCATTGCAATTTTCAGCTCACAGATTTATGCTTTTGTGCCTAGCGATTGTTGGTTGTGAGTTTGTAGTTGTTGCTCGGTCATTCGGCAAAAATGATTTGGCTTCGGTGGCGAATCTTTTTCTTCTTCATAGCTAATATAGCTATCGGAGAGGAAAATCATGTGGATACTTGAGGTGAATTTTTAAAAGGCAACATTCACCCCCTCTGTTGCCATTTCCGATCCTACAATTGGTATCGAGCGAGTTAGCTCTTCTCGATAGATCTTTAACGATGCGTGAGCCATGGCAGCGGACAAGTATTCCACCAAGCCGCCCATTTTCGATGGCATCGATTACCCCTACGGAAGAGCGAATGGAGACATACATCCAGGCCAGGTACGCCATCCGCGCAAGGTCAAGGTCGGTTTGTTGTTCTGCCGATGAGAACATCAATGCCGGAATATGGCTGATGTTGAGGCGAATGCAAAGGCAAGGAACATCATCATCCAGGGCCTGAGTCGTAGTGAGTTTGATCGCATATCTCATCTTTCATCCGCCTTCGATATTTGGGAGACCCTCGATGCTTACCATGAGGCACCACCCAAATAAAGGCGATGCAACGACAGATTCAAGCGAGATTACAACAAGTTTGAAATGCTCATTGGAGAGTCCTCGGATGAGTGCTTTGGCGTTTTCACAAGATTCGAGCAACCTCGGCGGTCGGTCTCACATACCCGACTCGGATAACGCTCGGCGGATGCTTGCTGCACTTGATCTTCGTGTTTGGGAAATGAAGGTGACTACCATCAAGGACACAACGGACCTCTCGACTTTGACTCTTGAGGCGCTGTACTCACGTCTCAAGACTCACGAGATTGACATTGTCTCTCGAAAGTCGAAGTCACAGTCGATGGCCCTAGTCACCGATCCCAGTTTGGCTTCTGGTTCTTCTGCTGATTTGTTGTGTGGTTTCTCCCTTGCTGCTCTCGTGCGTAGCGATGATCGATTAGAGCAGCTCGAGGATGAGCGGTGGCCCTCTTAGCTCGGAAGTTTTCCCATGCTTACAAGAGGAGGAGGGACGAGAAGAGGAGGACCTGTGATTTGCTTCGAGTGTGGTGGCCCCAACCACATTCGGGCAAAGCGCCTAAGCCGGAGAAGGGCAAGAACGACTACGGTGGTTCGGGCAAGAACGACTACACCGACAAGAACCGCAACAAGAAGCCTCCGGCTCCTACACAAGGCAAGAAGAAGTTCCGCAACTTTGGCAAAGCCAAGAAGCTCTTCCACCGCGTCCTCACCGCCCGGCGACCTCGACCTCGGCGAGGTGGAAGGATGGAGCGGCGGCGGCGGGACGGGTGACCAAGAGCTCAAGGATGGCGGTGGCGACTTCTCGGCATGTGCTTCATGGCCTCGAGGGCGGCGAGCGACAATGAGCTGTACTCCGACTCCGACGAGGTATACCCCACCTACGACCAGCTCAATCATGCTTTTCTTAAGCTAGGTGGTTTTCATGCTAGAGCTAGGGCTAGGTGTACTGAGTTAGAGAAGGAAGTAGATAGATTGTCACTAGAGATTATTGCTCTTACATCTGGTCCCTCCTGTGATGAGTGTGATACATCTTTGTGCTCTGTTGGGTGATATGGAGAAATTAAGGACCTCGCATGATAGTTTGTCCTCTGAGCTTGATATTGTTAAGATGGAGAATGCTAGTCTGCTTGCCGAATTAGAACTGAGTAGGATGGCTGTTACCCTACTTACTACTGATGAGACTACTTCTCCCACCTCATGTGATGTTAAGGACATTGCTACTAGAGGACCTTATGCCATGCTTCTGGATTTGCCCGAGTCATGTGAAACCTGCAATAATTTAAAGATGAACCTAAAACGGGTAGATCATAAAATTGCTAAACTACAAGCTTCACTACTTGAGCCAATTGCTTCTTGTTTGAACTGTCCTAAATTAACTGCTGAACTTGAATCTGTCTCAAAACAGTTTCAAGAAATGATTGACCATAACAACAAGTTGGCTAAGTATGCAACTAAGGCCCCAGTTAGCTCACCTTGCAATAGTTGTGAAAAACTAAAACTTGAACTTGTTGCTTTGGATGAAAAATGTGTGAAACTAACTAAGGACCTTCTAGAGAAGCAACCATCTGCTTGTGATGTGTGTGCTGGGGTTGAGGAGAAGCCCAAGGGTAAGGTAGAGACGACTAGCGACGTGAACCAAATTGCTAGCGATGAGGACTGTCCCTACGAGAGTGTGCGTGCACATGCCATTCGTTCCTCTGCTATTGGTTCTTCTTCTACTCCCTTACCTTCTGCTGTCTCTTCTTCCCCCTGTTCTTCTTGCATCTCTCTCTTGAGAGGTTTGTTGGAGGCAAGAAGAAGCTCAATCTTATTCTAGACCAATCTAAGATCTGCAGATTTAATCAGGGTCTAGGATATGATTTCTATGAGGACATGAGGAAGCATCCACCTGCCGTGCTCAGACCCATAGCACCAGGTGTGATCGAGACTGAGCCCAGGACCGAGAAAGTCCAATTTAAGTCAGCGGGCTATGTCCAGGGGATCTCTGACAGCAAGGTGGTTCCACCTGTCACTTCTACCTCTCAGAAGGTGAAGTATCACTGCACCTTCTGTCAGAAGGATGGACACACAGTCGATCGATGCTTCAGGCGCGCCAAGATTGCGCGTAGAGACCGTGCAGTAGCACTTAGGCGTATTCAGGGTCAGCCCCAGACCCTGAGTGCACCTAGGACCAGCACGAGGTCTAGGATTACTGCTGTTGATGGGTTTGGGCAGCATCGAGGACTTGGTTTTTCTGAGTTTTCTGTTTTTCGTCCTCATGTTGCTCCTGGTTATGACTTTCGCCGTTCTGAGGGTAGTTCTCATTTCCCCCATCGAGATGGCTATCCGCGGCGTGATCGGCATGTTGTTGGTGCTCGACTCGCTCCCTCGTAGCGATCGGACCCAATAATGACTTTAGGTCTGCTAGTAGACCTTACGGCTCTTCGGCGACAGAGAGCGTAGGGTAGCTAGAGGTCGATCGTGTGTGGCTACTTTCTCGCTCGGCGTGTGACTCGATATTGGGTGCCAAAATCTCTTTTGATTTATCGATCGAGCCTTTACTCTGTTTGACTCAGTTCGCGGTTTGGGAAGAGAGAGTTTGGCTTGTGGACTCGGTTGTTCGTCATATGACCGGAGACTCTCGTTGGTTCTCTTCCTAGCCCGTGCTCCGGTGATGAGGCGATCACCTTTGGAGACGCTTAAATGCGGGCGCGTCATCGCAAAAGGTACGAGTGCATGTTAATGATTCATTCATTTTAAGAGATGTTGCATTAGTGAGTAAGCTGCGGTACAATTTGCTTTCGGTTTCTCGACTTACGATGGCGGTTTGAGGTAAGCTTCAAGAAGAACAATTGCAAAATTCTTGATTCTTGGGAGTTTGGTTTGCGGGATATCTCGTTATGGGAGGATCTTTCGTGCTGATTTTCTTTGAGTCTTCGGTGATCCTCTCGGTGTTTAGTTGCTTCGAGTCCGTGACCTTACCTTCCGGCATAGGAGACTTGGTCATATTGGATTTGACCATTTGACTCGAGTTAGCGGCCACGATCTCATTCGTGGTCCGCGAAACTCAAGATGGTCAAAGATCTTGTTTGCGCTCCTTGCCGGCACGGCAAGATGGTTGCCGCTTCTCATCCTCGGTCCACGATGACTATGACCAAGCGCACCAGACAGTTGCTCCACATGGATACGATTGGACCAGCTCGAGTGCGATCGGCGGGAGGAAGTGGTATGTTCTTGTCGTGGTCGATGACTTCTCGAGGTACTCTTGGGTGTTTTTCTTAGCCTCGAAGGATGAGACATTTACACATTTTCGAGGTCTTTTCGTAGGATTTCGTTGAGCTTCCGGTGCCTTACGAGCAATTCGCGGTGACAATGGCACGGAGTTCAAGAATTCCTACTTTAAGAGTTTCGTGATGAGGCAGTGTAGAGCACGATTCTCTTCTCCATCGTCCTCGGCAAAATGGCGTTGTGGAGAGGAAGAACCGTACCTTGGTCGAGATGGCGGGACGATGCTTGATGAGTACTCTACCGAGGAAGTTTTGGGTGAGGCGATAGCCACCGCGTGCCATGTTTCAAATCGAGTTTTCTCGGGGCACACTTGCATCGCACCTCTTATGAGTTGAGATATGGCGAAAGCCCAGTATATCTCATTTTCGCGTGTTTGGTTGCAAGTGTTTTATTCTGAAGTCTGAAAACCTAGATAAGTTCGAGTCACGATCTTGTGATGGGATCTTTCTAGGTTACTCGACTTCTTCGCGGGCATATAGGGTCTGGAATTGCGAGTCTAGTAAATTGGTAGAAACCTGTGAGGTGACCTTCGATGAGGCTAGTCCGGGGACTAGGCCCGATATCTCAAGTTCTGTAGAGCAGTCCGAGACCATATTTGTGAATGATCAGGAGGATGGAGATGAGGTTGTCTACGATCCAGTTCCTCCTCCCCCTGAGGTGCCTGCCTCTACCACCGCACCTCAAGGAGATCAGCCCATGCCTTCCGCTTCTTCTGGAGCTAGTGGCTCTGTTCCTACCTCATCAGCTCATGAGGTAGAGGCCACTTCTCCTTCTTCTCATCAAGGACCTCCTCGTAGAGTCCGAGAATATCATCCTTCAGAGCAGATAATTGGAGATCTTTTTGAGCGTGTCACACGCTCAAAATCGCACTTCTCTTTCTCGTCTCCATTCGCTTTCGTTGCCTCTTTCGAGCCCAAGGATGTTGATCATACTCTTTCTGACGAGTCTTGGGTTAATGCTATGCATGAGGAGTTGGAGAACTTTGAGAGAAACAAGGTCTGGTCGCTTGTTGAGCCCCCTCGAGGTCACAATGTTATTGGGACTAAGTGGGTGTTCAAAAACAAGCAGAGTGAGGATGGGGTAGTCATTCGAAACAAGGCTAGACTGGTAGCTCAGGGGTTCTCCCAGGTTGAGGGTCTAGATTTTGAGGAGACCTTTGCCCCTGTTGCTAGACTTGAGGCCATTAGAATCCTGCTTGCTTTGCGGCTTCTAAAGGTTTCAAGCTTTGCAGATGGATGTCAAGAGTGCCTTCCTCAATGGGTTTATTGAGGAAGAAGTCTATGTTAGATGACCTCCAGTTTGAGAACCCCAAATATCCAAACCATGTCTACAAGCTTTCCAAAGCCTTGTATGGACTTAAGCGAGCCCCTAGAGCTTGGTATGAGAGGCTTAAGTCTTATCTGTTGAGTCATGGATTTGAGATGGGTAAGGTGGACAAGACCTTGTTCATTCGCGAGCATGGCAATGATCTTCTACTCGTCGCATTTATGTAGATGATATCATCTTTGGTGGCTCTTCTCATACTCTTGTTTCTCAGTTCTCCGATGTCATGAGCTCTGAGTTTGAGATGAGTATGATGGGCGAGTTGAGTTTCTTCCTTGGCTTTCAGATCAAGCAGACTCGGGAGGGTACCTTCTTGCATCCAGGGCAAGTACACTCGTGACCTCTGGAAACGCTTTGATATGAGTGATGGCAAGCCGTGTCCACTCCGATGGCTTCTTGACTTCACTCGACCCGATGAGGACGGCGAACGAGTTGATCAGAAGGAGTATCGCAGCATGATTGGCTCTCTCTTGTACCTCACTGCCTCGAGACCGGACATACACTTCTCCGTGTGTCTGTGTGCTCGATTTCAGGCTTCTCCTCGCGTATCTCACCGCCAGGCGGTGAAGCGCATTCTTGGTACCTTGAGCTACCATTGACTATGGTATTTGGTACTCTTCCTCATCTGTCTTTTCCTCGAGCCTACTCGGACGCAGACTTTTCTTGGTGTAGGATAGATAGGAAGAGCACTTCGCACTGCCAATTCATTGGCACTTCTCGTTTCTTGGTCTTCTAGGAAGCGATCCGGTGTTGCCTGATCCACCGCAGAGGCGAGTATGTTCTTGCCGCTAGTTCTTTGCGGCGAGATACTTTGGATGGCTTCGACCTGCGAGACTTTGGGTTAGTTATAGAAAGTGTTCCACTCTTTTGTGATAACACTTCTGCTATTAACATTGCTAAGAACCCAGTGCAACACTCTCGGACCAAGCATATTGATATCGATATCACTTCCTTAGAGACCATGTGGAGAAGGGTGATATAGTGCTTGATTTGTGAGTGACCGCCTTGATTGGTGATATCTTTACCAAGCATTTGGATAGCTCTAGGTTTTCAGCCTTGCAGGAGAGCTTGGGGTGGTTTGTCCTTATGGACTGTAGTGAGGGGAGCTTTGTGCTTTCTTGTGTTATCTTGTATATTTTCTTTGTTGCTCCTTCTTGTTGCATTGCATTTAGGTGCATTCGGTTAGTCTTTCTAGCATAGATTAGAGTGTTTCTCGTATCTAGATGGTGAGACTTCTTCCTCTCATCTTGTGATTCTAGGATCTTGCTTGTTAGCTGTTTTTCTTCTCACTAGGTTGAGCTTACTCACTTCTTATAGGTTCTAGCAAGGGTTGGGCCACCCTTGGGTAGGCAGGAGCGTGTTTGCTCCTTAGTGTGTTAGTTGGGCGATTGATAGTCCTAGTGTCATATGGGGTAGATGAGAGTCGATCGAGCCATAGTATTCTCTATATCTTGTCTATGCTTTAAGGTGCCTTTTACGATTTCTTTGCGACTTCTCGTTTTATAGCTTTGGTTCAAGGGAGTTCATTTGGGAGCTTCGGAGCTTAATATTGTCATAACTCAACTTGAACTAAAAGGTGCTTCACATGTTGAGGGGAGCTGGATTTTCGCTTTCATTGTAATATAACTACATGGAGCCTTGACTATTATCCATAGTTGACATGATTACAATGCATTACATCTTGCCATGATTATGCTTAATCGCTAGACTTATCATTGCTTCATATGTGTCGTCAAGCCTTTGCCATTGTTGAGTTAATTAAAATTGCATAACTTGAACTAAGACATGTCATGTTAGCTTTTGAGACTAGTTTGTCTTTAGTTATCCTCTTATGATTCATGCCATGTCAAATAGGCTAAGTTGAGTCTTGAATCTTTAATTGAGCTTTAGTTTGAGCTATGCTAGTTTCTTGATGAAGCATGAGTAAGTACAATTATTTAAGAAAGCAAAAGATCTCTTTTATGTGCGAAAGAACTGATCTCACCAATTCTTTCTCGTGAGACTGCTTGCCATTGCACTAGGCATGAACTCGGGGGGAGTTTTGGATGACCAAGATCATCTCCTTAAGCTTCTCGCTTGGAATGGTCGCATAAGGCTTGAGATCTAGCACATCACCAAAATTATGAGTTTCAAATGAAAACATGTGATTTGTGCTAAATTTGCTTAATTGCCAAAAGAACTAAGTACTTGTGCAAATGATTCATTCTTGAACTTGTAGCACTCTAAATTGACTCAATTCTAGCTTCTTGGTTCCACTTAGATTATTGACATGGCTTGCATCATCTTTGGATACCTCTAGCTAGACTATACTCTTTAGTGACTTGACATGCTAAGAAATTCATCTAATCTTCATATTGTTACTTACGTGGCTTGGCTTGATTATGCATATTTTGTCATGATCTTAATAGCATTCATATCTATTATGGCTTGGTGTAATACTCAAATAGTCATTTTGGATAATCTTCATGGCTCTAATTGCTTAGCATTGCATCACTTTCAGTCACATCATGCTATATTCTCTCTTTTGCCTATTGATGATTCTATTGCCAAAAGGGGGAGAATATTGGAGAAAAAGCCACTTTTGGGAGTTTTGGGAGCGTTTGAGGAAAACTTGTTCTTTCTTTTGCTCCTTGTGTCTACATGGTCATTAGCATACTTTCCTTCTTTTGGACCATGTACGACTCTCAAACAAACTCAACTTATGCTTTTTCTGTGTTTGTCAATATACTCATCAAGGGGGAGATTGAGAGACCATGTGGAGGTATCCTCATATTTGTGATGAGTAATTGACGATTGTTTTAGTGAGTTTGAGTTTGTTCTGGGTATTCTAGGGTTGAGTACCTCTATCTGTGCTAATGTGGAATATACTGTTTCGTGCGGTGCTATGTGATGGTTTGCTTGTCTGTGTGACTGCAGGATTTCGGAGCTAGGTCATGGTGAGGCGAGGTGGACCGGGACTAGGCACAGGAGGTGTCGAGGTCCAGACGGTCAAAGATGCCAAAGATGATCGAGGCTACTAAAGTGGTTGCAAGCCGGGAGACGAGGAACCGGAGCTACCCGTGACGAACACGACGGGCGATGACAAGCAGATCAGGACTAGGCTCAGGGAGGAGCCGGAGGTCCAGACAGTCAAGGTACTGGATGCGGAAGTTTCTGGAAAAATGCTTGAGGGCATTTTGGTAATTTGGCTCAAGCAAATGAGAGGAGTGGAATTGAGGTTTCCCTCCATTTTGTCCTGAGTGTGACCTTTGCCTCAGATGGGAGTGAGGCTTGTGAGTGGAAGGGGCTGCCACTTCTTGATTTGCAATTTGGAGAAGGGAAGCAAGAAGTGTTCTCCTTTTTGTCTCCTGTGGTGTGGGCGTCCAGAAAAAAAAAAGAGAGCTCCAGTGGTATGGGTGTTCCTTGTATGAGCTGTGTGCTTGTGTGTTCTGTAGGTGAGCCCTGCTAGTGTGCTTTCTCTAGTGCTCTCTTCCTGGTGTATGCATTAGATATGAGGAGAGCTTAGTGCGTGAGTGTGTGCTGGAGCTCAAGGTGTGGTGTTAGAGTGCTTACAGTCTGTAGGGTGCTCTAGTGTTCGTGTGTTGGGAGAGGGAGAGAATGAATTGAGAATCCATGTAATCATTCCTCCTGTTCTAATGTCCATGCGTATCGGGACTCCTCTGTAATCCTCTTTTGTTGGAATGAAATCTCTAAAGATTTTTCCCGAGCTCCTGTGTTCTTGGATGTCCTCTGTGCTGATTTCTTGAATTGTTGATTTCTTGTTGTTCCTTGCTGGTGAGGTGCAAAATGGGTTGCTCAGTGATGGGAATATGTCTCAAGATCACTTGATTGGTTTTTCCCAAGAGCTAGGTGAAGGAATCAAAGTTTTGCATTTTTCAGCTTCTATGTTCTTCTCTTCGTGTTTATAGGGTTTTGGTGAAAAACTTGTTTCCCTTCTTGAGATGGCATGAAATTTAGTACCTAGAGTCTAGTGGCTATCTATTAGCTATCCTCAAAGTTTCGTGGCCAAAGGATCAGTGATTGAATGGGAATTTGTTTGATTTGCAGTGTGGAGCAGTAATTTCTATTCGGCTGTTCATTCCCTGCAGTTTTCGGTTTGTAGTGATTCCCCCTTGGCCGAACTGCACTAGAAAGTTTTATGCTTCTTTGTTCTGCTGTCCGTTTGGCCGGAACTGCAGTCTGCAGTTCTTTATCTTTTGTAGCCTTTTCGGTATGCTCATTTTTGCTGGTTTGGCCTGCTGTTTTCAGCAGAAATATGAATATATGGCTGCAATCGGCTGCCTCTTAGCTGCAGCCAAATTTCTCTGTATTTCCAGCAGTTTGGGTGCAGTTTTGCTGTGTTCTTTGGCCTGCATTTCAGCACTTGTTCACTGCAGTTTTTCAGCACTGTTTCCTGCTGTTTTCAGCAGTAATTCTCTGCAGATTTCAGCTCCTAACTGCAGCTGAACTACTCTGAATTTACAGCAGATTGTGCACCTTCTCTAGTGCAGATTTCAGCAGTACCTCTACTCTGTAATTTCTGCAGATTGTGCACTATCTTTAGTTCAGATTTCAGTCATAATTTCTGTGCTCCTATGGTCTTCGGCAGCTACATTGTTCAGTCTTTTGTCCTCAATTTTCAGCAGCAAGAACCTACCTTTTCAATGCATCATTTCTTGGTTCGGTCAGTGAGAAAGCAAATATATTTGATGAAGTGCAGCAGTACTAATTCTTCCTTTTGTCTTCAGTCTGGGTGTATGTGAGCAGGAATGAGCAGCAGTGTGTGCCCCTGAAAATTCATGATTGTTGCTTTCGGCCAAGTCCAGTGTTTAGTGCAGTAATTTCTCTTCGTCAATCTTCTGAGGCTGCAGAATACTCTTGTGTGCACTTAACATCATTGCAATTTTCAGCTCACAGATTTATGCTTTTGTGCCTAACTGATTGTTGGTTGTGAGTTTGTAGTTGTTGCTCGGTCATTCGGCAAAAATGATTTTGGCTTCCAGTGAGCGAATCTTTTTCTTCTTCATAGCTAATATAGCTATCGGAGAGGAAAATCATGTGGATACTTGAGGGTGAATTTTTAAAAGGCAACATTCACCCCCCTCTGTTGCCATTTCCGATCCTACAGATGTCCTTTGGTTTAACCAACGCCCCAGCTTATTTTATGTACCTAACAAATGATGTGTTCATGGAGTATTTGGACAAGTTTGTCGTTATGTTCATTGATGACATTTTGATTTACTCTAAGGATAAGAAAGAGTACAAGAAGCATTTGAGGCTAGTTTTGCAGAAGCTCAGGGAGCATAAACTATATGCCAAGTTCAGCAAGTACGAGTTTTAGATGAAGAAAGTTGCTTTCTTAGGCCATGTCATGTCAGCAGGGGGAGTTGCAGTTAACCTTGGAAAAGTTGAAGATGTGCTCAATTAGAAGTCACCGTCGTTTGTAACACAAGTTAGATGTTTTCTTTATATGGTGAGTTATTATTGTCGTTTCATTGAAAGATTCTCCAATGTAGCCAGGCTGCTTACACAATTGTTAAAAAAAAAGAAAAGAAATTTGTTTGAACAACAGAATTCGAAAAAAGTTTCCAAAAGCTAAAAGAGAATTTGACTACAGCCCCAGTACTAGTATTGACAGACACTAATAAGGATTTAGAGATCTATTATGATGCCTCCCGCAAAGGTTTAGGATATGTGCTGGTGCAAGACAAATGTGTGGTAACTTATGTTTCACATCAGTTGAGGCCACATAAAGAGAATTACCCCACACATGATTTGGATCTAGCAACCGTAGTGTTTGGCAATCCTTATGTAAACTATTACACACGTAGAAAATTATGACGATCTTAGGTCTAAGGATCATATATACACTATGTATTAGACCAACTGATGACACTTAAGAATATAACAATTTTCATATTATCTTATGGTAGGTCAATCTAACACCATGTTCTCTAACATGTATCTACATTATTGATTTGATATTCCCATATCCATGGCCCGTGAAATGATCATCAATCAATACATTTCTGATCTATAAATTATAATTGTCCCACATAATAATATAAAATCAGGGATAAGTTAGAATAACATCGATTTTATAAACATGAATAAAAAGTCTACGAATAAGTCACATACTTGTTGATTAATATAAAAAAAATATTTATTTAAGGGATAAATAGCAACATAGAAATGATAATCATTTTCATAAGATCGTCTCTAGAGCATATCACTAAGAAAATAGACTAAGATTTCAAGAATTTTTGGTTGCCCGAGTATTAGCAATCTCGTTTTTTATCCTTTAGTGACATGGACTCCTCTTGCTTGTTAACTAGTAATTGATAAGAAGATATGTGTAATTAAGAAATCAAACAATCGGGACATTCATTTATTAGAATGGACAGATACATGTAACACAAACGAAGGAACCAAATGGATTAGATCCATATATAATAAACCACAAACTTTTACGCGTCCTTGTTATTAGCCAGTGCTCCCATATCCATGCGTGCATGGCTTGTGAGACCTGGACGTAGCAGTCCAGCGAGCGACAGGCTCGCGCGCGCGCAGCCGGCCAAGTGCATCCATGCATGCAGCTACTTAATTAGGGAGGAACTTGGACTTGACGGAGTCGACCAGGCCGGCGTTGTCGATGTGGAACGCCGTGGCCAGCACGTCTGTCGGCACCGTCGGCGAGGCTCCAAACAACGCCTCGGCGACGGGCTGCGTTCCCGGCAGCTGGCTGCTGAACGCCGCGATGACGACGGCGGTCGAGCTGGAGCAGCTGTTCTTCTGGAAGTGGACGAGGCCGCGGGGGAAGACGAACACCTCGCCCTTGTGGACGGTGCGGGCGAAGAGCTTGTTGGCCGTGGTGATGAACCCGACGTCAAGGAAGCCCTCTAGCACGAAGATCACCTCGGTGGCGCGCGGGTGGGTGTGCGGCGGGTTCAGCCCCCGCGGTGCAAAGTCGATGCGCGCCATGGACACGCCAAGGGTGTTGAGACCGGGAGCTTCTCCACGTTCGCTGCCATCACCACCGACCCCACCGCCTTGCTGGTGTTACCGGCGTTCGCGAGCCCGTCGAAGAAGAAGTCGTCCACCGTCACGTTCTCCGGCCTCTTGCACGGGAACCCGTTCAGCCGCAATGCTGCGTGCATCCACGCAAATTAGTAAGCAAGCATGATATTTCATGAGGGAGTTACTTACTCTGTTCTGAAATAGACATCGTTTTAGAATAAGTGTAGTCAAACTTTAAAACTTTCATCACTGATATTTACAGAACTACATTTAGATTATTCATATGGAAGTGGTATTAGTAGATTGGTCATGAAAAATACTTATTAATGATGGCGCGACCAGATCAGAATCGTGTCGCTACTTACGGCCCTGGAGGATTTGTAATCGGCGACGCAGAAGTCCTGGAGCATGTCGGGGTCGCCGGCCAGCGAGGGGCGGCGAGCGCTAGGAGGAGGACGAGGACGGCCAGGAGGCACTGCCCGCCATGCTCAACAATTAGCTAGCTTGGTTCTTGTTATTTAGGTTAATTAAGTATGTCTGAGATTGACGAGGAAGGGAAGATGGCATTTATAGGGGCCGGCCGGTGCGTAGCTTGACGAAGACGTGATCAATTAATTGACGTATGACCAAGTTATTTGGATAGACTTGATGTTAGGGTTAGTCGATGCATGGGCAGAAATTGCAGTAGTTCAAAGCATTGTAATGTACCCCCACTAACCTCTGTTCCTAATTAATTCATGTCATCAAGGCTCCGTGAGATGGTTCAATTCACTATTATTACACTTACTTTTTTTATCATGTCATAAATGTGACATGGTTTATGTCATGCATATATGTGACATATAGCAGAAATGGATTATGTCGTATGCATGTGACATGGTTCAATTCACTATTTATTATACTTAATTTTTAATTATATTATGGAAATGTGTTCATCTTCGTTGCATCAATTGCTATCCGCGATACTACGTAAACTTTTTTATTTTTAATTTTTGATTTTTTTGTTGGTAATATGTAAATACTTTGTTTGGATGTAAGAAACCTGTTATTTCGAGGGGGTACTTTGTTGGTAATAATCAAGAATCATGAGGCAATACATACAGCAATTGATCATGATCAAATCAAGCATTTGCCCATATGAATATTATTCTTTTTAATGAGTGATTGTTGGTGCAACTTCGGAAAAGAAAGTCTGATAAAGTTTTTTCTTATCTAGAGCTCATTATATACTTTATTATTGTGCTATGGATACCTTCCACTGTCTTGTTTCTTTCACTCTTGCCGGAGCTGGATTACAGTTGTCATATGGAATTGGTATTAATAGACAGGTCATAAAAAGTATTTCCACGCCATTATTTTTTTCTATAATCTCTAGTAATCTATAATTAGAAGATGTAATGTCCAAATGTGTGTATCGGAGAGGCCACGTCCATTTCTAAAGTAAAAAAAAGAATGCATATATGTGAGTTGCATCTTGTTCGACGAGTCCCATGAACTAACTTAATCAAGTCGTACGTTGGTTAGCTAGTATTGTCCACATATAACACGATCGATTCAGATGTCTCATGCGACCTGTCGGGGTGTTGCTAGCTTTACTTCTCGTCCAGACTAAATCCGTACTGATAATGCCGTGGCAACATGCCAACAACTATGCCAACAACATGCCACTACAGAGATAGAAATAATATTACCCCTGTCAACGATTGAAGCATCAATCATATGAATAGTAGAAAAATATAAGCCTCATAAAAGATCAAATATGAATAGTAGGATCAATATGATCAAATGATGACTTGCCTTGCTTATATACCGCAGCTTTTATTTAGTTCAAAGTTGACTAAATCAGTCGGTCGTATTGGACTTCTGAATTCCTTCTCCGATTGAATTTTGTTTCTTGCTAGAGCTTGTTGCCTCCCGAGACTGCAGATTCTAATATGCGGCAAACGAATGGAAAACCAAATAAATCCAAATAGCGGTGAAAATCTAGTTTAAATTAATTGAGCTCATTTAATGTCGTGTATACTTCGAGAGTAAAAAAAGATGATTGGAGCTGGGACAGAGGGGGCGTTCAATCAATGTAATCGAGTCAAAGGAGGAAGGTGACTGGGTACCTTTACCGTGAGGGAAAATTATAAGAAAAGAATATAGGAATACTCATGAAGTCCTTCTGTTGTGACAATCGGGAGTGGTCAGACATAGCCGATTAGTGCGAAGGCTTGATTTTTTTATTTATAACTTCTTTTAAATTAATTTATATTTATCAAGAAAGTTCCATGTGCTAAACAGGATTTATGGATATCTTAGAAGGATTGCTTGAGAATGCAATTACCAGATACTGAAATCCATGTATTTTAGTCATAGAGAGGAGTTGGTTATCTATCTAATTAGGTTTAGGAGCAAGGTCTATTTATTCTAACGATTAGCAAATTCCTTATTAGAGAGACTGATGTTGATGGTTTTCTGGAATTTGCAAGTCATGAATTAGCTACGGCTTGCACTTTGTGTTTTTGCTCATTGCCATTTATTAAGTGATGGGGTAATGGTTGGGGGAATTTCTTTGGAAGTAAGATTCTTTAACCAAGAGTGTTGATGGCACTAGATTCATTATTTTATGCCTCTTTTAAGGATTGGGATTTAGGATGAATATTAAAGAAAAACTGTCCTGGGGCTGGCTATTTTATAAGTGAGTATCGCAGTTTTGTTCTCCATCATAATTTTAGGAAAGAGCCTTCCTGACTTTGGCGATGGACAAATCATCGATATTTGATGTGTCAAGATGTATTTAAATGAATGAGCTTGCTTTGCATTAGCATACTTTAAATCGACGGAGAAAGACATGAGGTAAATTAATCCAATTTCTGGTAGGTTTTGGTGTGGGTTTGTATCTTCCCTTAATTATTATTACTCATTAAACTTTAACATCGATAATTAGCAAGATTATGCTAATTACTTGTCACTTGGAATTTAGGCATGTGATTTTATTTTAATACGTCTTATCATAAATCTCTATTTGATTTGCATAGATATTTTTATTTAATCTTGTAATTACACTTTTATTTCCAACATTATTTTCTAGACTTGCTCAATGGAATTTGTAAACTAAATTTTCACAAATTAGCAATGTATGGCATGTTACATGTGATAACCATTAGCTGCATACTATTTCAGCGGGGCCCGCCTATCATGCAAAGGGGAAAAGAGGCAAGACAAGGGATGAGGGGTGCTCGGTTGGAGAAGCAGGGAAGCAGAGAGCAGGGGCGCAAGCCCGTGCGGCGGTCGCCGATGAGGGGCTATCAGGGAAATGGTGAGGGCCGGTAAAACGGATTGTCCATGGCGAAGGAGACATAGGAGGCAACTGCTCGAGTCAGGGTGGCGGCGAGGTGGTCATCCCATATGGGCGGCGGAGGCTGAAGGAGGCACCGCGGTCGGAGGAAGAGGGGAGGAAAGGAGGGAAGTGTGAGCAACAGGGGACCACAGTGAAATCACCAGAGGTGATGATTTGGCCGGATAGTTGTGGAGGCAAGCTGGCGTCGGCAGCCACGGGCGACATTGGGTCGGCTCTCGTGGCGGTGAGCTGAGGCCAACGAGGGGCTTGGCTGGCGGTGGGAGCGGCTTTAGTTCATCCAGGGAAAGCTCCAGACGCCGGCAATTGGCTGGAGGAGCAGCAATTACGGAAGAGGGCCCTACGGTGGCAGAGCGACTTGAAAAAGGGGAAAGACAAAAACTTGGGGAGAAAGGGGTCGGCTTGCGGGGAGAAGATAATGGAGGGCACGGGGAGGAACTATGAATCTCAAACCTTCTTATAAGCGAGGAAGGTGAGGTCGTTGTTGGTGTCTTGAATGCACAGGCGTAGAGGGTGCGGCGCACAGGGTGAGCTGCGTGGTTCCAAGGCCGGCAGCGACAAGGCGCAGTCATGAGGAATCAATGAGGGGTTAGGCCGGCGAGGGCAGGGCAAGGGTGGCGCTAGCAGCTGGTGGTAGAGGGTGGCGGCTAGGCCAGTGAGGAGCTTGGAGGGGTACGGCGGCCGAATATCTAGGCGGGGCTAGTGGAGAGGGGGAAAAGATGAGGGGGAAGCACTAGCCTGATGGGGAGAGGTAGAGTGAAGCCGGCGCAGTGCTAGTGAAGAGGGACGGAGGCAGGCCGGTGTAGGGCTAGCAGAGGGAAGGCGCGGCGCTGGAGAGGAGTAACTCTGGTGCTAGGCCAATGGTAGGCGCAGTGGGCATGAATGCGAGGGCTGGCAGTGCCAAGGCGAAAAACGGGGGCGGCTGCTTCCAAGGGGCGGCATGGGAGCAGCTGGCCTACGGGCTGGGTCGGGGAGAGGAGGAGCGCAGAGGGAGGTGGCCGATTGGGCTGGGCGCGGTGGTTGCTAAAGAAGAGAGAAGAAGTGGGCGGAGAAAAGAAAGAAGAAAGGGGAGTGGCCTGGCGGCGGCACTGGATGGGGAGGAAGGAATGAGGAGAAGAAGAGGCAGTGGGAAAAGAAAAGGGGAAGCCGGATGGGCCAGGCGGGCTGAAGGGGAGAAAGGGGCCGGGGCCTAGGGAAATGTTTGAGATTTTCATAAATTTTGCTAATTTGAATCCTTGGTTAAACATATTAGGTGAGAAAAGTTTTAGTAATAGATCCTTGACTCCACCCGAAATCCTGATCTTCAAATTTCTAGCTTCTTTAGAATTTTGGGTTTAGGATTTTGAAAGGGAAATGAAAATCTGGATTCGATTCTGAGAGCTTGGTTCGTTTGCTTTTCTTAATTGAGTTTTTGTCACCATAAACTTTTAAATCAGGAACTCAATTAAGGACAAATTTTTGGAATACACTTAGAATAAAGAAAAGACCTTTATAGATTTTGGCAATTACAATTATTCCGCACTTTTGGGATGTTACATGCCCCCACTTTCTCTTTCCCTCCTTCCTTGTTTTCTCTGCCCCGCGCCCCATCCGCTTTCTCCCTCCCCTTTTTCTTCTTCCCTAGTCGCACTCGCCCCAGGTAAAGCTGCACCACCCCCAGTTTCTTCTTCCCCCACGCGCTCCCTGCTCTCTCGCGTCCCATCACCCACGCCTAGCCCATCTTGTGCCTGGCCCCACTCTGCTCTCACCCGTCGCCTCCCCGCACCTGTGCGCGCGACACCACCCCCACGCCATGGCCGAGCCATGTCGCCGCCCAAGCCCTGCTGCTTTTCCCCATGCCTCCCCCGGCTATAAAGCCACTCCCGAGCCGCGGGGTCCCCGCGCCTCCCCGCTCGGCCTCGCCCGTGTGCGCCCCTGGCGCCGCCACCACTCCGATGGAGCCCTTCCCTCTCCGATCGCGTCACCATGCGCCTTGGCCCCCTAGGAACCTTCCCCGGCAGCTGATTGAAGTTCTTCGAAGCAAGCTCGCCACACGGACTTCCTTCCCCAACTCCGGCCAAAGCCACCGCCCCTTCCCCAACTCCGGCCAAAGCCGCTGCCACCCTCGCCATTTCCTCCTCGGCCAAACTCGCACCAATTCCTCGCAGTAAGAGTATCCCCACGACATCCTCTAGCTCCCCGTGCTGTCAATTTGAGCTCTCGCCCACCCCAGCTCACCACCACCATCAACCCTACGGCGCCACCGCATGCTCATGCCGCCAGAGCTACTCTCTGTACCATCACCTCTGTAGCCAGCTTGGTAAGGTTCCTATGACATTACTCATGCTCATACGTGCGCCAGTCCTTTCCCTCTCCCGTCCGACCACCACGGCCTCACTCCTCCCCTGCTGCTGGCTGCTTTGGGCCACCGCCTGACCACACTGGTGCCTTCTCAGGCTGCGCCACCTCCTCCATTGGCTTCCCCACCCCTAGGGGAACCCATTTTGCCGGCCGCGCCCGCCCCTCTGGCCGTCGATCACCGGCGACAGCCAATGCCCCCAGCACAGGCCTCCTTTGTCGGTTTGGCCGAGCGTCTCCTTTCTCCCCTATTCCTGCCTATCTCTCTCTTCTTTCTTCACAATGACAAATGGGCCCCAGTTGTTGTGGCTAATGAATACCATTTTCATTCTTCCATAATATTTGCCTTGAGAGCTAAGTCCGGGAAGATTAACCCAAGAGATGATTTCAATTGGCAGTGAGATGATTTCAATTGACTAGGGATTAAGGGGTGGAGTGTAAGTTAAAAATGGGGAATGTTTTATTAGGCCAACATTTCATAAAAGTAGAGTGGATAAATTAAAAGTTGCACAATAGAAAATGAAATCACAAGCCCTTTTCATATTTAGTAAAGATTCTAGATAAATAATAATCCTAGACATTAGAACTTCATGAAAGTCCTTTTTCAAATATTGGTTAAATAAATGGAATAGTAAGCTACTATAAACTCACAAATAGATATCATCTTTCATATAGTTATGTAAAATCCAAACATAAAAAAAAGTATGCCTTGATTGATACATTGTATAAGCCGTAGGTAATTAAAAAAATTATCATAAAAGCCCTTGTAAAATAGTAGCTAATACAAGTAATTACCATAAACTCACATAAAAGCCTATGGCATATAATATAAGTTATGAGTATGTATGTATATGTTGTAAATAATAGGAGGAAATGGATAAAAATCAAATAAGGCTCTAACAAAATAAAAATATTGGAAAAACTAAACTTGAATAATTGCATGTTCATAAAACTTGGTAAATGATCAATAACAAGTGTTATTAATATATATTTTGAAGCATAAAGGCTAAATAAAAACATTATAAAAGATAGCTATACGTAAACACCTAAATATCACAAGGACGTAACCTAGAATACATATTTTGTCGATGGCAAATAATTAGCAGAAGGTCTTTAATTAAAAAGAATCATATGGTGCATCTATTAAATCCCCTAAGCATCGGTCCATAAAATAGTTATGTCGATTGTGTTTTAATGAACAAGCTAGTATTAGGACCACCTAAAATAATGCGCCTCCAGTTACTAGAAGTATGAACTATAAGACTAATTCAATAAATCAAAAGAATCGCATACATTGTGTGTATAATGCATGCCTTAAATTGTAAATGTTAGCCCCCACGATGAAAATAATCTCGCCAACCTATACTTTGGTAAACCAATTGATGATTGGGCCAAATTATTTAGACCTTAGTTGGGACAGCTCACTATTACGTTATTTAGCCGCAATCAAAAGTTTTAGTGATGCGTAGAATAAGTCTAGAGTGGCATTTTGATCATAACGCATTTTAAACCTAGAAATTGCCCGCAAACGTTAGTAAATAATGCCACCTGTATAATTAAGTGTCCCACACTTTAAGAAATTAGCAAGCTAATCACTCAGTTAACTACTTGATTAATTGGAAATTAAAAACCACATAAAATATCATAACATGAAATGCCACAAATCCAAACTCTAAAAGTTTCAATAAGCTCCATCGATACACCTCACGTATAAAACTCATGCCCTAATTAATGAATGTTAGCATCGACAAAATACCATTCAACTAAAATTCATACATCTGCCCATAGGTCTGATCTAACTCATGGAACTTCCTTAATAAATATAAAATTATAAAAGAAATTACTAAACAAAATGGGTCGAGCCATGGTATTCTACAGTCAGCTATGTTTAGCCATTTGTGAACCCGAAGCGGAATAGTCCTGCGAATACTTCTCCCGCCATAATACTTCCTTTTCCTTTTCACCATCTATCGCTCCACTCCAACCCCGTTGACTCCGTCAAATCTCGGTGCTCAATCAATCCTACCCAAAATCACCCTTTAACTCATAATAAAGTTAAGTTGAATTTATTTGGTTTTACTTGGACTTTCTTGAGTTATTTGTATTCCATTGCTTAGCACATAATTAGATATTGGAATCCTGGAGAATCAATGGATCCAACAAGACCAAAATCTGGATGAAGACGGGACCCAAAAACTCAAGATCAACAAACGAGAAAGCCTTGAGTGAGCTCAAGACCGCAGTAAACTGTGCCAGGCGAGTCAATACTTTGATCAATTTGAATACCCATTTTGCAAATTATTTAGATTCAAATTATCAAATACATGATGTTATTTTATGCGCTATCTTATATTGGATTTCATGCTTTAGCTAGCTACCCCTTTATTAAGTGCTGCTATTATACCTTCTCGGCACATTATACCGTGAACCTTGTTATCCCTAGCAAAAAAAATTATAAATGTAAGTGTTTCAAAAGAATTAGTTACGTGTATATTACACGGCATAGCCTTGCTTAGTCTCAGGGGTGCTTAGAATACCCCAACATCATATGAAAATGCAAAAGAGCAATTTTGGGGAGAGTTGTAGTTGGAAATGGTCGTGTATTTTTAAAATAATCATTATTTTATGCCCCAAAAATCCCCAAATTGCTTATACGTCTGGGCGGATGGTTCGGGGGCATGGTGCATCGGTGTACACGAGTGTGTGGATTGTGGTAGAACCGTCCAGATAACCCAAGGACCGAATCGGGTCATGATCCCCCATTGTAAAATAGTACAGCCACATGTCTGTAAAGTGCAACTTGGCTGAGTAAACCCTATCGAACCTCAAACTCATCTCACAGGGAGAGAAGTCTGGATATGTCAGGGCCTGCTGTGGCTAAAGGGTCACCGAGTGGAGGGTGATTTGTTTCTCTATCTTACTAGCGTTGTGGGGAGTGGAGCCCGAATGCGCTAGTAATAGTGATTAATATCCCGTGCAACGTATTGGACCCACCGCAAGTGGGTGCAACCCATAGGGTGCGATGAGGCCCTAAGGACAGATAGTTTTGAAAGGTTACTGTGATGATCTATTCAACTGCATGACTAAGGAATCATGCGGGGCAATGAGCGGATTTTCTCTTGTGGTGAAAGTGTACAAACTCTGCATAGTCAAAACTATTCGAATAGCCGTACCCACGGTCAAGGACGGACATGGGAGCTTAACTCTGATATAGACCTATTTCAAAAATAATTTTTCTGGTTGGGACTTGGTATGGAAAAATGAAGGACAATGGACTGTCCTGGTTTATGTTGTCCTGGGTGTCGTCCCAGTGGTAGGTTAAGCGGCTATAACGTGAAAAGTGGATATATGGTACAGGTGACATGTAACGGTGGATGTGATATGTACCAATATTATCATCACAATTCCTTTTACAGCATTATGATTTTAGTCCAAATGGCTAAGTCTAGGAAATTTCTATACATATACTTAAGTCTTATGAAGAGCAATTTCAGGCAAAATAAAATAACCCGAGCCTATTCGTTGTCAAGCCATGCATCTTATATAATGGCATTTTGTGTATTGGCTCGTGGAGCACGATGGTTAGTGTGCTCACCCTCGCTCCCTCACAAAATCCAGAATCAGGGGTCGAATCGCTGCACTTCAGCAACACACCAAGTCATGATGGAGAAGATGATGAAAGGCTAGGAACTAGGGGCCTGTTTGGTAGAGCTCCAGATTCTCATTTTTCAGCTTCTGCTTCAGATTCTGTAAGAATCCACTTCTCTGAGAATCTGGAGCTACCTCTGAAAAACGTTTGGCTAGTGGGTTGGCTCCAGATTCATAAAAGAGGATATTTGAGAGGAGAAGACCATGTTACCCTTAGTTTTAGCACTTGAAGTTTATTTGTTTCTTACTCCGTTCTATGTGTACACAAATTTATGAAATTTATCTACAAATTTCTCAGAGCCGAGTCGATTTAAATGTGATATCACATGATATTGTCGCTGCAATGACAACAAAACAGAGCACTCCATTATTCCAACGTGAGACAACAAGCAATTCAACAACTGTAATTACTAGATACTCATGCATTCATCCTTTCATAAGCAATCCATTCGTCCATGCATACATAATTAACATCACACATAATTAACATCACTTCTGACCAGTTTAGAATAATTGCCAATATATACATCATTGCTGTTAAAATGAACCAAACAAAATTGAATTAACTACCATGAACTCTGAAGAACTATGTACTGATGACAACCAAAACCAACAGGTACAAGAGTGTAGCTATCTGTGCACTATCTTTGTAAAGGTTTCAAAAGCCGCAATGCTACAATCTGCAGCAGCAAGGTCTCACACTTGATTAAGGTGAAGAAGAGCCACGGATTAATAGGAACAAATATTGGCGAGTGCAGTCCATCCGATCCAACTTTGAGTTTTGAGATCTCTACAGAGGCGCTCACAGAAGTACTTTTGTGCTGCCTTTTGAGATTTCAGATTGGCAAACAGAAGCAAGCATGCAACAAAGCGCTAACTGAAGCCTGAGGCTCGGGGCCATGGCGATTGGTCCCCTGGGGCTCCTCCCACCTCATGTGACCATGCCTTCCCAAAGCCGGACATCTCCCTCCTCCCTCTATGATAAGCAGGCACGCAACAAAGCGCTAACTGAAGCCTGAGGTTGCAATGCAGAGACTTCGCAGACTACTTTGCTTTGAGCTAGGATTAGGACAGCAAAACAGTGAGTGATCAAATACGCAAGATCACTATGCAAAGGAATAGGAAATCAAAACTATGCCAAATGTATATCAATTGTAAATGATCACTACAGACATAGTAGACATTAGCCATGCAGCATCACAACAATATTTGCTACAAATCATACTCAGTAACCACACCATTGCAGACATTAACCATGCAGCATCACAACAATATTTGCTACATCACAGTAATCACAACAATATTAGCCATGCAGCATCACAGTAATCATACTCAGGATCCGGCACGGTGGGAGGAGGAAAAGGCCGAGGCGGCGCCGGAGCTCGGGAGGAAGGGGTGGCGCCGGGGGAGGCCGGGGCGGCGTCGGGGGCGGCCGAGGAGGGAGGGGAAGGGGGAGGCGGCGACGCAAGAGGGGGAGGCGGCGGCGCGAGAGGGGGAGGGGAAGGGGAGGCGGCGGGTGAGAGGGGAGGGGAATGGGAGGCGGTGGCACGATGTGGGGAGGGGGCGGCGGCACAAGAGGGGAGGGGAAGGGGAGGCGCGCGAGAGGGGAGGGAAGGGGCGGCGGCGACGCGATGCCGGGGGGGGACGGGGGAGGCGACGGCGCGATGCCGGGGGGGACGGGGGAGGCGGTGGCGCGATGTGGGGGGGGAAGGGGTAGGCGGCGGCGCGAGAGGGGGAGGGGAAGGGGGAGGTGGTGGCGCACTCGGTGGGGAGGACGAGGGGGCGAGGGGCGCTCGGGTGGGGGAGGGCGAGTTCGGTTTTTATACAGTGGCATTTTGCGGGTAAATATTAGGAACTTCAATGGGTAAATTGGTTTTAGACGCATAGCTCCCCACGAGAATCCACCAAAAGGCTGCTTCTCCTCTCTAGTTCATTTTGGAGAGTGCTTCTCGTAAGAAGCAGAATCTATTCATTTTGAGAATCTGGGTGTTTGGCACAGCTCCATGAGAATCCACTGAGAAGCTGGGAGCAGAAGCTGTACCAAACAGGCCCTAGGTCGCGAACCCCCAGTTGGTTGCCTGTGGGCATGTTTTGTGGGTCCCTCCTGTGTGCTTCGTTTGTGCTGCTACTTTTGTCGTTTTCGGCCTAATCGGCCCATGTGTAAGTATTCTATTATAATTACGCTTCCGCATGATATGTACTTTGATGTTCAGAAATGTATCTATGAGCACTATCTACTAATCCAAAGAATAGTGCGGTAGAATCACAAAGGATTCTGGATTGAAAATCTAGGTCTGACACGTACCTACGGTCAACGGTGGACATGGGAACGTAACTCAGATATAGTTCTATTTCAAAAATAGTTTTGGGGAGGGAATTGGATGCAAAGAAAATGGTGGGCGATGGACAACCCTGGTTTTGAGTTTCCCTAGGTGTCGCCCCAGTGATAATGTAAGTGGCTATAACGCTGAAGAGTTAGCATACGCTACAAGTAACATGTAAAGGTGGATGGAATCTGTGTCAGTATTATTATCACATTCTTCTTTTACAAACATTATGATTTTAGACTAAACTGCTAGGTCTCAGAGGATTTCTATGTATCGTATTACATTTAAAAAGCAATTTTTCAGCAAATAAAACAACCGGAGCCATTCCTTGGCAAGCCATGCACGTTAAATTAATTGCATACTATGTATTGACTCGCGGAGCACAGTTGTAACATCCTATTTTTCTGCTATTTTTGAATCCAGGAATTTAAGAATAAATTTTCTAGAATTTTCTTAATTTAATTCAAGCTTCAAATGAATTTTTAAAGTTTTAAATGATTTAATATGATTAAAATAAATATTAACATAAGTTGAAAATATTTTATTTGGATTCCTCAGGTCTCAAGGAATTTTTTTGTATTTTTGGTGAATTTTTGGGATTTATTTGCTATTTTCTAAAGCTCCTGGAATTTTATTTGAATTTCTGGAAAAGAAAAAGAAAAAGGAAAATTCCCTGCCACCCGATCTTCCCTCCCCGCCACGCGTCGGCCATCCGGCCCGCGTCCCCGCCGCCACCGCGCACTTCCCGCTCCCCGCCGCCCAATCCCGCCGCCTCCACGCGTCAGCCATCCAACGCGCGGCGCCGCCTTCGTACCCTTTCCCGCCCCCTCTCCTCCGCCGCCCGATCCGTCTCCTCGCCACGCGGCACCATCGCCCGCGTCCGCACCCCGCCCCGCTCGGCCGCGCCCGCCCTCGTGTTCCCGCCGTTGGATCGCGCCCGCTGCCACGCGTCGCCCCGCTAATGCCGCCCGCGCGATAACCCTAACCCTAATCCTCAGTTGATCTCGGCCGTCCGATCTTTTCCCCGATGATCCAAGCCGTCCAAACCGAATCGGTATCGTGCCCGTCACCATACCCGATCGGGTTGCCTCGGTTCGAGTGATAAATACACCGCTCATCCCTCGGTTCGCGTGCTACCCCGCCGCCGTCTCCGGAGCTGCACCACCGTCGCCTGTACGTCCCCGAGCTCGCCCGACGCCGCCGGAGTCGTCGCCGTCGTCTTCCGTCGTCGGTGAGCCCTCCACGCTATCCCCGTCGCCGCATCGCCTGCCGGTCGCCCGCGTCGTCCTCCCCGCGCCGCTCCCCTCGCCTCGGCTGCGCTCGCGCCCACGACGCCTCGCGCCCGCCACGCGTTGCCAATCTGCTCCCCGCACCCGCCACGCGTCGTCATCGCCCTCGCTCCCGCACGCGTCGGCGATCCGCCCGCCGCCCGCGCCCGGCCGCCTCATCCCCGCCGTCGCCTCAGATCTGGATCAGCGATCCAGATCGCGCCACGCGTCGCGATCCCCGCCGTCGGATCCCCACCGTCGGATCCCCGCGCCACATCAGCCCTAGGCCACGTCGACCCTAGCTGACGTGGCATGCCACGTGGACATGCCACGTCAGCCGGAACCCGTCCCTGGGTGCCACGTCAGCGCCACGTCACCCCCCCCCCGCGCGACACGTGGCAGCACCAGCTGCTGCCACGTCAGCCCTACCGCGCCGCGTCAGCATCGCAGCCCCCACGTGCACTATTCCGTGCGCCGAGTCCACGGTGGACCCGGTTTCCTGTGTGCCCGGTCCACATCACAGTAACTTTTCCGATTTTCCCGATTTTCTTTAGATTAAATTTTTCGAGAGCTCGTTCTCCTCCGTCCTAGCTCCGATTGACCCCGTTCTTTTTTCTAAATTCATATAAAATCGAGCTCTAGCTGTTGGTTCTGGTTTTGTGAATTTTGGAGTTCATTTGCTTATCATTTTATGTGTTTCTTTGGTTTCGGTCACTTTCTCTCGCGCTAGATTCGGATTCCGGAGGAGCAGGTTCCGCGCCCAAAGACCAGGAGTACCTCGCTGAGCATAACCAAGGCAAGTCGTGTCCTTTGATCATGTTGAACCTAGTTTGCAATCTATTATTTAATTATTTTGTTTTAAAGTAAATTGCACCGCTATTTTTATTCAACCGTTGTAATTGGTAGTTATCGTCCCTTTTGAATTTATCCCTCCTTGATAACTTTGAACACCATGATACCCTTGTCACCATAGGTTGAGAAATATAATAGTGATGTTATGATATTTGTCACATGGGTTGGTACGATTTGATGCTTAGTCTTGCTTAAAGTTACGATCGGGTTTATCATCACATGTGAAATATAAATTTGACTTAATGAGATATGGAACTGTGGTTGGTGCCACGTATACTAAAATTTCTGCCATGACGTTGGTGCGTCATCGGTGGTGGTTATACAAACTTGGTTTTGCATTCGGGCGAGTGATCGTGCAGTGAAGGGAGAAGTGCATGCAGGTGCACTTTGGGGGATGTGGTAGTCTCGCCCGGGTAATGTTAAGGACTTAACTTTGTGCGCCATTGATCTGAGCTTAATCATGCAAACCACATGTCTAGTATGGGATAGACCTGGCTGATTAATCTGTAATATTTCAATTCAATTCTACCACTGTGATGGACATGGTTGCTGATTTCCATGTGGCGCAAGGGGGGTGTGATGCGAAACCCTAGCGGGCAGGATTGGGTTGAGGTAGAGCATTGTAAAGGCCTTGTTGTGATTTCCTGAGATCGAGGCTAATCACATCGTGTGGGTATAGTTGTGCAACCTCTGCAGAGTGTAAAATTATTCGAATAGCCGCGTCCTCAGTCATGGACAATGCTCGGTGATTTCACACGAGGGGTAGTGTTTTCAGTTATAACTTGGTGGTTTATGTTGGAGGTGGACAGGTAGTTCACTATTGGTTTAGCTTGTGAATTGGTGTTCACAAGTGGTTCTTATTTATTTCCTTTGATTATTTATTATTGTTGTTTTCCTTTAAACTTCGCTTTTAATCTAGTTATTATGTTTATTTTTAAATGCCTTTTATGCAAATTAACCTTTCAGCCTTCCATTGGTAAGCCTTGCATATTATATTGCATTCTTTTGTTACAAACGACTTGCTGAGTACCAATGTACTCACGGCTTTACGCCTATGTTGCTCAGTTGAGGGAGAGGAGTACTATCAGCAGGAGGTTCCAAAAGGAGAGTACTACGACGACTTCACGGATTAGGCTTCGTTCTCCACTCGATAGCCTGTGGCTTGTCGATTGGTCGCTACGTTTTATTTTTGATTTTCACTGCTATTTTGTTAAGCCCTTCCGGCTAGAGATATTGTAAGCTTGGTCATAAGGTCGTACCTTTAAGATTTTATCGATATTTTGAGTTTTCCCTTTATTTATATCGTGTGTATGGTTGTGATTACATCTATGTTGACTGTGTGTACTAGCGTGATCCTGGACTAGTACAATTTACACAGAGAGGCCGAATTTGCATATTCGGGTCTCGACAGAGATGGTATTAGAGCCATATCGACTGTAGGACGAAGCCCTAGTTAGATTGGTCGTTAGCCCAAAAATTTATTTTCTAAATCAAACCAACTAAATTTGATACTTAGTAATATCCCTATCTTCTTACCTCATTCTTAAGGATTCTTGTCTCTCGCCCCATTCTTGCAAAATTTGTTTTCATAAAGTTATAAACTGATCTTTCCTTTATAAATGCATTAGATGTCCCAAGCTTCTTACAGCCCGACAGGATGATGGAGATCACTTCTACGCGTTCTGTTGTGGAGCCTCGGATTGAAGAGATTACCCGTCTACCTCACCAAGAATGAGAAGCATAAAGGACAACGTATCAGGAGCATCTCCAGGCTATACTTCACCATCCAAGTCGGCAAGCAAGTACTACACCACAGCTTCAAGAATGCCGGTGCCAGTGGAGAGATGTCAGCACAAGGAGTTGTGCACAAAGCCATCCGTCGCCTTTGCAAGCTATACAAGATCAACATGGCCAGACTTGTCCGGAAGTTCAAGGAGCAGTACGGAGTCACCCCTAGACTACTGGAGCCAGTCTGGGAGGAGCCCCGACCGCAGTCGCCAGTACCTCTACCGTCGCCTACACCGCCGAGCCCGGAGCAGAGACGTCATATCACCGGAGATCATCAAGCATATCTTCGGCAATTCCGCCCGCTCGGTTCGGTGCGATCGAGCCGAGCGCGCGCCGATCCGCAACTCGTGGGTTGTCTACAGCGATTCGGAAGACGATAGCAGTGTACCTTATTTGTCAGGACCTGAGTGGGAGCCTTCAGAATAGATAGTGCGAGTAGACACGTTGGATTTTATTTGCAGTTGTGTGTGATGTGAGCTGCAAATATTGCCTTAACAGCATTATATTACGATCATGTCAATCTTTTAATAGAGTTAATTTTTGTTCAGTTTCTTTGTTAGCCTTTTTGGCTAAGCGTTTGTTTAGTTTAGGTTTCCATTAAGCAAAACCCCCTTAGACGCATTTACCTCTTATCTATGCTTTTCCCTCTCGTCTTTTACCTTTGGTCAGTCAGCAGTTGTTTTCTTTTCAGAGCAAGATGGTTGATACCAGGAATTCCTCCAGCCGCAACCAGGCGAACCAGGACCCAGAGAGCAGTGTTGCGCAGCCAGTGCTACCTACCTTGGATCCCGCCCTCAGTTAGTTTTTGGTGTTCCAGACTCAGATGATGCAGACCATGATGTAGAGTATGCAGACTATGATGCAACGACAGCACCAGGAGCCAGTACCACCACCAGCACCTCGTCAGCAGTCCAGCTATGCAGAGTTCATGAGGACGAGACCGCTTGTCTTCTCCAGTTCGTCGGAGCCGTTGGAGGCCGACGATTGGATCCGTTCAGTTGAGAAGAAACTGAACTTGGCTCAGTGCACCGACAGAGAGAAGGTATTATATGCAGCACACTAGCTTGAGGGACCAGCAGCAGAGTGGTGGGAGAATTACTGTGCTGCCCATGAGAACCAGAACAACATCACTTGGAAGGAGTTTGCCAAGGCCTTCCATACCGCCCACGTCTTGGATGGAGTGGTCGAGATGAAGAAGGATGAGTTCCGGGAATTTCAGCAGAGGAACCTGTCAGTGAGTGAATATCTCAATAAATTCACTCAGTTGGCTCGCTACGCGCCAGAGGATGTAGCGTCAGATCAGCTCGCCAGAAGAGGTTCAAGAAGAGCTTGAACCCAGCTTTGAAGGTGCAAGTCGTAGGCAACGACTATGCTCGTTTTCAGCAGTTGGTGGACAAGGCCATTCTCATTGAGGAGAGTCGCCGCGAGCTCGAGGAGTCTCGCAAGAGGAGGATGATCCAGCAGGGGTCACAGTCGCACCAGTCCCAGAGGCCTCATTTTGGTTCCTACCAGCCTGCACGAGTGCCACAGCAGCAGCAGCGATCGTCGACTTTAGGACCCGGCTCGAGCGCCACGTCTGTTTCAGTCATGACAGCGTCCTGGTGGTTCCAGTGGTCAGCAGCAGCAGAAGAGCAATAACTCAGCAGCGCCTGTCACTTGCTTCAAGTGTCATGAGGTGGGACACTATGCTAGTAAGTGCCCTCGAGGCGAGCCCGGCGCTGTTCGCCCGACTTGGGAGCCACACCCGGTCGTACTCCTACCCGTGAGCGGGGCGAGGAGCACCCCGGCATCGGGATAGGCCAGCAGGCGCGGTGGTGAGAGGTCGGTGAACCACGTCACGCAGAGGATACCGAGCAGCACGGGCGTTGTGATTGGTACGTTCCTAGTACATTCGGTTCCGCCACGCACGTTTTATTTGATTACGAGCCGCATTCGTTTGTTTCTGAGTTTTGCTTTAAAGCAACAATTGAAAACTGTTGCTCTTGGATCTGTTCTTTTAATCCAATCCCGGATCCGAGTTGAGATCCAACCTAGGTTGTCCAGAGTTAGGATAACCATTCAGGAGTTGAGTTCGTGGCCGACTGATTTTGTTGGATATCAAATCCCTAAATGTAATCTTGGGAATGGATTGGCTTGAGCGCGGCGATGTTAGGCTGTGGGAGCGAGCGATGACCTTAACCAATTCGGATGGGGTTAAGGTGCGATTCGCGACCGATGAATGTCGGCGAGTCGGTCATGGTTTGCGAGCAAGGTGATCGATTGGAGGACGTACGGTTGTCGTGAGTACCCGACGTATTCCCAGATGATCTTCCAGGTATGCCACCGGAGCGAGAAGTGGAGTTTTTGATTGAGCTTAAACCAGGTACCGCTCCGATTTCCAAGAGACCCTACAGGATGCCAGCTAATGATCTAGCGGAGTTAAAGAAGCAAATTCAGGAGCTTTTGGATAAGGGTTATATCAGACCGAGTTCATCCCCGTGGGGAGCGCCAGTGTTATTCGTCAAGAAGAAGGATGGTAGTCAGCGCATGTGTGTGGACTACAGAGCACTTAATGAGGTCACCATCAAGAATAAGTACCCTCTGCCCAGGATCGATGACCTGTTTGATCAGCTTAAGGGAGCAAGAGTTTCCTCCAAGATTGATTTGAGGTCAGGATATCATCAGATGAGGATTCGCAAGGAGGACATACCCAAGACAGCCTTCTCGACTCGTTATGGTTTATACGAGTTCATCGTGATGTCATTTGGTTTGACCAATGCCCCAGCATATTTCATGTATTTGATGAATACGGTGTTTATGGAATATTTGGACAAGTTTGTCGTTGTGTTCACTGACGACATTTTGATATATTCCAAGAATGAGGAGGAACATCAGGAGCACTTGAGATTAGCATTGCAAAAATTAAGGGATAATTAGTTGTATGCTAAGTTCAGCAAATGTGAGTTTTGGATGAAGAAAGTCGCCTTTCTAGGGCATGTGTTAACAGCAGAAGGAGTCGCAGTTGACCCAGAAAAAGTGAGTGATGTTTTGGATTGGTAGTCGCCCACTTCAGTTACCCAGGTCAGGAGTTTTCTGGGTATGGCAGGATACTATCGTCGCTTCATTGAAGGATTCTCCAGTGTAGCCAGACCGCTCACGCAATTGCTCAAGAAGGAAAAGAAATTCACTTGGACGCTAGAGTGTGAGAAAAGTTTTCAGAGACTTAAGGAGAGTTTGACCACAGCCCCAGTGCTTGTGTTGCCTGATATTAATAAGGATTTTGAGATATATTACGATGCCTCTCGCAAAGGTTTGGGTTGTGTCTTGATGCAAGACAAGAGAGTGGTAGCTTATGCCTCACGCCAGTTGAGACCGCATGAGGAGAACTACCCTACTCATGACTTGGAGCTAGCAGCCGTAATGCATGCTTTAAAGATTTTACGTCATTATCTGTTGGGTAATAGATGTGAGGTTTACACAGATCATAAGAGTCTGAAATACATCTTTACCCAGTCCGAGCTTAACCTCAAGCAGAGGAGGTGGTTAGAGCTGATAAAGGATTATAATGTTGACATACATTATCATCCTGGGAAAGCCAATGTGGTTGCAGATGCCTTGAGCAGAAAGGTATATTGCAATTCAGTGATGGTTCGAGAGAGTCAGCCAGCATTGCATGAGAAATTTCAGAAGCTTAGCCTTGAGTTGGTTGAGCCAGGATTTTTGGCAGCTATGGAGTTGCAGCCTACCTTGGATGGTCAGATTCGTCAGGCTCAGTCAGATGATGAGACTTTTCAGCGGATCAGGAAGAACTTAAGTGAAGGTAAAGAGTCAGGGTTTACATTGGATGACCAAGGAACTCTGTGGTTCAGGCAGCGGTTGCGTGTGCCCGACAAGCCAGAGTTAAAGGAAGTGTTGTTAAAAGAGGCTCATGAGTCATTGTATTCGATTCATCCAGGCAGTACTAAGATGTACCAGGACATTAAAGATAAGTATTGGTGGCCAAGCATGAAGCGTGAGATCGCTGAGTATGTGGCCCTTTGTGATGTATGTCAGAGAGTAAAGGCAGAGCATCAGAGACCAGCAGGCTTGCTACAACCATTAAAAGTCCCCGAGTAGAAGTGGGAAGAAATTGGTATGGACTTCATAGTCGGTCTGCCTAAGACCAAAGAGGGCTATGATTCGATTTTGGTCATCGTGGATCGATTGACCAAGGTTGCTCATTTCATTCTAGTTAAGACGACCTACAGTGGTGACAGGTTGGCAGAGTTATACATGTCGAGAATTGTCAGTTTGCATGGTGTGCCCAAGAAAATTATGTCAGATCGTGGATCGCAGTTCACCTCTCGTTTTTGGGGTAGTTTCCATAAGGCTATGGGAACTCACATGAACTTCAGTACAACCTATCACCCTTAGACAGATGGACAGACAGAGCGAGTAAATCAGATTTTGGAGGACATGTTGAGAGCATGTGTGCTTGATTATGGGTCCAAGTGGGACAGTTGTTTGCCTTTTGCGGAGTTCTCGTACAACAACAGCTATCAGGCCAGTTTACAGATGTCACCATTTGAGGCATTGTATGGCAGGAAATGCAGGACCCCTCTTAATTGGAAAGAGACGGGGGAAGGTCAGGTTTTTGATCCAGACTGTTTAAAAGAAGCTGAGGATAAGGTCCGTTTGGTACAGGAAAGGTTGAAAACTGCCCAGGCTAGACAGAAGAGTTACGCAGATACCAGACGTCGAGAGCTGAGCTTTGCGTCAAATGATTTTGTGTATCTCAATATCACACCATTCAAGGGTGTAAAGAGGTTTCAATTAAAAGGGAAGCTTGCACCGAGATATGTTGGTCCGTTCAGGATTCTGAAACGCAGGGGAGAGGTTGCTTATCAGTTGGAGTTACCTGTGTCCTTCAGTGGGGTACATGACGTCTTCCATGTGTCCCAACTGAAGAAGTGCTTGCGTGTACCAGAGGAGGTTGTGCCAGTTGAGGCCATTGACCTACAGGAGGATCTGTCGTACAAGGAGCATCCAGTCAAAGTCTTGGAAGTGTCAGAGTGAGTCACCCAGAATAAGGTGGTCCGTTTTTGCAAGGTGCAATGGAGCAACCATTCCGAGGAGGACCTCAGAGCAGAGTTTCCGAACCTATTCTCTTAGCTGGCCCAGATCTCGGGGTCGAGATCTCGTTTAAGGGGGTAAGGTTTGTAACATCCTGTTTTTCTGCTATTTTTGAAGCCAGGAATTTAAAAATGAATTTTCTGAAATTTTCTGAATTTAATTCAAGCTTCAAATGAATTTTTAAAGTTTTAAATGATTTAATATGATTAAAATAAACATTAACATAAGTTGAAAATATTTTATTTGGATTCCTCAGGTCTCAAGGAATTTTTTGGTATTTTTGGTGAATTTTTGGGATTTATTTGCTATTTTCTAAAGCTCCTGGAATTTTATTTGAATTTTTGGAAAAGAAAAAGAAAAAGGAAAATTCCCCGCCGCCCGATCTTCCCTCCCCACCACACGTCGGCCATCCGGCCCGCGTCCCCGCTGCCACCGCGCACTTCCCGCTCCCCGCCGCCCGATCCCGCCGCCTCCACGCGTCAGCCATCCGACGCGCCGCGCCGCCTCCGTACCCTTTCCCGCCCCCTCTCCTCCGCCGCCCGATCCGTCTCCTCGCCACGTGGCACCATCGCCCGCGTCCGCACCCCGCCCCGCTCGGCCGCGCCCGCCCTCGTGTTCCCGCCGTTGGATCGCGCCCGCTGCCACGCGTCGCCCCGCTAATGCCGCCCGCGCGATAACCATAACCCTAATCCTCAGTTGATCTCGGCCGTCCGATCTTTTCCCCGATGATCGAAGCCGTCCAAACCGAATCGATTTCGCGCCCGTCACCGTACCCGATCGGGTTGCCTCGGTTCGCATGATAAATACGCCGCTCATCCCTCAGTTCGCGTGCTACCCCACCGCCGCTCTCGCCTCCGGTCCCGCACCGCCGCCGTCGTCTCCGGAGCCGCACCGCCGTCGCCCGTACGTCCCCGAGCTCGCCCGACGCTGCCGGAGTCGTCGCCGTCCTCTTCCGTCGTCGGTGAGCCCTCCGCGCTATCCCCGTCGCCGCATCACCTGCCGGTCTCCCGCGTCGTCCTCCCCGCGCCGCTCCCCTCGCCTCGGTTGCGCTCGCGCCTGCCACGCGTCGCCAATCCGCTCCCCGCGCCCGCCACGCGTCGTCATCGCCCTCGCTCCCGCCCGCGCCTGTGCGACGCTTCGCGCAACGCGCCGCGCCACGCGTCGGCGATCCGCCCGCCGCCCGCGCCCGGCTGCCTCATCCCCGCCGTCGCCTCAGATCTGGATCAGCGATCCAGATCGCGCCAAGCGTCGCGATCCCCGCCGTCGAATCCCCGCTGCCGCCACCCGCGCCGCGTCAGCCCTAGGCCACGTCTACCCTAGCTGATGTGGCATGCCACGTGGACATGCCATGTCAGCGCCACGTCAGCCGGAACCCGTCCCCGGGTGCCACGTCAGCGCCACGTCACCCCCCGTGACACGTGGCAGCACCAGCTGCTGCCACGTCACTCCTACCCCGCCGCGTCAGCATCGCCGCCCCCGCGTGCACTATTCCGTGCGCCGAGTCCACGGTGGACCCGGTTTCCCGTGCGACCGGTCCACAGCACAGTAACTTTTCTGATTTTTCTGATTTTCTTTAGATTAAATTTTCTGAGAGCCCGTTCTCCTCCGTCCTAGCTCCGATTGACCCCGTTCTATTTACTAAATTCATCTAAAATCGAGCTCTAACTGTTGGTTCTAGTTTTGTGAATTTTGGAGTTCATTTGCTTATCATTTTATGTGTTTCTTTGGTTTCGGTCGCTTTCTCTCTCGCTAGATTCAGATTCCGGAGGAGCAGGTTCCGCGCCCGAAGACCAGGAGTACCTCGCTGAGCATAACCAAGGCAAGTCGTGTCCTTTGATTATGTTGAACCCAGTTTGTAATCTATTATTTACTTATTTTGTTTTAAAGTAAATTGCATCGCTATTTTTATTCAACCGTTGTAATTGGTAGTTATCGTCCCTTTTGAATTTATCCCTCTTTGATAACTTTGAACACCATGATACCCTTGTCACCATAGGTTGGGAAATATACTAGTGATGTTATGATATTTGTCACATGGGTTGGTACGATTTGATGCTTAGTCTTGCTTAAAGTTACGATCGGGTTTATCATCACATGTGAAATATAAATTTGACTTAATGAGATATGGAAGTGTGGTTGGTGCCACGTATACTAAAATTTGTGCCATGACGTTGGTGCGTCATCGGTGGTGGTTATACAAACTTAGTTTTGCACTCGGGCGAGTGATCGTGCAGTAAAGGGTGAAGTGCAGGTGCACTTTGGGGGATGTGGTAGTCTCGCCCGGGTAATGTTAAGGACTTAACTTTGTGCGTCATTGATCTGAGCTTAATCGTGCAAACCACATGTCTAGTATGGGATAGACCTGGCTGATTAATCTGTAATATTTCGATTCAATTCTGCCATTGTGATGGACATGGTTGCTGATTTCCATGTGACGCAAAGGGGGGTGTGATGCGAAACCCTAGCGGGCAGGATTGGGTTGAGGTAGAGCATTGTAAAGGTCTTATTGTGATTTCCTGAGATCGAGGCTAATCATATCGTGTGAGTACAGTTGTGCAACCTCTGCAGAGTGTAAAACTATTTGAATAGCCGCGTCCTCAGTCATGGACAATGCTCGGTGATTTCACACGAGGGGTAGTGTTTTCAATTATAACTTGGTGGTTTATGTTGGAGGTGAACAGGTAGTTTACTATTGATTTAGCTTGTGAATTGGTGTTCACAAGTGGTTCTTATTTATTTCCTTTGATTATTTATTATTGTTGTTTTCCTTTAAACTTCGCTTTTAATCTAGTTATTATGTTTATTTTTAAATGCCTTTTATGCAAATTAACCTTTCAGCCTTCCATTGGTAAGCCTTGCATATTATATTGCATTTTTGTTACAAGCGACTTCGAGTACCAATGTACTCACGGCTTTACGCCTATGTTGCTCAGTTGAGGGAGAGGAGTACTATCAGCAGGAGGTTCCAGAAGGAGAGTACTACGACGACTTCACGGATTAGGCTTCGTTCTCCACTCGATAGCCTATGGCTTGTCGATTGGTCGCTACGTTTTATTTTGGATTTCCGCTGCTATTTTGTTAAGCCCTTTCGGCTAGAGATATTGTAAGCTGATTGTGCTCACCCTCGCATCTTCATACCCAGAAGCTGGATGCCATGACCACTATGTCTACGACGATGCACCAGTCCCGACACATGGAGCCGACGGCAATAATTAAGGCGAATTTGCAAAAATTCAAGTCCTAGGCTAGTAGACCTACTAGGAGGGTGTGCACCTATATTACCTAGGGTTAGGCAATATAGTTTACACACATTTACCCCTCAGTCGCTTGCTTGTGGCTATTGGTCCTACCTTTGTTCTTTTTTCCACTGCTATCTTTTGGAATGTAAATCTTTGGCCATGTCGGCCCTTATGTAAACCATCACCCGACATGGTATATTTCAAACTCTGACGTATATTATTAAGATTTGATGAATGTCTCACGATGTATGAATTGATACGGCAATGTACTATGAGCAATATCTACTGATCTAGGAAATAGTGCAATGGAATCACAGAAGATCTCGAATTTCAATTCCGGGTCTGACAGCGCTGGTATGAGAGCATACGACTGTAGGGTAACACTTAGGAAGACTACTAGGGAATGAAATAGGGACTTAATTTTCATAAATATATAAAAAAGGGTTTCAGAAAAATATAGTGTATTATTTCCTCTCTTACCCCTCCTACATCTGATCTTGTCTTCCTTCTTTTGTTTTAAAAAGAGATACTAACCCTAGTGCCTTAATGTACAGATGGCGGGAGCTGCAGAGGGTGCTTGGGACTACTTTACTCATGGACAGTGCGTGGGGGACTTCGCATGTTTTTTGCGCAAGTTGCTGCACTACTTGATATAAGGATCAGCTTATCTACAGGGGACACAAGGCCACCGAGGGCCCAAGGAGTCTTGGATTATGGAGGTCTTCCTCTATGCCCTGGACGAGACTGCGCCACCACATGTCTTCAGGAGTCTGCATAGGAGGAGCACTGCATCTATGGCCCTTCAAGACGCTGCTCGCCTAACTGCTACCTGGCTATGCGACATCCATGGACCTGCACTGCTGACATCTCCATTCTTCTACTATCTGTCCCGCCAGGAGGGGGCGAGCCTCAACGAGACTTTTCTCCCGCGGATAGAGGACAACTCCATGCCCTCCCACCAGGTTCACCTCACCAGGGCCATGAGAGCCACTTACACTGCAACGCTCGAGGAGATCACGCTAAGGCCCAATCGAAGAAGATTAAGGTGCCTCCCGAGCCCTAGAAGTACAAGCTCAGTGTGTCGTTGATCCCCAAGTCATAATTATCCAGCCTTAGACTGGTTTGTAGGACTTTGCATGTCTGGTACATGCAGAGGTCCAATAGAAGGCCAAACCGGCAAAGTGGATTCACCATGAGATACACGGAGGTATATTTCCTCCATGACTCGGGCTACTTCATCATGATCTTTGAAGACTTGTTCTTACTATTCAACTTTGATGAACTCGACGTCTCACTTCTACGATGTTGGACACTGCAAGTTTACTGTACAATCAAGTTCTACATTCATGTAATACCGATAAATGTCATAACTCATTGCTTATATATATATCCATGATCCAACAAGTTCGGCGACGGTGGCAATCGGTGGATTTCCTCGACCCATACTTGGTCTCTGAGCAATTCATCAAAGACAACGCTTCCTTTATTGAAAATTACATAACAACAGGATTACTTGCTCAAAGTGATGAGGACTACATCGTGGTATCCTTCAACCAGGGCTAAGTGCTTCACTAGTTACCATATATGTTTTATTTATACTTTATATGCAATATAAACTTAGGATTAATCACTATGACTAGGTCTCATTAGATTCTAATTGTGATTGTGCCAAAATAAAACAAGATAATATACCTTGATTTCCTATTTAGGAGCAATCACGATTTCACTCTTGTGCAACAAGAAATTGATAGGTAAAGGGAGCCGCCGTAGAGGTTGTATTTCATTCAGTTGTTTAATTTATTTGTGAGATCAGTGTAATAATTGTCATGTGTTATATATGTGATCTATTTGTGTTATTTAATTCATTTGTGATATCTATATAATAATTGTCGTGTGCTATATATGTGATCTACTTGCTTGTTTTCAAAAAGCATGGCTAGCATTTCCTGATGCTACCTAAAAACAGAAAATAATTTAGCTTTTCAAATATCTATCACAGACAGTTTGTAACACAAAACTGTCTATGATATGTCTGATATCATAGACGACTATATTTAAGAACTATCTGTGATATCAGACATATCACGTATGATTTTTGGTATTAGCTATCTGTGATATCTTACATATCAAAGACAGTTATTAGCATTAACCGTTTATGATATGTAAGATATCGCAGACGGCTATGTTTAAGAACCGTCTATCATAACAGACATGTCATAGATGAATGTTTTGAAAAATCATTTGTGTTATAACCTACCACAAATGGTTTGAGTGCCGTCTGTGATAACCACATGTTATCACAAATACATAAATTCGATGGTTCAGATACCATCTGTGATGACGGTTTTGAACCGTCTATGATGATCCTTTCTATGGTAGTGTATATATCATCCTTGAGTTTAGATTTGGAAAATCATCCGTCCATGCATGTTGTCAATTTAGACGTACATTGATATTTGTTAGGGCAATTAGTGGACTTCCTAGTAAATAATCAGCGGTGGAGCTTAGAGGAAATATCATCCGCCAATGTTGAATAAGATACCATGACATAGAGTTACTCGGACAGCTCCACTGGATCAATAGCTTGGCTAAAGGAAAGCATATCTTGAAGGGCAGCATCAGCAACTTAAGTAAAAGAATGTGAGTTGCTAGCAATCTGCTTAGGATATTAGATAATAGATACTTGTATGTTTTTTTAGATGTCTATTTGTCAGTTAACTAAAAAAATCCTCAAATCTCAGTCATTTATTCATCTATTGCATCATGATCCAACCACCCACATCTCTCTCTCTCAATCCATATATAAAATCATCCCTAATCCTAACTCAATCCTCCCACATCCCACCCCTAGCTGTCATCACCCAAACTCCCACCCTGCTCGCCACCTCCCACTACCTTGCCTGGTTCGCTGGGCATCACTTCCTGCCACCATTGTCGCCTCTCACCCTCAGTGTTGGTACCACCACCTCCTTCTCCGCCGCCTCCCCTACTTTGTTCACCATCTCCGGTGGCTCACCGCCATCAAATCTGCTGCCCCCACCACCTTGCTCCACCAGATCCATTGATCACATTGACGGATCACCCGCCAGTGCTGCTCACGACCATCTTGAAGCTGAGGTGCTACCCTCCTCCTCCCTCTAAATTCTAGGGTTTCGGTGAACTCTAACTTTAACTCATGCACATCCAGCTGTGAAGACGATGCTACTGTCACTAGTAGAAAAAGAAGAAGACGACGACCCCCCAAACATGAAACTTCACACGTGATCTAAAGGTGAGAAAATATGTAGGGATATGGTTAAGCTACACTAGCGCAGATTAAAATTTTCTACCATATAAACCCAAAAACCATATGAGTAAGAAATCATAGATTGTTACTACTAGATGCACAATGCGACGAAAGTAGAGTTAAAGCGGCCGGTTCAATGTAACGTGTGTCAGTGTAGTATAAATAGTCGATCATCCTCTAACCAACTGTCTCCTTCTCACGAACATCCTGATCAGCGCCACAGTCACAACAGTGCCTCTACCTTCATGATCATCCAGTCACAGAATAGTGTTTAGCAACCCCTATATAAACTATTACACACATAGAAAATTATGACAATCTTAGGTATAAGGATCATATATATACTATGTATGAGACCAACTGATGACAATTAAGAATATAACAATTCTCACATTATCTTATGGTAGGTCAATCTAACACCGTGTTCTGTAACATATGTCTACATTATTGGTTTGATATCCCCATATCTATGGTCCGTGAAACATGATCATCAATCAATACGTTTTTGATCTATAAATTATAATTATCCCACATAATAATATAAGATCAGGGATAAATTAGAATAACATCAAAACATGAATAAAAAGTTCCACGAATAAGTCATATACTTGTTGATTAATATAAAAAAAATATTTATTTAAGGGATAAATAGCAACATAGAAATGATAATCACTTTCATGATCGTCTCTAGAGCATATCACTAAGAAAATAGACTAAGATTTCAAGAATTTTCGGTTGCCCGAGAATTAGCAATCTCATTTTTTATCCTTTAGTGACATGGACTCCACTTGCTTGTTAACTAGTAATTGATAAGAAGATATGTGTAATTAAGAAATCAAACAATCGGGACATTCATTTATTAGAATGGACAGATATATGTAACACAAACGAAGGAACCAAATGGATTAGATCCATATATAATAAACCACAAACTTTTACGCGTCCTTGTTATTAGCCAGTGCTGCCATATCCATGCGTGCATGGCTTGTGAGACCTGGACGTAGCAGTCCAGCGAGCGACAGTGCATCCATGCATGCATGTGGCTAGATAGGCTAGCAGTAGCAGCTACTTAATTAGGCAGGAACTTGGACTTGATGGAGTCGACCAGGCCGGCGTCGTCGATGCGGAACGCCGTGGCCAGCACGTCTGTCGGCACCGTCGGCGAGGCTCCAAACAACGCCTCGGCGACGGGCTGCGTTCCCGGCAGCTGGCTGCTGAACGCCGCGATGACGACGGCGGTCGAGCTGGAGCAGCTGTTCTTCTGGAAGTGGACGAGGCCGCGGGGGAAGACGAACACCTCGCCCTTGTGGACGGTGCGGGCGAAGAGCTTGTTGGCCGTGGTGATGAACCCGACGTCAAGGAAGCCCTCTACCACGAAGATCACCTCGGTGGCGCGCGGGTGGGTGTGCGGCGGGTTCAGCCCCCGCGGTGCGAAGTCGATGCGCGCCATGGACACGCCAAGGGTGTTGAGACCCGGCAGCTTCTCCACGTTCGCCGCCATCACCAGCGACCCCACCGCCTTGCTGGTGTTACCGGCGTGCGCGAGCCCGTCGAAGAAGAAGTCGTCCACCGTCACGTTCTCCGGCCTCTTGCACGGGAACCCGTTCAGCCGAATTGCTGCGTGCATCCATGCAAATTAGTAAGCAAGCATGATATTTCATGAGGGAGTTACTTAATCTGTTCTCAAATAGACATCGTTTTAGAATAAGTGTAGTCAAACTTTAAAACTTTCATCACTGATATTTACAGAACTACATTTAGATTATTCATATGGAAGTGGTATTAGTAGATTGGTCATGAAAAATACTTATTAATGATGGTGCGACCACATCAGAATCGTGTCGCTACTTACGGCCCTGGAGGGATTTGTAATCGGCGACGCAGAAGTCCTGGAGCATGTCGGGGTCGCCGGCGAGCGAGGGGGCGGCGAGCGCTAGGAGGAGGACGAGGACGGCCAAGGAGGCACTGCCCGCCATGCTCAACTTAATTAGCTAGCTTGGTTCTTGTTATTTAGGTTAATTAAGTTTGTCTAAGATTGACGAGGAAGGGAAGATGGCATTTATAGGGGCCGGCCGGTGCGTAGCTTGACGAAGACGTGATCAATTAATTGACGTATGACCAAGTTATTTGGAAGAGGGTGATGACCTGTATCTTCAGATATACTTGATGTTAGGGTTAGTCGATGCATGGGCAGAAATTGCAGTAGTTCAAAGCATTGTAATGTACCCCTACTAACCTCTGTTCCTAATTAATTCATGTCATCAAGGCTCCGTGAGATGGTTCAATTCACTATTATTACACTTACTTTTTTTTATCATGTCATAAATGTGACATGGTTATGTCATGCATGTGACATATAGCAGAAATGGATTATGTCGTATGCATGTGACATGGTTCAATTCACTATTTATTATACTTAATTTTTAATTATATTATGGAAATGTGTTCATCTTCGTTGCATCAATTGCTATCCGCGATACTACGTAAACTTTTTTATTTTTAATTTTTGATTTTTTTTATTGGTAATATGTAAATACTTTGTTTGGATGTAAGAAACCTGTGATTTCGAGGGGGTACTTTGTTGGTAATAATCAAGAATCATGAGGCAATACATACAGCAATTGATCATGATCAAATCGAGCATTTGCCCATATGAATATTATTCTTTTTAATGAGTAATTGTACGTGCAACTTCGGAAAAGAAAATCTGATAAAGTTTTTTCTTATCTAGAGGTCATTATATACTTTATTATTGTGCTATAGATACCTTCCACTGTCTTGTTTCTTTCACTCTTGCCGGAGCTGGATTACATTTGTCATATGGAATTGGTATTAGTAGATAGGTCATAAAAAGTATTTCCACGCCATTATTTTTTCTGTAATCTCTATTAATCTATAATTAGAAGATGTAATGTCCAAATGTATGTATCGGAGAGGCCACGTCCATTTAATTCTAAAGTAAAAAAAAGAATGCATATATGTGAGTTGCATCTTGTTCGACGAGTCCCATGAACTAACTTAATCAAGTCGTACGTTGGTTGGCTAGTATTGTCCACATATAACACGATCTATTCAGATGTCTCATGCGACCTGTCCGGGTGTTGCTAGCTTTACTAGTTCTCGTCCAGACTAAATCCGTACTGATAATGCCGTGGCAACATGCCAACAACTATGGATATATTATAACCACCCTATTTCTGAGGACATTAGTTTTCCCGCAATACCCTAGAATATTCAGCTGCAGAGTATTGTAGTTGAGTGTGCATATTAGCCAAGTTTGCAGCAAAAAGGTGTAACATTCTGTTTTTCAGCTCCTTTTAAAAGCCTTTAAAATAAAAAATGCATTTACTAAATTTTCTGGAATCTAATTAAGCTTAAAATAAAATTTCAAAAATAAAAAGGATTTAATCTGATTAAAATAAACACTAACATAAACTCAAAATATTTTATTTGGATTCCTTGTGTCTCAAGGATTTTTCTGGAATTTTTGGAGAATTTTTTCGGATTTATTTTCTGTCTTCTAGTGCTCATTTTGATTTATCTGAGTTTCTGAAAAAGAAACCCCCGAAGGACTAAAAAATTTAGCAACGAAAAAATTAAAATAACCGTAGAAACTATTCAACATGCCCACAGACAATTGACTAGAGAGTGAAGTCCTAATCCGTAAAGTCGCTGAAGTATCCTCCCTCTGGTACCTCAATTTGCATAAAATAATATTTTAAAGAAAATACGATAATTAGTTTGAAAGCAAACTTGAGTAAAAACAATAAATAATAAGTAATCAACGGAATTGCAAGCCACTTATGAACCTCCCATCCACAAGTTAAACCAACAGTGAACTAACCATTCACTTTCCAATATAAATAATCCAAGTTTTATGAAAATTCTACCCATCGTGTGAAATCATCGAGTATTGTCCGTAACCGGGGACACGACTATTCGAATAGTTTTACACTTTGCAGAGCTTGCACAACTGTACCCACATGATGTGATTAGCCTTATACTAAGGAAATCACAACAAGAGCTTTACAATACTGTAACATCCTGTTTTTCTGAGATTTTTAAAGCCTAGAATTTAAAAATGAATTTTCTGGAATTTTCTGAATTTAATTGAAGCTTCAAATGAATTTTTAAAGTTTTAAATAAATTAATATGAATAAAATAAACATTAACATAAGCTGGAAATATTTTATTTGGATTCTTAAGGTCTCAAGGAATTTTCTGGTATTTTTGGTGAATTTTTGGGATTTATTTGCTATTTTCTAGAGCCTCTGGATGTTTATTTGAATTTCTGGAAAAAGAAAAGAGAAAGAAATTCCTCCCCGCCGCCCGATCCTCCTCCCCGCCACGCGTCGCCCATCCCCGCGCCCGCGCCACCGCCGTACGGTTTCCCGCGCGCCCGTTCTCCGCGCCGCCCGATTCCGCTGACCGCCACGCGTCGCGCATCCGCGCCGACACGCGGCGGCACCAGCCGCGTCCCCGCGCCGCGCCTCTTCCTCCTCCTCGGCCGTCGATCGCGCGCCGCGCGATCTCCGCTGCTCACCCACGCGCGCCGCGAGCCCTAACCTAACCCTAGCGCGCTGCCGTCCGATCTTGCGCGTGGCGCATCCTAGCCGTCTAACCCGTCGCGTTGCACCGCCGCCGATCCGGATTGGACACCTCGGTTCGCTTGATAAACGTCGCTGCCCACCTCGGTTCACATGCCCGCTCGTCGCCGCCGCCGCCAACCCTAGCCCCGCGCTCTCCCGCGCGCCGCCGCGTTCCGTGCGCGCGCCGCCGCCGGTGCCTCCCGCCGCGCCGCCGCCGAGCTGCCGCCGTCGCCGAGTCCCGCCGGTGAGCTTCCGCCGGTTCTCTTCTCCGCGTCGCCGCGTCGCCTCCGCGTCGCCGCTCGCCGCTCGTGCCTCGCGCCCTCGCCGCGCGCGGACACGCGCACTCCGCGCGCGCGCGCGCGCGCGCCGCGGGCGTGCCCGCCACGCGCCGGCAATCGCCGCTTCGCCTCGCGCCGCGATCTGCGCCGCCCGTCCCGGACGGGGCTGGCACCGCAGCGACGCCACGTCGCCACCTCCGCCGCCGGATCGCCCGACGCACTCCCGCCGCGCGCCTCGCGACGTTGCGCGGCGAGCCGCCACGCGCCGCCGATCCGCCGCCGCCGCGCCGCCGCGCTGCGCTCGCCGCGCTCGTTCGAACTGAGCCGAGGGCTCAGATCCGGCCGCGCGTCGTCCTCGCGACCGTCGGATCCCCGCCGCCGCCGCCCGCGCCGCACCCGCGCCGCGTCAGCCCTACCACGTGGCAGCCACGTGGCATCCCACGTGGCATGCCACGCCGCCGCCACGCCGGCGCACTTCGCCCCGAGCCACGTGGCGCCCACGCCAAGATGCCACATCGCCCTAGCCACGTGGCAAAGATATGCCGCCACGCCACGTAGCGCCCCCGCGCCGGCGCCGCCGCCGCCAGCGCCTTGTTTCGTGGACCGAGTTCACGGTGGACTCGGTATTTCATGGACCGGGTCCACAACACAGTAACTTTTCTGAATTTCTCGATTTAATTTTAGGATTAATTTTCCGAGAGCCCGTTCTCCTCCGTCCTAGCTCCGATTGACCCTGTTCTTTTTTCTAAATTCATCTAAAATCGAGCTCTAGCTGTTGGTTCTAGTTTTGTGAATTTTGGAGTTCATTTGCTTATCATTTTATATGTTTCTTTGTTTTGATCGTTTTTCTCTCGTTAGATTCGGATTTCGAGGAGCAGTCTTCGCTCAAGACCGTGCCTATGTTGCTCATTGAGGAGAAGAGTACTATCAGCAGGAGGTTCCGTAAGGGGGTACTACGACGACTTCACGGATTAGGCCGTTCTCCACTCGATAGCTTTGTGGGCTAGTCGATTGGCCGCTACGCTTTATTTTGGATTTCCACCGCTATTTTGTTAAGCCTTTCCGGTTAGAGATATTGTAAGCTTGGCCATAAGGTCGCACCTTTGCTATTTTATCGATATTTGAGTTTTCCTTTATTATTATCGTGTGTATGACTATGATAACATCTATGTTTAATCGTGTGCACTAGCGTGATCCTGGACTAGTGCGGTTTACGAGAGAGACCGAATTTGCATATTCGGTCTCGGCAGAGATGGTATCAGAGCCATATCGACTGTAGGACGAAGCCCTAGCTAGGATGGTCGTAGCCCAAAAATTTATTTTCTAAATTAAACCAACTAAATTTGATATTTAGTAATATCTCTATCTTCTTACCTCATTCTTAAGGATTCTTGTCTCTCCCCCCAACTCTTGCAAAATTTATTTTTCCTAAAGTTATAAACTGATCTTTCCTTTATAAATGCAATAGATGTCCCAAGCTTCTTACAGCCCGACAGGAGGATGGAGATCACTTCTACGCATTCTGTTGCGGAGCCTCGGATTGAAGAGATTGCCCGTCTACCTCACCAAGGATGAGAAGCATAAGGGTCAACGCATCGGGAGCATCTCCAGGCTATACTTCACTACCCAAGTCGGCAGGCAGGTGCTACACCACAGTTTCAAGAATGCCGGTGCCAGTGGAGAGATGTCAGCACAAGGAGTTGCGCACAAAGCCATCCGTCGACTTTGCAAGCTATACAAGATCAACATGGCCAGACTCATCCGGAAGTTCAAGGAGCAGTACGGAGTCGCACCTAGACTACCGGAGCGATGCCGAGGAGCCCGACCGCAGCCGCCAAGATTTCTACCGTCGCTTACACCGCCGAGTCCGAGCGAGACGTCAGATCACCGGAGATCGCCGAGCCTACCTCACCGGTTCACCCCAGCCCCGGCCAGAGAGAGCGCGCCGATCCGCAACTCGTGGGTTGTCTACAGCGATTCTGAGGACGATAGCAGTGTACCCTATTTGTCAGGACCCGAGTAGGAGCCTTCAGAGTAGATAGTGCGAGTAGACACGTTGGATTTTATTTGCAGTTGTGTGTGATGTGAGCTGCAAATATTGCCTTAAAAGCATTATATTGCAATCATATCAATCTTTTAATGGAGTTTATTTTTGTTCAGTTTCTTTGTTAGGCTTTTGGCTAAGTGTTTGTTTAGTTAGGTTTCCATTAAGCAAAACCCCCTTAGACGCATTTACCTCTTATCTATGCTCTTCCCTCTCGTCTGTTACCTTTGGTGAGTCAGCAGTTGTTTTCTTTTCAGAGCAAGATGGTTGATACCAGGAACTCCTCCAGCTGCAATCAGGCGAACCAGAACCCAGAGAGCAGTTTGCGCGCGCCTGCCACCTACCTTGGATCCCCGCCTCGCCGCTTTTGGTGGCCTAGACTCAGATGATGCAGAGTATGCAGACTATGATGCGGCGGACAAGACAGGAGCAAGACACCACCAAAGACCTCGCCAGCAGCCCATCGGCTATGCGAGTTCATGAGGACGAGCGCTGCTTTCTCCAGTTCGTCAGAGCCTTTGGAGGCCGACGATTGGGTCCGTTCAGTTGAGAAGAAACTGAACTTGGCTCAATGCACCGACAGAGAGAAGGTATTATATGCAGCACATCAGCTTGAGGGACCAGCAGCAGAGTGGTGAGAGAACTACTGTGCCGCCCATGAGAACCAGAACAACATCACTTGGAAGGAGTTCGCCAAGGCCTTCCATACGCCCATGTCATGGATGGAGTGGTCGAGATGAAGAAGGATGAGTTCCGGAGTTCCAAAGAGAGTAACCTATCGTGAGTGAATATCTCAATAAATTCACTCGGTTGGCTTCTTCACGCGCTGCAGGATGTAGCGTCAGATGCAGCTCGCCAGAAGAGGTTCAAGAAAGGCTTGAACCCCGCTTTGAAGGTGCAAGTCGTAGGCAACGACTATGCCAGTTGTCAGCAGTTGGTGGATAAGGCCATTCTCATTGAGTAGAGTCGCCGCGAGCTCGAGGAGTCTCGCAAGAGGAGGTTGATCCAGCAGGGGTCACAGTCACACCAGTCCCAGAGGCCTCGTTTTGGTTCCTACCAGCCTGCAAGAGTGCCACAGCAGCAGCAGCAGCAGATCCTCGGCTTCAGACCCAGCTGACACCGCGCTGGGTTCGGCCGGGACGGCGTCCGGTGGTTCCAGAGAGTCGCAGCAGCAGAAGAGCAAGAATCAAGAAGATCTCGTCACTTGCTTCAAGTGTCATGAGGTGGGACACTATGCTAGCAAGTGCCTTCAGAGACAGGCCCCGACGCCAGTTCGCTTCGACTTGGAAGCCACACCCGGTCGTACTCCTACCCCGAGAGCAGACGAGGAGCACCCCGGCATCGGGACAGCAAGCGTGACGCCGGTGGTGAGAGAGGTCGTGAACCACGCCACCGCAGAGGATGCCCAGCAGCACTGCACGTTGTGATCGAGACGCTCCTAGTACATTGGGCCTCGCCACGCTTTATTTGATTCGAGCCGATTCGCTTGTTTCTTAGAGTTTTGCTTTAAAGCAACAATTGAAAACTGTTGCACTTGGATCTGTTCTTTTAATCCAATCCCCCGGATCCGAGTTGAGATCCAACCTAGGTTGTCCAGGGGTTAGGATAACCATTCAGGGAGTTGAGTTCAGGGTCGACCTGATTTTGTTGGATATGCAGTCCCTAGATGTAATCTTGGGAATGGATTGGCTTCAGAAGCAGCAGGCAGTGTTAGACTGTGGGAGCAGAGCAGTGACCTTAACCAATTCAGATGGGGTTAAGGTGCGATTCGCAGCCAGCGAGTGTCAGCCAGAGCCAGTCATGGTTTGCCAGAGCAAGGTGATCCAGTTGGAGGATGTACTAGTTGTCAGAGAGTACCCCGATGTGTTTCCAGATGATCTTCCGGGTATGCCACCAGAGAGGGAGGTTGAGTTTTTGATTGAGCTTGTGCCAGGTACCGCTCCAATTTCCAAGAGACCTTATCGGATGCCAGTCAATAACTTAGCAGAGTTGAAGAAGCAAATTCAGAAACTTTTGGATAAGGGTTACATCAGACTGAGTTCATCCCTGTGGGGAGCGCCAGTGTTGTTCGTCAAGAAGAAGGATGGTAGTCAGCGCATGTGTGTGGACTACAGAGCACTTAATGAGGTCACCATCAAGAATAAGTACCCTCTGCCTAGGATTGATGACCTGTTTGATCAGCTTAAGGAGCAGGAGTGTTCTCCAAGATTGATTTGAGGTCGATATCATCGATGAGGATTCGAAGGAGGACATACCCAAGATGACCTTCTTGACTCGTTATGGTCATGCATTTAGTTCACCGTGATGTCTTTTGGCTTGACCAATGCCCCAGCATATTTCATGTATTTGATGAATAAAGTGTTCATGGAGTATTTGGATAAGTTTGTCGTTGTGTTCATTGATGACATTTTGATATATTCCAAGGATGAGGAGGAACATCAGGAGCACTTGAGATTAGCATTGCAGAAATTGAGGGATAATCAGTTGTATGCAAAGTTCAGCAAATGTGAGTTTTGGATGAAGAAAGTCGCCTTTCTAGGGCATGTGTTGACAGCAGAAGGAGTCGCAGTTGACCCAGGAAAAGTGAGTGATGTTTTGGATTGGCAGTCACCTACTTCAGTTACTCAGGTCAAGAGTTTTCTGGGTATGGCAGGATACTACCGTCGCTTTATTGAGGGATTCTCCAGTGTAGCCAGACCCCTCACGCAGTTGCTTAAAAAGGAAAAGAAATTCACTTGGACGCCAGAGTGCGAGAAAAGTTTTCAGAAACTTAAGGAGAGTTTGACCATAACCCCAGTGCTTGTTTTGCCTGATATTAATAAGGATTTTGAGATATTTTGCGATGCCTCTCGCAAAGGTTTGGGTTGTGTCTTGATGCAAGACAAGAGAGTGGTAGCCTATGCCTCACGCCAGTTGAGACCGCATGAAGAGAACTACCCTACTCATGATTTGGAGCTAGCAGCCGTAGTGCATGCTTTAAAGATTTGGCGTCATTATCTGATGGGTAACAGATGTGAGTTTTACACGGATCATAAGAGTCTGAAATACATCTTTACCCAGTCCGAGCTTAACCTCAGGCAGAGGAGGTGGTTAGAGCTGATAAAGGATTATAATGTTGGCATACATTATCATCCTGGGAAAGCTAATGTTGTTGCAGATGCCTTGAGCAGGAAGGTATACTGTAATTCAGTGATGGTTCGAGAGAGTCAGCCAGCTTTGCATGAGGAATTTTGCTTAGCCTTGAGTTGGTTGAGCAGATTTCGCGCTATGGAGATGCACCTACTTTGGATGGTCGATTCACAAGCTCACCGGATGATGAGGCATTTCAGCGGATCAGAAAGAACTTAAGTGAAGATAAAGAGTCAGGATTTTCAGTGGATGACCAGGGAACCTTGTGGTTCAAGCAGCGTTTGTGTGTGCCCAGTAGACAAGAGCTAAAGGATGTGTTGTTAAGAGAGGCTCATGAGCCACTGTATTCGATTCATCCAGGCAGTACCAAAATGTACCAGGATATTAAGGATAAGTATTGGTGGCCAAGCATGAAGCGTGAGATTGCTGAGTATGTAGCCCTTTGTGATGTTTGTCAGAGAGTAAAGGCAGAGCATCAGAGACCTGCAGGTTTGCTACAGCCACTGAAAGTTCCCGAGTGGAAGTGGGAAGAAATTGGTATGGACTTCATAGTCGGTCTACCTAAGACCAAAGAGGGCTATGATTCGATTTGGGTCATTGTGGACCGATTGACCAAGGTTGCTCATTTCATTCCAGTTAAGACAACCTACAGTGGTGACAGATTGGCAGAGCTATATATGTCCAAGATTGTCAGTTTGCATGGTGTGCCCAAGAAGATTGTGTCAGATCGTGGATCGCAGTTCACCTCTCGGTTTTGGGGAAGTTTTCATAAGGCTATAGGAACTCACCTGAATTTCAGTACAGCATATCACCCCCAAACAGATGGTCAGACAGAGCGAGTAAATCAGATTTTGGAGGACATGTTGAGAGCCTATGTGCTTGATCATGGTTCCAAGTGGGACAGTTGTTTGCCTTTTGCAGAGTTCTCGTACAACAACAGCTTATCGTGCCGCTTTGTGATGTCACCGTTTGAGGCATTGTATGGCAGGAAATGCAGGACCCCTCTCAATTGGAAAGAGACGGGGGAAGGTCAGGTTTTTGGTCTAGACTGTTTGAAAGAAGCTGAGGATAAGGTCCACTTGATACAGGAAAGGTTGAAAACCGCCCGTGCCGCATGAAAAACTATGCGATACCAAAGCGCCGAGAGCCGAGTTCGAGCCGATGATTTTGTGTATCTCAGGATCACACCATTCAAGGGTGTGAAGAGGTTTCAGCTAAAAGGGAAGCTTGCACCGAGATATGTTGGTCCGTTCAAGATTCTGAAACGCAGGGGAGAGGTTGCTTATCGCTTGAGCTACTGCGCCCTTCTGGGGTACATGACGCCTTTCATGTGTCCCACCTAAGAAGTGCTGCGTGTACTGTGAGGAGGTTGTGCCGCTTGAGGCCGTTGACTGCAGGAGGATCTGTCGTACAAAGAGCATCCAGTCAAAATCTTGGAAGTGTCAGAGCGAGTCACCCGGAATAAAGTGGTCCGTTTTTGCAAAGTCCAGTGGAGCAATCACTCCGAGGAGGAAGCAACCTGGGAGCGCGAGGAGGATCTCAGAGCGGAGTTCCCAAACCTATTCTCTTAGTTGGCCCAGATCTCGGAGTCGAGATCTCGTTTAAGGGGGTAAGGTTTGTAATATCCTGTTTTTTCTGAGATTTTTAAAGCCTGGAATTTAAAAATGAATTTTCTGGAATTTTCTGAATTTAATTGAAGCTTCAAATGAAATTTTAAAGTTTTAAATGAATTAATATGAATAAAATAAACATTAACATAAGTTGAAAATATTTTATTTGTGTTCTTCAGGAATACCATGATGCCATTGTCACCATAGGTTGGGTAATTTATTAGTGATGCTAGATTATTTGTCACATGGGTGAGTATGATTAGACTGCTTAGCTGGCTTATATTTACGATTGATCTCATCAAGACATGTTAAATTATTAACTTGACTTAATGACATATGAAACCGTGGTTGGTGTCACGTGTATTAAATTTGTGCCACGTCATTGGTGTGACGTTGGCTTGGTTATACAAATTGGTTTTCACTCGGGCGAGTGGTCGTGCAGTAAAGGGGGAGGTGCAGTTGCACTTCGGGGATGTGGTAGCCTCGCCCGGGTTATGTTAAGGACTTAACTTTGTGCGCCATTGATCTGAGCTTAATCGTGCAAACCACATGTCTATTATGGGATGGACCTGGCTGATTAATTTATAGTATTTCAACTCAATTCTGCCATTGTGATGGACATGGTTGCTGATTTCCATGTGGCGCAAGGGGGGGTGTGATGCGAAACCCTAGCGGGCAGGATTGTGTTGAGGTAGAGCATTGTAAAGGTCTTGTTGTGATTTCCTGAGATCGAGGCTAATCACATCGTGTGAGTACAGTTGTGCAACCTCTGCAGAGTGTAAAACTATTCGAATAGCCGCGTTCTCGGTCATGGACATTGCTCGGGGATTTCACACGAGGGTTAGTGTTTCACTCATAACTTGGTGGTTTATGTTGGGAGTGGACAGGTAGTTCACTGTTGGTTTAACTTGTGAATTGGTGTTCACAAGTGGTTTATGTTTACTCCTTTGATTATTCATTATTACTGTTTTTAGTTAACTTTCGCTTTCCAGTTATTTATTATATTTCATCAAGAAATGCCTTTATGCAAATTAACCTTTCAGCCTTCCATTGGTAAGCCTTGCATATTATATTGCATTCATTGTTACAAACGACTTTGTCGAGTATTAATGTACTCACGGCTTTACGCCTATGTTGCTCCGTTGAGGGAGAAGAGTACTATCAGCAGGAGGTTCCAGAAGGGGGGTACTACGACGACTTCACGGATTAGGCTTCGTTCTCCACTCGATAGCCTGTGGGCTAGTCGATTGGCCACTACGCTTTATTTTGGATTTCCGCTGTTATTTCGTTAAGCCCTTCCGACTAGAGATATTGTAAGCTTGGCCATAAGGTCGTACCTTTGATATTTTATCGATATTCGAGTTTTCTTTATTATTATCGTGTATGATCGTGACTTATGTTTGGTAACTTATGTGTGGTAACTTATGTTTCACATCAGTTGAGGCCACATAAAGAGAATTACCCCACACATGATTTGAATCTAGCAACCGTAGTGTTTGGCAATCCCTATGTAAACTATTACACGTAGAAAATTATGATGATCTTAGGTCTAAGGATCATGTATACACTATGTATTAGACCAACTGATGACACTTAATAATATAACAATTTTCGCATTATCTTATGGTAAGTCAATCTAGCACCATGTTCTCTAACATGTATCTACATTATTGATTTGATATTCCCATATCCATGGCCCGTGAAATGACCATCAATCAATACATTTCTGATTTATAAATTATAATTTTCCCACATAATAATATAAAATCAGGGATAAGTTAGAATAACATCAAAATATGAATAAAACGTCACTTAATAAGTCACATACTTGTTGATTAATATAAAAAAATATTTATTTAAGGGATAAATAGCAACATAGAAATGACAATCATTTCTATGATCATCTCTACAGCATATCACTAAGAAAATAGACTAAGATTTCAAGAATTTTCGGTTGCCCGAGAATTAGCCGTCTCGTTTTTTATCCTTTAGTGACATGGACTCCACTTGCTTGTTAACTAGTAATTGATAAGAAGATATGTGTAATTAAGAAATCAAATAATCGGGACATTCATTTATTAGAATGGACAGATACATGTAACACAAACGAAGGAACCAAATGGATAAGATCCATATATAATAAACCACAAACTTTTACGCGTCCTTGTTATTAGCCAGTGCTCCCATATCCATGCGTGCATGGCTTGTGAGACCTGGACGTAGCAGTCCAGCGAGCGACATTGCATCCATGCATGCATGTGGCTAGATAGGCTAGCAGTAGCAGCTACTTAATTAGGCAGGAACTTGGACTTGATGGAGTCGACCAGGCCGGCGTCGTCGATGCGGAACGCCGTGGCCAGCACGTCTGTCGGCACCGTCGGCGAGGCTCCAAACAACGCCTCGGCGACGGGCTGCGTTCCCGGCAGCTGGCTGCTGAACGCCGCGATGACGACGGCGGTCGAGCTGGAGCAGCTGTTCTTCTGGAAGTGGACGAGGCCGCGGGGGAAGACGAACACCTCGCCCTTGTGGACGGTGCGGGCGAAGAGCTTGTTGGCCGTGGTGATGAACCCGACGTCAAGGAAGCCCTCTACCACGAAGATCACCTCGGTGGCGCGCGGGTGGGTGTGCGGCGGGTTCAGCCCCCGCGGTGCGAAGTCGATGCGCGCCATGGACACGCCCAGGGTGTTGAGACCAGGGAGCTTCTCCACGTTCGCCGCCATCACCAGCGACCCCACCGCCTTGCTGGTGTTACCGGCGTTCGCGAGCCCGTCGAAGAAGAAGTCGTCCACCGTCACGTTCTCCGGCCTCTTGCACGGGAACCCGTTCAGCCGCAATGCTGCGTGCATCCAAGCAAATTAGTAAGCAAGCATGATATTTCATGAGGGAGCTACTCTGTTCTCAAATAGACATCGTTTTAGAATAAGTGTAGTCAAACTTTAAAACTTTCATCACTGATATTTACAGAACTACATTTAGATTTTTCATATGGAAGTGGTATTAGTAGATTGGTCATGAAAAATACTTATTAATGATGGTGCGACCAGATTAGAATCGTGTCGCTACTTACGGCCCTGGAGGGATTTGTAATCGGCGACGCAGAAGTCCTGGAGCATGTCGGGGTCGCCGGCCAGCGAGGGGGCGGCGAGCGCTAGGAGGAGGACGAGGACGGCCAAGGAGGCACTGCCCGCCATGCTCAACTTAATTAGCTAGCTTGGTTCTTGTTATTTAGGTTAATTAAGTATGTCTGAGATTGACGAGGAAGGGAAGATGGTATTTATAGGGGCCGGCCGGTTCGTAGCTTGACGAAGACGTGATCAATTAATTGACGTATGACCAAGTTATTTGGAAGAGGGTGATGACCCGTTATCTGTATCTTCAGATAGGCTTGATGTTAGGGTTAGTTGACGCTGTGTAAACGTGGAGCAGGAGTTCGAGGTTTTCGATCTACATGAGAAGATCTTCTTCTTAAGCAAATACCCGAGTCGCCTTACCTCCGTAGATCAAATTTTTAAGGTTAGACGATGCATGGGCAGAAATTGCAGTAGTTAAAAGCATTGTAAGTTACCCCTACTAACCTCTGTTCCTAATTAATTCATGTCATCAAGGCTCCGTGAGATGGTTCAATTCACTATTATTACACTTACTTTTTTTTATTATGTCATAAATGTGACATGGTTATGTCATGCATGTGACATATAGCAGAAATGGATTATGTCGTATGCATGTGACATGGTTCAATTCACTATTTATTATACTTACTTTTTAATTATATTATGGAAATGTGTTCATCTTCGTTGCATCAATTGCTATCCGCGATACTACGTAAACTTTTTTATTTTTAGTTTTTGAATTTTTTTGTGTTGGTAATATGTAAATACTTTGTTTGGATGTTAGAAACCTGTGATTTCGAGGGGGTACTTTGTTGGTAATAATCAAGAATCATGAGACAATACATACAGCAATTGATCATGATCAAATAAAGCATTTGCCCATATGAATATTATTCTTTTTAATAAGTAATTGTAGGTGCAACTTCGGAAAAGAAAATCTGATAAAGTTTTTTCTTATCTAAAGTCATCGACTCATTATATACTTTATTATTGTGCTATATATGGATACCTTCCACTGTCTTGTTTCTTTCACTCTTGCCGGAGCTGGATTACATTTGTCATATGGAATTGGTATTAGTAGACAGGTCATAAAAGTATATCCACGCCATTATTTTTTGAATATAATCTCTACTAATCTATAATTAGAAGATGTAATGTCCAAATGTGTGTATCGGAGAGGCCACGTCCATTTCTAAAGTAAAAGAAAATGCATATATGTGAGTTGCATCTTGTTCGACGAGTCCCATGAACTAACTTAATCAAGTCGTACGTTGGTTAGCTAGTATTGTCCACATATAACACGATCTATTCAGATGTCTCATGCGACCTGTCCGGGTGTTGCTAGCTTTACTAGTTCTCGTCCAGACTAAATCCGTACTGATAATGCCGTGGCAACATGCCAACAGCTTTGGATATATTATAACCACCCTATTTCTGAGGCCATTAGTTTTCCCGCAATACCCCAGAATATTCAGCTGCAAAGTATTATAGTTGATTGTGCATATTAGACAAGTTTGCAGCAAAAAGGTGTAACATTCTGTTTTTCAGCTCCTTTTAAAGGCTTTTAAAATAAAAAAGCATTTACTAAATTTTCTGGAATCTAATTAAGCTTAAAATAAAATTTCAAAATAAAAAGGATTTAATCTGATTAAAATAAACACTAACATAAACTCAAAATATTTTATTTGGATTCCTTGTGTCTCAAGGATTTTTCTGGAATTTTGGAGAATTTTTTCGATTTATTTTCTGTTTTCTAGTGCTCATTTTGATTTATCCGAGTTTCAAAAGAAACCCTCAAGGGCTAAAAATTTAGCAGCGAAAAATAAAAATAACCGTAGAAACCATTCAACATGCCGAGACAATTGACTAAAGAGTGAAGTCCTAATCCGTGAAGTCATTGAAGTATCCTCCTCCGTACCTCCTGCGGGTATAACTCCTCCTCCGAATCGAGTAACAAGGGCATAAAGCCGTGAGTACATTGGTATTCAAAGCAAGTCGCTCGTAACAAATTAATGCAATATAATATGTAAGGCTTACCAATAGATAGCTGAAAGGTTAATTTATGTAAAATAATATTTTAAAGAAAATACGATAATTAGTTTGAAAGCAAACTTGAGTAAAACAATAAATAATAAGTAATCAATGGAATTGCAAGCCACTTATGAACCTCTCATCCACAAGTTAAACCAACAAATGAACTAACTATTCACTTTCCAATATAAATAATCCAAGTTTTATGAAAATTCTACCCATCGTGTGAAATCATCGTGTATTATCCGTGAATCGGGACACGGCTATTCGACTAGTTTTATACTTTGCGAGCTTGCACAACTGTACTCCACATGATGTGCTTAGCCATATATTAAGGAAATCACAACAAGAGTTTTATAATGTTCAACCTCAACTCAATCTCACCCGCTATGGTTTCGCTTCACACACCACCCCTATGCCTCATGGAAATCAAGAACCATATACATCACAATGGCGAGATTAAAATTGAAATATCCCAAATTAATCAGCCAGTCTATGGGTCGTTGATAATCGAAGGTTATCACAGACGTTCAAAACCGCTCGTGGTGTAAATATCACGCATAATTTTTAAGTAAAAACCGTCTATGATAGCTGATAATCACAGATTTATTTTTAACTAAAATCGTCTGCGTGATATATAAATATCACAGACGGTTTTTAGTTTAGAACCGTCTGTGATATTTATATATCACGCATTTTTTAGTTTAAAACCGCTCGTGATATGTAAGTATCACAGACGGTTCTAATTTACAACCGTCGTGATGTGTGAGTCACGCATGCTTATACTATAAAATCGTCTATGATAGTTCATTCTATACCTAAGTTTTTTTCTATTTTTCAGTTAGCATCAGAAAATGTTAGCTATGCTTTTTAAAAACAAGCAAAAACAAGTAAATATGATATCAAACATAGCAGAGAACATTTTATTTCCATTACAATCCACCATTACAATATCATAAGATTACAATCTACCATTACAACATTATAAGATTACAATCCACCATTACAATAGCAGAGAACATTTCATTTCCATTACAAATCAAGCAACAGAGAAGAAAGAAAATAGAAGATGCAGCTCGGGTAGACCTTCTTAGCAGCCGCCTCACTGTAAGCTCCTAGGTAGCCCTAAACCCAACAAAGTAATTAGCAACAATGGAAACTATATACGATGGAGACCTAAAGCCCACAGAATTAAATACTAGAAGAAACAATAGAGGGAGGAAGCTTACGATGCATTTGAAGGGAAGGGGCGGATGGATTCGGATGAGTATTTATAGAGGAGGAAGAGTTATGATCTGTGGGGTGTGGGTTAGTCGATTTCTATTGGATGAAACTAGGTTGAGGAGGATTGACAGGTCGTGTCGTCAGAGAAAAAATTATCACAGACAGTTCTTTATTAAGAACCGTCTGTGATATTAGCTATACATATACCGATACAATATAAACAATTAGTCTCAAAATATAAAATAATAAAGTTCTATATGGCTTATATATACTCATCTGAAAGGTTTCGATAAGATCTACAACTTTGCAGTTGAGACAAACCCTAAATTTTGAAAGGAAGATTGAAAATTTTGGCAAAAACATAAATCAAAAACTTACGATTCAAATTTGAGGCCCAAGATGGCCGATTTTGGGGGTCTTCGATGGCGACTCGCACAAGCGGGTTATTTTTTTGGATCGGGCTCGTCGTTAGCTTTCCAACGAGTACAAGAACATCAAAAATAGACACCGTATGCAAAAGTTATATCCGTTTTATCAAGGTGTGTCAAAATAGAATTCTACTCGAACTCAAAGTGGAAACTACGAAATTTTAGGGGTATGGGAGGCGGAAACATATCACAGATTTGCTTGATCAAGAACCGCTCGTGATATTACTAATATCACAGACGGTTCTATTTTAGAACCGTCGTGATAATATAATGACGCTTCTTGATAACACATACGGTTCTTATGAATCATCCGTGATGAGGCGCCTAATATAAACGCTTTTGTAGTAGTGAGGTATTTATCTAAATTTTCTACAATTAAAATTATCAATTTATATAACATAGCCATGCAATTAAATTTAAAATATTCATATAATCATTTACAAAATTTAGGAGCAAAATGGTCAAGGAGACTTGCCTTCTTGCGCACTATATGATCTCTCTTGCTGCGTCTCGACAAACTCTTCGGCGACGTCGAGTTCTACACGCGAAACGATAAAAGTAAATAAATAAATAAATACAAATAAAATCACAAAAATATAAAATATATATATAGAGAAAGGTTATGATTTTAGATAAATTTAGAAATTTGAATCACTGTATTCGGAGTTCGAACGACGGAGAACGAGCGATTGGAAGTTTGAATGAATTGGAAATTCCAGAAAATGCAAATCTGAGGGAATATTCTCTGGAATCTTATTTTTGGATGATTTTTGGATATATTTGAGTGTATGATGTGTGGGGCCCGGTTGTCATTGGGTACATATTTTTATTTTAATAATTTATGACAAGTGGGTCCCGCTTGTCATTGACTAAAGGTGAACAAAAGTTGAAAAATCCAACCGAAAATACATGCCCAGGATTTGAACCCACAACCTCACACAAGCATGCACTAACTAGACTCCCCTAGCCAAGTGAGCTCTTGATCTTTCATGACAAGAAAGCATCAACAAGACAAAATAAACAAGGAGGAGAATGATTAGAGAGAAAAGATCACGAGAAGACACACGGGGCACGGTGGCGAACTCACGCGCGGCCGGAGGCGGGCGGCCAGTGGCGGCGGGGTAGTAGGCGCGCGCACCTTCTCACGGCGGCGCGGGGGCCTGTGGTGGTCGGCGGCATGGAGATGGTGGTGGCGGTGGGGAGATGCGAGGCGCCGGTGGGAGGCGATCGGCGGCGGTGCACGCGGCGGGCCACCAAGGAGAGGGAAGGACGGCAGTGAAAAAAGGCCGAAAGGATGAAAGAAGAGCCGTTATTCGGGAATTTATAGGAAGAGAGAGGAGAGGAAGGAGCCGACGGTTTTAAGAGCGAATTAAAGGGGAAAACGGCCGGTGGATTGGTGGGGGTGATTAGGGCATCCGTTTCCACGCTTTAATCGGGAGTTAAGAGGAGGAAACGGACGGCAATCAAAGCTTTATTTTGGCTCTAATGGTGGAGGAGAGAGAGAGTGGGAGGAGGAAGAAGAAGAGGTTGAAGAAACATATAACAAGTGGTGGGGTCCATGTGTCGGTGAGAGAAAGGGGAAGTGAAGGGGTACGGGCCGTCGGATTTGCGACACGTGGCAAGTGAATAGCTCAAGGCCTTTGGATGAATATAAAGGGGTAAGTAATAGTTTAGGATTAATTTGATTTTTATTTTCGAATTGATTTTCAGAAAACACTAGAAACAACATAAATACTTAGAAAATAGCTAATATAGTCTAAAAATTCCAGAAAAATCATAAAATATTCCTGGAAGCATTTTAGACTTAGAAAAATATTTTTAATTCTAGATTTGCATTTAATAATTTTATAAAATACTTTTTAACTTTTCAAATTCATTTTTAATTCCAAAGAAATTCTCAAAAATTAATTAATAATTTAAGGAAGGCTAGGAAAATAAAATAAACTCTTTTTAGCTTTAATAAAATATTTAAAATACATTTTATTGCTTTAAATATTTAAATAAAATCTAGATAAATCCAAATAATTTGAATTAATTAATTTAAAATTATTCTTTCCAAAGAAATTCAAATTTTGGGATGTTACAAACCTACCCCCTTAGAAAGAATCTCGACCCCAAGATTCGAAGGACTGGGAAAAGACTAGGAAACTCGCTCCGAGATCCGGTTCACGCCCCAAGTTGCTTCCGACTCTAAATGGTCGCTCCATTGCACCTTGCAAAATTTGATAGTCTTGTTTCTTGTGCAATGCTCTGCTTCTTCCAAAATTTTGACCGAAAACTCTGGATATGTTAAATCCTCTTTCAAATCCACTTCCTCTAAAGGCATAAGGTCTTCTGGCAGCCTTAGGTACTTTTTCAACTGTGACACATGGAAAACATCATGCACATCTGATAGCTGGGAAGGAAGCTTCAACTGATAGGCAACTTCTCCTGTTCTGGCTAAAACTGGAAAGGGTCCAATATATCTCGGAGTAAGCTTACCACTAACTCTGAAACGACGCATCCCTTTTAGAGGTGACACTTTCAAATACACATGATCTCCTGGTGCAAACTCTAACATTCTGCGGCGATTATCTGCATAACTCTTTTGTCTGGTCTGTGCTGTTTTCAACCTGTCTCGGATTAGGTGAACTTGCTCTTCGGCTAACTTCAAAACGTCAGGTCCAAACACTTTACTTTCTCCTGTCTCTGACCAATATAAAGGTGTTCTACACTTTCTGCCATATAGAGCTTCAAATGGGGACATCTGCAGACTAGATTGATAACTGTTATTGTAGGAGAATTCTGCGTAAGGCAAACTTTGGTCCCAACTGGCTTTATTTCCTAATACACAAGCTCTCAACATATCTTCCAATATTTGATTGACCCTCTCTGCCTGACCATCTATTTGAGGATGATAAGCAGTACTGAAATTTAAATTAGTGCCCAAAATCTCATGAAGCTTCCGCCAAAACCTTGAGGTAAATTGAGATCCTCTATCTGATACAATCTTCTTTGGAACTCCATGTAAACACACAATTCTTGACATGTAAAGTTCTGCCAATCTATCTCCTGAATAAGTAGTCTTTACTGGTATGAAATGTGCAACTTTTGTTAAGCGATCCACTATAACCTATATCGAATCATAACTTGACTTGGTCCTTGGCAATCCGGTTATAAAATCCATTCCGATTTCCTCCCATTTCCATTCAGGTATCTGCAGAGGTTGCAAAAGTCCAGCAGGTCTTTGATGCTCTGCTTTAACTCTCTAGCATACATCACACAAAGCTACATACTCTGCAATTTCTCTTTTCATACTAGACCACCAATAACTTTCCTTGAGATCCTGGTACATTTTTGTGCTTCCGGGATGAATAGAGTATCCTGCTTCATGAGCTTCCTTTAGTATCAAATCTTTTATTTCCTTTTTCTCGGGTACGAGAATTCTCTTTCCAAACCAAAGAATTCCTTCTTCATCTTCTGAAAATCCAGGTGCTTTGCCTTTCTTTATATTCTCTTTAATTTCTTTAACATATCCATCCTCTTTTTGGGCTACCTTGATCTGATCTTCCAAAGTAGGGTGAACCTTCAACGCAGAAAGAACTCCTTCATTTACCATTTCCAAGTTAAGTCGTTGAAAATCCTCACGAAGAATTGATTGACTATCTTGAATCAACAGATTGTTAGCATGGCTCTTCCGACTCAAAGCATCGGCCACTACATTAGCCTTTCCTGGATGATAGTGTATTCCCACATCATAATCCTTTATCAACTCGAGCCATCTTCTTTGTCTCGGGTTAAGATCAGGTTGGGTAAATATATACTTTAAACTTTTATGATCTGTATATATTTCACAATCGACATCGACAGTAATGCCTCCATAACTTTAGAGCATGCACAACAGCAGCTAGCTCTAAATCATGAGTGGGATAATTTTCCTCATGCGGTCTTAATTGCCTTGATGCATAAGCTACCACCTTTCCTTCTTGCATCAACACACAACCAAGACCCTGTCTTGACGCATCACAATAAACTTCAAAGTCCTTCCCGATATCGGTAAATGCACTGGTGCGAAGTTAATCTCTTCTTTAACTCTTGAAAACTGTCCTCACAAGATTTACTCCATTCAAATTTCTTTTCCTTCTTTAATAACTGGGTGAGAGGTCCGCAATCTTGGAAAATCCTTCAATGAAACGACGATAGTAACTCGCTAATCCTGTGAAACTTCGGATTTGCTATGTCTTGGGTTGGGTCCAATTTAACACATCCTTAACTTTTCCCGATCCACAGATACTTCTTCGCAGAAATTACATGTCCCAAGAATTCAACTTCTTTCAACCAAAATGCACATTTGCTGAACTTGGCGCACAACCGATGTTCTCTCGAGCCTTTGCAAAACTATCCTTAGATGCTCTTCGTGTTCTTTCTTATTCTTGAATAGATAAGAATGTCATCTATGAAGACAACAACAAACTTATCTAAATAATCCATGAATACTTTATTCATCAAATTTATAAAGTATGCCGGTGCATTTGTCAGACCGAAAGACATCACCGTATACTCATATAATCCATATCGAGTAGAGAAGGTTGTTTTAGGTATATCTTCTGGTCTAATTTTCAATTGATGGTATCCCGACCGAAGAACAATCTTAGAGAAGACACCTGATCCTTTCAGCTGATCAAACAGATCATCAATCCTGGGCAAAGAATACTTATTCTTGATTGTTACCTCATTTAGAGCTCTATAATCCACACACATACGCTGGCTACCATCCTTCTTGTTTACTAGAAGCACTGGGGCTCCCCAAGGTGAAGAACTTGGTCTAATGAAACCCTTCTCCTGCAATTCTTGAATTTGCCTCTTAACTTCTGCTAAATCATTAGCTAACATCCGATATGGTCTCTTAGAAATTGGAGCTGTACCAGGCACCAGATTTATAACAAATTCAATCTCTCGATCCGTGGCATTCTGGTAAATCTTCAGAAATACATCGTGGTATTCACTTACTACAGCACATCCTTCAAAATTTGCCCTTTAAGCGGGTTAACACACTTTCCTTCTTTGAGGGCATATCGACTCATACCTTATCTCAATTCCATCGAGTTGGTGAGGATAATGGCACGATTGGCACAATCTATTTGCCCTCTATACTTGGTCAACCAATCCATACCAAGTATTATATCTATGCCTTCTGAGTCTATTATAATAAGGTTCGCTAGAACTTTACTCCATTTATATCTATGGTTACTCTAGGGCAAACCAAATTAGTCCTCAATTCTTTTCCAGTGATTGAACTAACATGAGGTTCTTTAGCAAACAAACACTCCAATTATTTCTTTCCACAAAAGCTTTTGTTACGAAGGAATGTGAAGCTCCGTAATCAAATAATGTAATTATGGAACCGAATTAACAAGAAACTTACCGTAACCACGCCCGTGTATCTTGTGCCTCTCGCAGTGACATGATTGATACGCCTCATCAACATCCGTGGAGTCTTGGGAGTCCGAGGGCTTCCACGCCCTGACCATGGTTGGAGCTCTTGCCGTGTAGAATCAAGATTGAAGTGAACCGAGTTACCGCTTGACGCTCGGGGACAATTATTAGCATAATGCCCCATGTTCTTGCAGCTTGAAGCACTCGCACTCCGCAGCGTGGTTTTACTCACGAGGTTGAACCGCATTTCCAACTCGAGAAGCTTGAGGAATAGGACGGGGTGCAGAGATCGGTGTCCTCGGATGGCTGGGCAATGGAGGCCGACTGAATTATTGTGGAGTGGAACGATGACGAGAGCTACTTGCATTCTGTTGAGCTTGAAACTTCCTCTTCCTAGATTCATAAAGCTGGCGCTGGGCATCTTCTTGAACAAGTGCTTTATTCACCAAATGCTGAAAAGTAGGATAATCATTGGACACTAATCGCACCTTGAGATTGGGATCCAAACCTCCCATAAACCTCCAAATCTTTGCAAAGATCGCTTGTTACATCCTCCGTGCATACCTTGATAGTTGAATGAACTTACTCAAGTATGCGGAAACGCTAAGATTTCCCTGCTGCAGTTGGTGAAATTCCTTCCTTTTCACCATGATGCTCATAGGTATGTGAGCGGTACGGAAAACTTCCACAAATTCTGCCCAAACAATGTTCTGAGCATCTTGATGTGCAGCGCAAAAGTTTTCCCACCAGTTTGCAGCAACTCCTTTAAGTTGATGGGCAGCATACATGACTTTTTCATTCTCATTGCATTGAGCCAAATTCAACTTCCTTTCTACTTCCCTAATCCAATCATCCGCTTCCAACGGATCAACAGATCCTGCAAAAGTCGGAGGTTGAGTCCTCATGAATTCTCCAAGCCTGGACTGAGGTGGTTGAACAGGTGCTTGATGAGCCTGATGAACTTGATTCTGGGCTAAGGCTTGAAGAAGCTGCAATTGCATGGCCATCATCTGCTCCATATTTGGGGCTTGAGTCATGGATGCGGAATTGGGGCATTGTTGTCATTGGGTCCTTGATTATTGCTGACATTGCTTCTTGTATTCACCATCTCAAGCTCCACCAAGAAAAGCACAAGGTAAGGGGAAAAGGCATAGATAAGGAACAGGGGCAACTAACAACATCCCAAACCAACACACAAGGACAAAGCAACAGCTAGAAAATGCAACTTTGAAATTCAAATTAGTTTTAAGAATGGCTATACCACAAGTGCTCATGGCTCTGCATACCCATTTTATTACATCTCATAATTATAAGGCGTTCTAATATCGGAAACAACTCAAAAGGGTACTACTGTCTAACATCTAGTCATCCTCCATGATGATGCGCTCCTCTCGATCCTCCTCTAGGTCCTCCTCCGAATCAACAAAATGACTTTGTCCACATGTAGTGCAGTTGTTCGGAGAACGGGACCGCGATCGACTTTGATCAAGACAGCGAATCGAACAAGAGCGGCGCCCTCTCGCTAGATCCTCCAATGTTGACGCTGTAGCGGATCGGGCGCGCACACTCTTTCCTCGCGTAAGTCCGCACGAGGTCCCGAAATTGACCGTGCAGCAGAGCCGGTGGTTTGCAATCGATGAAGCTCAAGAGGTTCCACTCACCGGCAAAGCAATGCTCTACCGTTCGCGGCAGCGGGCGCACTCACTCAGAAGCTACGCACGAAGAGTGTCTGAGTGCTCGTAGCTCGGCGAGAAGCATCCAAGAAGTCCTATCTCTCGTAGCGCTTTGGCGTAAGCCGACGCCGTCAGGTGAGTGAACTCGATGAGACAGCGTAGGGTCGCCCACCACGATCCGAAGGGCTCGTGGGTCTGCCCCGCTCGTGGTCGAAGAAATGAAGGGTGATCGCCGTAGTATGTCTTTATGCTTCTTGCATAAATCGTGATCGCTAATCGCTGCATCCCGCATAGCATCCAAGCAATGGGTCCGAGGATGCTCAATCGACATTCAATGGGGTCAAACTTTCCTCCCGAGCGTAGAGGAACACCTCCATGGTCCATGAGTCCATATTCATAATTCTAATCTTCCACCTCTCAAGATAGGCTACTGAGTATACTTCAAGAACTGCATCACTGCTGCAGAAGACTCACAAATACTCCTCGCCTCACCATGAGAAAGGTAGTCCCATGAAACCGATGACGCACTTAACCCGCCATCTACAAATTTGAAAATAGGGGAGATCAAGATGATTTTTAAAGAGTGAAAAGGAAGACAAGAACAACATACTAAGTAAGAGAAGAGTAGAACCAAAGAAACTTATATTTTTGTACATAACTTTTTATTAAACATAGATCCTTAAGGCTTTGCCAAAATCTAGGCTCGCCCTACATACCAAGTCGGCTCGATACTACTGTGGGAACCCGAGTTGAAACTCCGACCCCGTGTATTACAAAGACTAGTCCCGATCAATGCTAGTACACATAGTTAAACAGAAATTGATACATTGCCAACCATGCTTTATTACAATAATAACTGAAGTTCATACTTCTTGGCCATTGCCTTACAACTGAGGTTCATAGAACCACACCAAACAAAAATTCAGCGGAAGCAAAAACATTCAAATGAACGGACCATCAATATGCCACAGGCATTTGACTGGAGCAACGCGACCTAGTCCTCTGCAAAGCCTTCTCCTCCAGCTTCCTCGAAGTAGCGGTAATCATCCTCCTGAGCTTCATAGTCTTCTACTATAGGATTTGGAGTGTAGCGTGTGAGTACAAAAATGTACTCCGCAAGTCTTGGGAAAGATGCAATAGATGCAGGGCTTAACAAAGAATGGTTATATGGTTCTTTTTCCAGAAATCAGCATTTTATTTCAAATTTATATACTTATCTTAAAAGCAACTTGTTAAACAACTTATTTTTAATAATTGAAATCAGATAAGCAATTTAGTGAAAGTTTCGTCCACCTACACTAATAACATAGGCTATATCCGCCAAGATTTAAAATGATGGTTACAACCACCAGAACTGGTTCTATCCATCAGACCAAAATTCCGAGAGTTACATCAACTCCCAAGTTTTCCAAAACATTTTATTTTTAAAGTCAAAATCAAAGGTCTACCATGTGAATGCAATCTTTGTCCGCCCTTGACCGTGGGCACGGCTATTCGAATAGTTTATTACTCTGCAGAGTTTGTACAGCTTTACCCACAAGAGATAAATTATCTTAATAGTCAACATTCTTCCTTTGGCATGAGACCCAGATAAAATATCACAAAGCTTTTCCCCTACTCTAGTCTAGTTAGATATCACCCGCTGAGGTTTCACCACTGAAGGGTTAAATCCACCACAGTCAGAAGCCCCCTCTTGCGCCATGTGAGTATAGTAAATCTCTGTCCCTCACTGGGAGTAAACCAGTAAATCCCTGGTTCCTATTTTCCGATGGCGGCATCTATACTAAACTATCGTAAGTTAGTTAGCTAGGTTGTACCCATTTTAACTTGTGGTTGTACGGAAATGCTCAGTTTGGACAAACACAAGAGTCGGTCCTTAAGTGACTAGGGTGGAACATTCACAATCCAAGTTCTTGTGCTAATTTCGCACCAGCCAAACCTTCCATCCACCCTGGTCAAATTTTATTTTATATATTTCCTTTTATTTTGAAATAACAGTGACAACCTCTATTGCCACTAATTTAACAAACATATAAAATTTAAAATCATTCATCAATAGTTTTTTCCTTATACAGATGATTTAAAGGTATTTATCTAAATTTTCTACAATTAAAATTATCAATTTATATAACATAGCCATGCAATTAAATTTAAAATATTCATAAAATCATTTACAAAATTTAGGAGCAAAATGGTCAAGGAGACTTGCCTTCTTGCGCACTATATGATCCCTCTTGTTGCGCCTCGACAAACTCTTCGGTGATGTCGAGTTCTACACACGAAACGATAAAAGTAAATAAATAAATAAATACAAATAAAATCACAAAAATATAAAATATATATCTAGAGAAAGGTTATGATTTTAGATAAATTTAGAAATTTGAATCACTGGATTCGGAGTTCGGACGACGGAGAACGAGCGATTGGAAGTTTGAATGAATTGGAAATTCCAGAAAATGCAAATCCGAGGGAATATTCTCTGGAATCTTATTTTTGGATATATTTGAGTGTATGACGTGTGGGGCCCGGTTGTCATTGGGTACAGATTTTTATTTTAATAATTTATGATAAGTGGGTCCGCTTGTCATTGACTAAAGGTGAACAAAAGTTGGAAAGTCCAACCGAAAATGCATGCCCAGGATTTGACAACCTCACACAAGCATGCACCAACTAGACTCCCCTAGCCAAGTGAGCTCTTGATCTTTCATGACAAGAAAGCATCAACAAGACAAAATAAACAAGGAGGAGAATGATTAGAGAGAAAAGATCATAGAGAAGACACACCGGGGCATGGCCGCGAACCCGCCAAGGCGTCGGGGCGGAGGCGGGCGGCGAGCGGCGACGGGGGTAGTAGGGGCGGCGGCGCACCTTCTCACGGTGGTGGCGGGGCCCCGGGGTGGCCGGCAGCAGCGAGAGATGGTGGCGACGGTGGGGAGATGCGGGGCGGCTGGTGGGAGGCGCGGCGGTGCACGGCGGCGGGGCTGCGACCGAAGGAGAGGGGAAGGACGGCGGTGAAAGAAGGCCGAAGGATTAAAGAAGAGCCGGCATTTGGGAATTTATAGGAAGAGAGAGAGGAGAGGAAGGGGCCGACGGTTTTAAGAGCGAATTAAAGGGGAAAACGGCCGGTGGATTGGTGGGGGTGATTAGGGCATCCGTTTTCACGCTTTAATCGGGAGTTAAGAGGAGGAAACGGACGGCAATCAAAGCTTTATTTCGGCTCTAATGGTGGAGGAGAGAGAGAGTGGGAGGAGGAAGGAGAGGTTGAAGAAACATATAACATGTGGGGTCCATGTGTCGGTGAGAGAAAGGGGAAGTGAAGGGGTACAGGCCGTCGGATTTGCGACACGTGGTAAGTGAATAGCTCAAGGCCTTTGGATGAATATAAAGGGGTAAGTGACTTTGTATGGCTAGGATTAAATCGTGGAGAGAGATGGATTTAATCTTAGAACGACACGTGGTATTCTAGGATTAATTTGATTTTTATTTTCAGATTGATTTTCAGAAAACACTAGAAACAACATAAATACTTAGAAAATAGCTGACCGAGAAGTTGAGTTTTTGATTGAGCTAGTACCTATACTTTGCCAATTTTCAAGAGACGGTACCGGATGCCTGCCAATGAGTTAGCAGAATATAAGAAGCAAATTCTGGAGTTATTAGACAAAAGTTATGTCAGACCTAGTTCATCTCTGTGGGGAGCGCTAGTGTTGTTCGTCAAGAAAAATGATGGTAGTCAGCATATGTGTGTGGAATATTGAGCACTCAATGAGGTCACCTCAATAATAAGTATCTTTTGCCTAAGATTGACGAATTATTTGATCAACTAAAAGGAGCTGGAATATTCTCTAGGATTGACTTGAGATCAAGATACCATCAAATAAAAATTCGTCTGGAGGATATATCTAAGACAAATTTCTCAACTCGTTATGGTCTGTATGAGTTCGTAGTGATGTCCTTTGGTTTAACCAACGCCCCAGCTTATTTTATGTACCTGATAAATGATGTGTTCATGGAGTATTTGGACAAGTTTGTCGTCATGTTCATTGATGACATTTTGATTTACTCTAAGGATAAGAAAGAGTACAAGAAGCATTTGAGGCTAGTTTTGCAGAAGCTTAGGGAGCATAAACTATATGCCAAGTTCAGCAAGTACGAGTTTTAGATGAAGAAAGTTGCTTTCTTAGGCCATGTCA